>JAUCMX010000020.1:12357604-12408548 GCA_033459395.1 Hemibagrus guttatus
TGATGTCTGTTTATGATTCGTTCCGCTAAGAAATTCCTACAACATTTCTTTCCCGATAATATATCAATTTATCAGCCGAGATTTTATGTTAATCCCCCATCACCACCCCGCCTCCGCAAAGCATCTTAGTCCTAAACGATCTCGAACTAATTAAGCAAGTGTTAATTAAAAATTCGAGGGAGTATGAACGCGGAGAATTGTTATGGAAACTCTGAAGTTAATCAAGCTTTCAAATTATTGATAACATCCTGAGAACAGTGATCGATCGGGAAGACATTAGGGGGCAAAATAAACGAAATAAAGCAGCGTGCGTGCGTGCGTTGTATGTGTGTGTGTGTGTGTGTTTTGTGTAGATATTGCACTCGATCAATCTGATAATACTTCACGTTATCTTGCCATGCTTACACGCTCTCAGCGTGTGCGTTTAGCAAGACAGTCCCAGTCTTGTTTGACCAGCAGTTTGCATGCCTTCAAAAGTATGTTAGCTGTGGGAAATAATAAGGCTATTGTATGTGACAGCAGCTCCTAATGTCGCTTAAGAAAAAAGAAGAAACCCAGCAGCCACTCTTCTGCACATTGTCACCCATCCCTGGTTGTTGTTTACATTACTTCGCTCCACGGTGTCTGTGTAGGTCTGCGACCATGTCACTGCATGTTGTGTATTTAGGCCTGCAAGCCCGGTTCATCATTCAGCGATAGGAGCTATTCACCCATAAAGTGGCGCTTTCGTCCATAAATAATATTCAAGCCGGTCTATTGTTAAGTGAAAAGTTGACTGGTGTTTGATTTTTTTTTTCTTTCCCCCTTCTTCTTCTTTTCCACGGCGACCTCGGGTTAGGACTCATACATCACGGGATGACAGCTATAGAAAGGCCCTAAATTAGCAACTAAATCGAATATTGATCAGCTATGTGCGGCCCTGCGCGTCGCGGTTCCTTGCCGGTTTTTTCCAGCGGAGAATGAGAGTAGCAGAGGTGTTTGCAAAGAGGAGGTGGAGGGGAAAGAGCTCTCTCTCTCTCTCTCTCTCTCTCTCTCTCCCTCTCTCTCTCCCCCCCTCTCTCTCACACACACACGCACACACACACACACGCACACACACACACACACACGTCTTACTATCTTTGTGAGGACCTTCAAATTCCACTGACTAAGCTAATTATGACTACACCTAAATATAACACTAACTTTAAACTTTTGTCTCTAGGACTACAGATTTGTTTAAGAAAAAAACAAACAAACAAAACAGATTTCATCAAGGGGACCAGTCAATTTTCCCCACAAGGTCAAAACGGATATTCCTACTGTTATTGGGACTTTTGGGTTACTAGCAAGACATAAAAATCATGATCACACAAACACACTGTGCCTGACTAGTGTTGTGTTATTTCTCTTCTTTTTGCCTATTTGCCATCGATACATTCCACCTGTGCGAGTTATTTATGTATATGGACAGAGTAGAGCCAAACTGGTGGTCTATAATCAGATTTAATCAGATCTATGGAATGTACATTATAGACAATACAGGCAATAGATTGAACAATATAACCTACTGTATGTGCAATCAGACACACTGGTTGTATTTTGTACTAGAGACAACATGTTTATACAGTACTAAATAAAAAAATATTCACGGTGGAGATTTTAGTAGCTCCATAACTCCATATCAAGCATTTACCAAATTCTATAAAAAGTGTTCAACACCTGTTCAGAAATAAATGGTTTGTGTAAGTATCTAACTAACATTCACTATTGGTATCATCTAAATCTTTTGTGTTAATCTGAACCTGCATTTGAGAGTGAATAATTGTCCTTAAGTCTAAAAAAGTCCTTAAGTCCAAAATATACAGGACGTTCTTTACTCTGAGTAGTTCATGGGAATGCATGTGTAGGGAATAATATTCTCAGTTTGTTTGGCAAAGTGTTAGAGGGATGGTTAGGCTTATGTTTTTAGATGTCCTGTTTTAAGATTTGGTTGTTGGTTGTTTTGGTTTGGTAAACATAACCATCTGCCGTGGGACATTAAAGAAGTGTTTAAGTGAATTCTCACTGGAAGGTTTTGTCCGGGTCACTGTGATCTAAACTCAGGGCTGTGGCATAGGTGGTCAAGGTTATGCCAGGTCATTCACATTAGTCCCTTGTGCAAAGGCCAGTCTGTCAGGGTTGCATGTTCCACATCAAAGTATTGAGTGTCAGTATCATGCTAGAATAAGCAGTGCATACACAGCAGAGAGCTGGGGGTTACAGCAGGGTAATTGAAATAGATGGATGGTAAAGGAGAGCAAATTTTGTATTTCAATACCATGCTGCTTCATATTTAAACTATGATCTCCATCAGTGGCATATTTTATCTTTTAAGGAAATTTGTAGTAAAAATCGGAAAAGTAAAAGACCCATGCAGAAGCGGTGGATGTATAAGGTTCTTCTCAGGACCATAGACAGCGCTGAATTTCAGGTCATTTTAGAAATATAAACAGCACTCTGTGTTTTATGATATATCTTTGTATTTGCCACAAGTAATTAAAATATTTATGCTGTCATATATGCTGTATGGTATGAAATCAGTATTTCTATATGACCATATCAGAATTCTTGCAGGCCGACTTATCATTTTAAATATTTTAAATCTGTAAAAACATTTAAATATATTATGGGTTTAAATTTTTTTTTCATGAGACTGAAGCAACTACAGTGAGATTGTCTTATAAAAAATGCTAAATAGAATAAATGTATTCAATAGCCCGACTGCTTGTCAACCACATTCCTGACAAACAGTTTTAGAACTTTGCTTGAGGACAATTCCGGCAGCCATCTGTTTCCGGCAGAAGCATGAGTGTGGGGCAGGAAGCTGAATTCACAAATTTTCAGGGGAAAGGTGTTTGGCAGCCAGTGAGGTTGTTCCTGTGAACATGCCCTGCTTGATGTATTTGTCTTCTCGCTCCCACCTTTATTGAGAAGTAACAGAAGGTAAGAAAACATGTTCTTTTCCTCTTTCCTTTTTCTTGACTAAATGCCTCTGCTTGTTCCTGCTCTAAATCTTAATATGGGGCATTTCACTTATCACCACAGCAAATAAGTTCCTTGTTTGTTGGACATTTTCCCCCAATCTAATTCATAATAACAGTTGGAGTGCCAAGGCAGAGGATCCTCTCCAAAGAAGTGACAATAGGCTCCAATTATGTACATGTAGGCCATGTAAATGTATTTAGATATGATGATAAGCTACAAAGTGATGCTTATCGTACAGGAGAAAAGAAGTTAAACAGATCCATTGCTTAAATCTACCTATTATTACTGCAAATAAAGACATATTAGCAAGTGAAAACATATTGAATGTGGTTTCTATCTTTCTAATATTTCCTTTATAAGATGACAATAAAGGAATAAATATATATAAAACTTAAATAGATATATTAAATCTATTTCTAGACATTAATTTTTTTTACATGATATCGTATATCTGGTATATAAATAATGATATTTTAATGTAATCTTACAATAGGAAATATTGATAATTATATTAAATACATAATTTGAGATATATTATAGACTGTATTATCACTTGCTAAGTTTTGTTTAGAACAAATGTATATATTTGAGTGAGATGTTAAAAAAAACAGCACTCTTTTGCTTTTAATTAAAGAGGCAATCTGCCAAGACGTAGCATGGGTGAGAGGGAGGTGTGAGAATTATCATATGATCTGAGACAGAGACGTCAACAATTTTTTTGAACAAGATGTGCAAAAGACAAGCAATATAAAAATGAACAAGCTTGTTCTTTGTAGTACTAAAATGCCTTCTGGGGTGCCGGTTTGTTCTCTTTACAGCTCATAATCCCTATTTCAACATCTCTGACTTGGTGCCTTAAAGAGACATTACCAGTGATACTTTAAAATTCAGTAATTCAGTAAATATTCTATGGAACATTTAGGTTGGATTTTATGGTAAGGATTTTCAGTAGAGAATAAGGCTGTTAACAGTGTATATTCAAAGAAGAGGATGAAAAACAAATGCATTTGTACATATTGAAACATTGCAAAGAAAGAACGGAAGATAGAGAATGACGATGGGGACCAAGAAAAGGAAAAGAAGACAGCAGCATGTAAACTGATACAGTTAGTAAGATGATGAAGTGACTGAGTGGAGGTGAAGAGGATGGGATAAATAAAATGTAATTAGATTACAGAGAGAAAAGAGGCCCAGAAGGAAGGAAACGATTACGGGGGACAGGACCAATAGAAGCGGAGTGAGAGAAATGGAGAAATGAGAGAGTAGAGCGAGGATGGCACAAGCATTAAATACATAGTAACTCCACTGTATGTGTATATATTTGTCCTTTGGGCCCAATAATCAGATACAGTACGAGGCATTCTGTCTTTGTATGTTTGATGTGACTGATTGTAGAATTAGTTATCCCTGGATAGCAATGGGCAGGGACAATTACTAAGAAAGTTACATATACAGAAAGGATATAGTTACTCAACAAACTACTCTTTACCACTGTTGTGAGATGAAAAGCATCTCGGAATGCACAACAAATAAAACCTGGAAGTGGATGGTCTACAATAGCAGAAGACCACACTGAACAGGAATCTGAGGCTGCAGTGGGCAAACACCCACTGAAACTGGACAGTTTTAAACATTGTAAAAACAGCCTTTCTGGCACTAACAATCAGCGATCAGCAATTACAATGAGTGTGATGGCCACATCCTCCCGAGACATTACAACTCCACGCCAGCAGAGAGCCCCCTACCCGAAAGACTAACTTCCTCTTTGTAACTATTCACACTTACTCTTTACTCACTACATAAACCTGGTTTAATTTTATCAATATTATGAACTCTTGAGGTTGTATCATTTCTGAACCTTGTTTTTCATGATTACTATTTCTGTGCTTTTGACCATTGCCATATATTTGCACTACTCTGGATTTGTCCTTGTTTGAGTGATTGTGGGCATTCCTGTTTGAACATTGCTTATTTAACCATGACTTTGGATTGTCTTTCAGATTTTTCATTAAAACTTTTGTCATTAAAAAACTCTCAAATTGATTCTTACCTGTTTATTAGTGATTTGTGTTGCCCTTGCATGTTTAATAAAATAGGTGACAGTCAAGGTTTCAAGATGATAATAACATTTCACAACACAATTATTCACTTTTTTCCAATTAAAATTTAATTTATTCACACAAATAAATATATGTTCACAGAATATTTTTAGGAATAGGGAAGATGTCAAAGTCCACTCTATTCGCAGCCAGAGATAATACAATAGCTATTACAATGATAACAATGGCTGTTCTTTTCCAAAAGTGGCAAATAAATTAAAATCATACTTTTATTTATTAGGGTGTACATATTATACATTTATTGGGGAAAAAAACAAATACCAACGGCATGAGCATGCATTAACAGTGCCAGTAGGACTAGCTATAGCTGTAGTTACTGGGGAGGACTTGTATGGTTGTGGTTGCATTAGACATGTTGGTAAGGCAGAAGGATGAGTGAGGTAATCTACAGAATATAAGATACTGGACACAAACCATGCTCTGGCCACTAATGGCTGAGTTGCCTGCATGAGGATCCCTGCTGTTGAAAGACCAGAAATATCGGACGACCCCAGATTACCTTACTGAACAAAAGATGTTTTTTAATGCTACGTATGAGGTCAAAAAGTCATTGATTTATATATTGACCATAATTCCTAACAAATTTATGCTGTCCTTGGTATCTTCACCTTGTACATACTATTTCACTCATGCTGTGTATTGTGAATGAGGCCTAGTGTTTCTTGATACATTTATA
Source organism: Hemibagrus guttatus (assembly GCA_033459395.1). NCBI lineage: Eukaryota > Metazoa > Chordata > Actinopteri > Siluriformes > Bagridae > Hemibagrus > Hemibagrus guttatus. Next base: position 12,363,407 of record JAUCMX010000020.1, read on the forward strand.
CTATACTAGACAATAACAACTTCAGCAGCTGGCAGTTGACAGTCTCTACAATCACTTTTCAGTCAGAATAACTACTGATCATTTCAATAGTGGGGGTTGGCTAAAATTGCCTAAGCAGCCCTGGCAAACAATATGATATGATATTGGTAATGAATCAGTTCCAAGAAAAACATTGCTTAATCTTCTACACCCCTTAACCCCATGCCCATTTATATCTCTTTTTTTTTGTCAGTGAAATATGTTGCCTTTTTCTCTATCAGAGAATTGACTGCTGAGTCATTTGAGCTAACTGTCAATACTTACCTGGTTTAGACACCCTTAGAGCTGTGGTCCTCCAGACACCAAAAAAGTTGGTTTCAGATGTGGTTGATAAATGAGAAGAGAGAGCAAACGAACTACACAGAGAGAAACAATGTCTAAATATAAATGCATGCATTTTACAATACTGCTTTTTGAATGCATGCTCAGTAGATCATAATAAAACATACATACATTCTTGCGTCTGTAAACCTTTGGTAGAATGAACAGTGGTTTAAGTTCATCAGTTTGAGGGCATTATTAAAAGACTTGAAATATAAAATGTCCTGGAAATCATTACTGCATGTGTGACTCATTGTATTGTATTGTATTGACATTGAAACGTGTTGTTAGCACTCTGTAAAGAATGTGTCTCTATCTGCCCCTATTTTACAGTCCATTCCACCGCCTCCACGCTCCACCTCTCATTCTCAGTCTTCGCCTTTCCTTTTTACTCTTTTCATTTCCTCTAATCTCTCACTCCCGATTCTTTCTACTTCCCTGTCACTTTGATTTCCCTATCCACAGGCATGTGCTGCCTGTGTTTTTGCATGTGTTGTGTAAGATACACACATTTATATTCATTATGCTCTCTCATATACACAGAGAGAGAGAGCGAGAGAGAGAGAGAGAGAGAGAGAGAGAGAGAGAGAGAGGAAAAGAGAAAGAGAGAGAGATACTGTAGATGGGGTTGATCATTACAACAGTGGACCTGAGTAGTGTGAATGAGGTACTTGTGTATATCGGAAAAACATCTGACAACAGATACAGAAAGTATGAGCCAGCTGTATATGGTTATGCCGTGTCATGTTGCTGTCTGGAATAAGGCCGGATATGGGGTATGTAGGTGTATGCTGATACTTAGAGCCTGAGAGCAAGAGGGGCAAAGCCTTAAAGCAAAACTGTGTGTGTGTGTGTGTGTGTGTGTGTGTGTGTATGTACAGAGAGAGAGAGAGAGAGAGAGAGAGAGAGAGAGAGAGACAGAGAGAGAGAGAGTTGGGGGTGAGGTGAAAGGGCCCCCTCTTGTAGACAGTTTGACTGATGACATGCATTAAACAGTTAATCTGTCTGATTGAATGTTTGCTTCCTCCAAATTGAAACATTAAACAACAAGGCGAGAAGAGTGAGGGGGTGCAGAAGCAGAGGAGGAGAGAGGGATATGGCTTCATCTACTCCCCAAATCATGCAAAGCATTGGACTGGAATATATAATGTTGTCCTGCAAGCCTGGAAAGGGGGAGCAAAGGCAGGAGTGAGATTGGAACGGACAGAATGTGTGTTTGTGTGTAGGGGGATGAATGAGAGAGACAGAAAACTGCTGGAAAGGAATGAGAGAAGAAAATGGAGAGGAAGATCATGAAAGATGAGAGGGGAAAGAAAGAAAGAAAGAAAGAAAGAAAGAAAGAAAGAAAGAAAGAAAGAAAGAAAGAAAGAAAGAAAGAAAGAAAGAAAGAACGACAGAATGACAGAATGACAGAAAGAAAGAAAGTCACTGAATGAGTATAAAAGGATCCAAATCATACATACAATATGGCCTTCAAGTCACCAGATCACAACCCAATTGAAAAAAAGCTACTGGAGATTGCTACCAGATTTTGGACATGTAGACAGTGTTATCCAACACCAACACCATCACAACACCAATTGGTAAAATCTTTTGGAAAAATTATGTTCCAAGAAGAAGGGCAATAAAAAGGAGCTCAGTCTGGAAAGTATAGATAGTTTGAAAACAATGAAAACATTTTGTGTCCCATCATTGAAAAACATCACAATTTAGTCCACATAGAGTGCTCTTATTCTTAGCATGTAAAGAATAAGAGAAAAAAATAACCTGCAATTGAACATGTAATTGATGTACATGCAGTTGTAAAGAAATTAGAAAAATACACATTTATTGCATAATGTGCACTTGTTTCTAACTAATCAGCTCTCTTTCCAAAGACAGCTGTGCAACATTTGTACAAATTGCCCTCCAGGAGTCTACTGAGAAATATAATTCATATGAAATATATTTGCATATATATAATACAGGTGTCCCATTAGTCCAGTATCATAGGGTTACTGTTTTTTTTTTTGTTTGTTTTTTCATTTTTACAGGCCATGATGTATCTGAGCAAGGAAGAATGAACCCAATTAATTCTACTTAAAGGAATTTATTTATCGAGAAAAAATGGCTGACATGTTGAGCAGATTCTGCAAGTAAAAGCTTTTGTATTGCAATTTCTTAATATAATCTATTTCTTCAAATAGAATGAGAAGACAAAATAATTGTTTTCTTCAGATTATTTGAACAGAGTATTTAGTATATTATATTGTACTATATTATACATATTTTAAACAGAATTAAAGGAAAATGATGTGTTTGGCCATTGTAAACCACTAGAACAGCCTCACAAAATCTTAAATCTGTGTTAAATTCTGTTGAATCTGAAGGCCATAGCATATAATATACATTATTTCTGTAGTCATCAAACCATTAAGTGACCCAGGAGTAGCAGTTGTCATATGCTTTTGTAAGAATAGTTCAATTATAGAGATATATATTATTTAGATATTGTAAATCTTAAGTAGTACACAAAATTTCCAGTCAAGTAGTTTATTTTGGCAAAAAGTCTGTCATTAGCTTTGGGGTGTGGTCTGACTTGTCCCTCTGAGTTTTTCCACATCTTTCCCGATTAAGTGACCAGCAGGCCTTTGAATCTGTACTACTAGAGTGGTTAGAGTTGTTCTCCCTCACCCTCCATTTCCCCTTGTATTTCCGCTGAATGTTTGGTCCGCTGGGACCTGCTGTTCACTGTTGAGACTGTTACTTTGGCCAGCTTGCTAATGCACAAGAAAAGGACTGCATTGGAGTCTCCCTTTGCACACCTTCACATCTGCTGTGCACACCTTCACCATCACTGCTCAGACTTTTCTACATGTCCTGCAATCTGCAATCTGACAATGCAGGCCTGTGGCTAAGAGCAAATAGTGTTCTGAGGCATGTTCAAAACTATTTTACTGTCTTAGTGAGTATTTGCTAACACAAATCACTGAGGCTGGAGTCAGGTTCCCTCCATCAACCCCTGAATCTCCCTGATGTGCCATTCTCTCTCCCCCCCTCTCTAATTCTGAGTCAAATCTAAAAATCTAGCTCAACTGCCATAACCTACCCAGTCTCTTCATAGACTTTCATGTACAAAGACTATTGATAAGCAGAGTACAAAGCTGTGAAAACTTCTATCTAAGATTATTAATTTAGGATCCTGTGCAATATTCCATGATGGCAAGCCTCCTGAATGTTTTCTGTTGTTCCCCAGTGCACTTATACTACCTAGTAGGTTATCTGCAGGTTGTTCAAGTTCAATGTTAGCCTCCTTTCCTGTGATTCCAAAGTTATTTATGACACTGGGGCAAACTTAATTCTCTAAATTACAAAAACACTATTCTTTAGAAAGGTTTTTTTTAAAAGCACCTTAAAGGTTCCATAGGGAAGCCATTATATATATATATGATTCTTTATAGAATATGTGTAAAAGGTTCACTCTTTTCTTTCTAAAATTATTGAATGTGCTGTCTACAATCAGTTCTCTCTCTTTTCCCCCCTAGAATGACCTCCAAATTCCTAACCAGTCTAACTTTAAAGCAGTATAATCCACAGAAACTGCCCATGTGGCTGTTTCTGAGCAGCTTCATGCCACTAGATCAGTCAAAATGTTATCCTCATCCTCCTTGACCTTTGAGCAACCTTTGATACCATCAATCAGAAGACTGTGTTATCCATCCTCATGAGTCTTGGAATTTGTAGCACAGCATAGAAGTGGTTTGCTTCTTACCTGGTGGGACAATCATATCAGGTGACATCTACTTCATGCAGACTCTCCATTGGTGTCCTACAGAACTCAGTGCATGGTTCTCTTCTGTTCTCACACTATAGCTCTCTCTTAGTGAAATCATTTCATTACATGGGTTTACATTCCTCTGCTATGCTGTTGATGCTCAGCTCAATCTGTCTTTTCCTCCCTCAGAAACTCATGTTTCTGCATGAATCTCAGCATGTCTGGCAGACATCTTGTCATGGATGGCAGCTCGTCAGCTGAAATTAAATCCCACCAAGACAGAACTGTTGTCCTTTCCTGAAGCTGCCTCCCCATGTCAAGATCTGGTGATCTCTCTTAACAACTCTCAGATTGTTAGCCTCTCAGCCTAACCATCTCACATCACTAACTTGGTCTTACCTGGCTTAACTTGACTTATATAGTCCTATATGTTTCTCGTTTATATCATCTAGTTGTATCTGGCCAATTCTTTCCACAGAAACCACTTGGGTGCTTGTTCAGTGCCTTGTCCTTTTAAGACTGGACTACAATAACTTGAGAGCAAGTCTGCCCCTGTGTACCATCTGACCACTACAACTGATCCAGAATAGAGTTTGCACAGATTGCTTGCCTACAAAGCCAAAAACACCAGTGATGGAATGAACTCCTGCTGGCAGTCTGAACAACTGATTCACTGGCTGTGTTCAAATGAAGACAAAAAACCTAATCACCAAGTATTTGAATTAGCACTTTGTTAATCTATTTTTTACATCCTTAACTTACAATGTAGACTGAGAAAAGTCGAATAAGAAAATGTCAGATTGGTGATTTGAATTATTTATTATATAAGTACAATGTTTTACAGTTGTGTATTTTCAATAACATCTGTCATCCATCCAAAATAACATTAATGAAAATGTATCAAAAAGTATTATGAAACTATTTTTCTTAGTTGAGACCTACAAATTAATGTTTGGTGTGTTTTATACAAATATATATATATATATATATATATATATATATATATATATATATATATATATAGAGTAAACTACAAGTAGCAGCACAAACACAAATTCAGAAGCACCCACCAAATTATTTGAGGCACCAATATACAGCATGGTGGTGAAACTGGAGTCAAATGTAGCCTAGCTACCTAATATTTCCTTGTATTATGGTTATTATGCATGGTTGTATTAAATTTCCTCACTGTAATATCTAAAGACCACGTGTTCAGGAATTGTAAACACACATGATCTTTCATAAAATACCTTATGGGATTGCCCAGTCACTTGCTTAAGTGAATCTCTAATGATAGAGTTTAAGCATTCAACTTGTATCAAATGAATGGTCAAGCATTAGCTTTGGCTAAGGCAGTCTTAATTTTCTTCAGCCTGCAGCACATTAGTTGCTATTGTCAGCCTTCACTCTTGCATTATGTTCTGATTGCTAGAATGTTCCAATGGCTAGCCATCAGCATTTGACCAGGCATTGAACGTTTTCTTGTTAGCACGCTGAACAGCCAAGCTTTATTCACTTTTCTATGTCTACTGCAGTGATACTGCAATGATGATTTTTTTTTAAAGGACTGAGCAGCCAAGTTATTAATAGATAATTGTTATAAAGTTTAATAGAAGATTGTGAGAATCATGCTACAGTTTGCGCAAGGCTCTGCAAGTGCCTGTCAAATGTCCAAAAAGAAAAAAAATTACCATTGGTCATGGCTGATATCTAAATTGGTATGTGTCACAGAGGTGGGTTGTTTAGGAGGATTATGGCCTGAGGAAGGAAACTGTGAAGACATCAGCTAGTTGTTGTTGTTAGGGCTCTTATTTTTGGTTTCCGCTGTGAAGAAAAATGCTGGAATAGAGGGAAGCTGGTGTGTGGGGCTTTAGTCATGATTTTCCCCACCCTCTATCTCACGGTAGATGAATACAGGTCTGTGAGGAGGAGAGCTGATAGCCAATGATTTTCACTGCACTTGTGAAACACAATGAGATGTAGCTTACACTTGAAGCTGAAGTTACAAAGCTGAACTAGATGGAGATGGAAGACATGATGATAGATTCAAGAGTGGCTATGTAGACAAAGACCAGAAACTTCTGTGGCAGCTTCAATTTCTTTACCTGTTAAAGAAAAATACAGCGCAGGCCCTTCTAAATGATTGTGTTGATGTTTGTGCTGTGTTGATTTGTCATTTAGGTTTCATTTTGAAGGTTTTTTCTAAATGCAGCATATAATGAAGCCAATGAAATGGAATAATCAATAATTAAAACAACTGAATTGAAAAGTATTGAAGTTCAGTTTAGTTGAATATGATTACTGTTGTTTTCTTTTTGTAGCAAAAATAGAAATAAAAGTAAATCAATGTGACAATAATAATCAGGTTAAGCTGCAGATTTTTCTGTGTAACATTAATGTAAAAATATACGTAAATGACGCAGGGTGTGTAAGAAAATACACAAAACTCATATTTTATATATTGGCTAATATGAGAATCAGGGTATAGGGAAGAGTATGTTAAGGAGCAGCACACACAGAGGTAATCAGTTGATTTGACAGTAAACTGACGAATGCTTTCCTCTGCTTTCCAGAGCCCTCTAAAGATAGTGAGGGTGACATTCCCCGAACCTGCTGCACCCCGCAAAGCTCGGTGGGTCCTGCCTCGTCACTGCTCAGCCTTACCTGGAAGTTACTATCACAGACCAGACCACACTGCCGAAGACAGCACTTCTCATATTCACCTCACTCCACCTTAAAAACTTACCCCGGCCTTCTGTGTGTCAGTGTTCAGCCCACTGCAGTTGCAAATCACTACAGAGGTTACAAAAGTGTTCAGTAGCAAAAATAAAAATGGGAGCAATAAACAGCACATAAGGTAAGAGATAGGAAAAGAAATAGAGGAAGAAGAAGACAACATCTTTCAAGCAAAATAAGACCAAACTGGTCGATAATGTAATCAGCCATGGAATGATTATGAGCAAACAGGATAAAGAGAGAAACCCAATCTGTACCAGGAATTATAACCTTCAGGACTGAGTGGGTAAAAATATTAAACTTGCAAGACATTTATCATTCGCTGCAACCAGATATCACTAAATATTTATACATTTCTGATCACCAGCAATTGCTTCAGAGTAGACCACTTTCTATTAAGACACAGGATGTCAAATTCTTTCATCTCCAGTAGTCAGGGCTGAGTGTATGGTGGGCAATGGGAAAGAATGGAATACCAGTCAATTTTGGGGAACTATGCACACATATATTCACACACTCATTCACACCTAGGAACAATTTTAGCAATAGTCAATTCAGTGACATGCATTTTTGGGAGGTGGGAGACATATTTGACACAAACAAGCAAAGGTGTCCCATATTTACATGTAGTTTTCCTCAGCTGCTTCCATATAAGGTTTAAATAAATATAAACTAGCAAGCAAACAAACAAACAAATAAATAGACAGACATACAGATAGATAGATAGATAGATAGATAGACAGACAGACAGACAGACAGACAGATAGATAGATAGACAGATAGATAGATAGACTAATTGGTGGATTTTTTTCTATGGTGATTAGTTTTATGTTTGATGGCTGATAACAGCTAGAGAGTAGCAGTCTGGGAACTAGAGATGTAGAGTAATTAATTTTGAGAAGCTCTTACACCATTTAGCCAAAAATATTTAGACACCATAACTCACATATGGTGGAAAATATTGAAAAATATTAAGTAATATTAAAAATAGTGGAATACTGGAATATAGCAGCGCTCATAAATACAATATTCTTACAAGCACAGAAATAGCTGGGTGTCTTTTCTGTATTTGCGTTTCCATCTTTCACTGTCCTAAACAATGCAAAACCCTCTGAAGCAAACATTCTGTACAATTATAACAGATATATCAATTGCACCACAGGTGTCATGCTTTCTTGCAATCTTTCAAACAGAAGTAACATGAAAGAACTCTGTGTAAAGCACAAGTGTACACAACTGCACAGATTAAAGTTTTTGAAATACTAATATTTAATAAATGCTTCCAGCTTTTTTATTTTTAAGATACATGTTAAGATATTTTCAGCAAGACATGGAGAAGTGATATACTTGTACACCAACCAGGCGTAACATTATGAGCAGTGCCAGGTGAAGTGAATAAGACTGATTATTTCCTCATCATGGCACCTGTTAGTGGGTGGGATATATTAGGCAGCAAGTGAACATTTTGTCCTCAAAGTCGATGTGTTAGAAGCAGGAAAAATGGGTAAGCGTAAGGATTTGAGCGAGTTTGACAAGGGCCAAATTGTGATGGCTAGACGACTGGATCAGATCATCTCCAAAACTGCAGCTCTTGTGGGGTGTTCCTGGTCTGCAGTGGTCAGTATCTATCAAAAGTGGTCCAAGGTGGTGAACTGGCGACAGGGTCATGGGCGGCCAACGTGCATTGATGCTTGTGGGCAGCGAAGGCTGGTCCATCTGGTCTGATCCAACAGATGAACTACTGTTGCTCAAACTGCTGAAGATGTTAATGCTAGTTCTGATAGAAAGGTGTCAGAATACACAGTGCATGACGGGTCAGGGCAGTTTTGAGAGCAAAAGGGTGACCAACATTTTTAGGCAAGTGGTAATAATATTATGCCTGTACAGTGTATATGCATGTGTAATTAAATACTTTAATACTTTAATGTTGGGTTGGTAAATTGTTTGATTTGGGTACTGTGTATAAAAACACATAAGGTCAGTATTTGTTTTCTAGCATAAATATTCCTGTAGATTGTAAAAATTCTAAAACAATTTCAGAACTGATGCAGAGGATGATGTAAATTTGGCCTGCCAGTAGCACTGAAAAAATTGAGGAGTAGGACAGTATTGTTTATAATCCAGGTCCATACCTGCTTTGTCCCGGTATTTATGGATGTAATTTCATCATATGCAATCACAAATGTCTGAGCTGTTGTTTAACTTGTTTGTAGGTAATCCATAAAACTCTTCAAAAACATGAAATGAACACTCTGTATTGAAATGTTTTGTCTTACCATAAATCTTTTGGCTAATACTGATTTCTGAACATTTGCCTCTGTAATCAATATTCAATTCAATTCAATTCAATTCACTGTTATTTGTATAGTGTTTTTAACAATGGACATTGTCTCAAAGCAGCTTTAAGGAACATTTACATTTTATCCAAAAATTTTAATTTATGTTTATCCCTAATGAGCAAGTCAGATGCTTACTGTTTTGTTTGTAGTTATATATTATTTGTTACTTAGCTCTGATTTCCAAACTGATAAAAAATCTTTTTTCTTTTTTTTTCTTTCTTTTTTTTGCTAGATTTCTTACTTCCAAGTAAAATCTTACTTCAGAAAAACATCATTTTGAATGGAAAATATATTTTCAAAATCAATCAAACAAACAAATAAATAAGCAAGTGTGGGAAAAAGAAGAAAAAGAAAAGAAAACATAATAAATAAACCCAAATAGATGGAAACATGGTTGTTAGTAATTCATTTAAAACACAAATAAAACGGTCGAATAATGTTCTTTGCATCCGTTTACAGTGAACATCAAATCTTAAGAAAATAAAAGTAATGTTTGCATGTTGAGTCAAAAATCACACAAGCAGGTGTATAAAGGATGGTCAAGATGGGTATTGGGTTGTATTTTAATGCTAAACTGTTTGAGCTGAAATTTGTGTGAAATTTCACTGAAAGACTTAACACTTCAGTTCAGACACTGATTTTGAAAGGATCAATAAGACGATCACTGCAGTGCTTGATGGAAGGATTTTAAAAAGAAAGACTAGATGTCTCTTTTAATTCTTAACACAGGAAGGATCTAAGTAAAGATCTAAATGTAAGTTTTTTAAAAATTCCTTCCCACTAGCTAGTTCTTACCTATCACATGAGAGCTAGCAACCAGGGAGTGTGAGGGCTAACACATGTTTCCTCCAAGGCATATAAATCTAGCAGCCATAAATATACACTGTAGAACTCAGAACTAGCTCTCTTCTACATGCACATGTTCACAGACACCCATGATTGACCAGTTTCGCATTGATTGACAGAGAAGAGTCTAATGCTGTCCTATCACCCAGCAGCAGGGCTGTTCATGATCTCTTAGACTCGGGGCCATGAATGACCATGGCATCATCGGCATACAAAATCGCCATCTCCTAATCGTAGGGTGAGCACTATTTTGTTGACCTTCATGGTCTAGAGGTAGAAATCTGCTACAGTCATGCAATGTTACCAAGTTGAAAACATACAGTTAGCATTTTTCTGTGAATTAGGCTTCTTTTCAAAAGTATAATGATCAATATTTACTGTACTAAAGTAAATAAACTAATGATGGTCCACATAGTACGAAGAGCTAATTCCAGCACATTGTAAATGGGAATTATGTGAATTAAAGAGGAATCATACAGAAGACAAGGAAGAAACAGAGCAATTGAGGCAGATAGAAGCGAGGAAACCTGTTCCAGCATGACTATACCCATGTGCAAAAAACAAACTTCGTAAAGACATGGACTTTCAAACTTGGTGTTTACTTGGTGCACACAGCCATATTTAATAATAAATATGATAAAATAAGACACAAAAGCTTTACACTTTATATTTTCCTATGTGTCTTAAAACAGATAGAATGTTTCTACATGCAAGAAGGGGTCTAATTCTCTGATAATCATTCAGATCAACCTTTCAGCACACTTATTGCTGGTTGACTTTATAATATAGTTAGCATACAGATGGACGAGTAATGTCTCATTATTGCATTATACATTGTCGCCCAGACAAGGATGAATTCCCTTTTGAGTCTGGTTTCTATCAGGTTTCTTCCTCATTTTGTCTCAGGGAGGTTTTCCTTGCCCCTGTCACCCCTGACTTGCTCATAAGAAATCGAAATCTAAATCTACATGCATATTTCTGTAAAGCTGCTTTATGACATTGTCCTTTGTAAAAATCACTATATAAGTAAATTTGAATTATGTTAAGTTGAACTGAATTGATTTAGATTTAATAACTTTATGATCATATTCAAAAGGTTCCTTGTAGAGTACCTATTCTCACAAATGCTTCAATAGAAAATAAAGGATAAATTCATACAGATAAGACAATGGTTACAAAAAATAGAAGGTTCAATATTGCATGACTATAAAGACTATAAAGTCTATAAAGAGACTGCGTAGACTTGTGTTAGATATTTATGTAATATTGTGAAACTATGGTTCAAACGTATAATAGTGATGGTAAAAAATACAGTTAGTTTCTGGGTCATATTTATATGACTGGAAGCATGCAACTTAAGGCAGTGTGCAAATTAAGTGTTAAAGTAAACCTTGATATATTCAGGTGAATCCTATGAAGTGCATGCTACAGCGTTTTATACATTCAGTGTGTCAGTGTGTGTAAGTGGAAGACGGAGGTGGAAGTGTTAGAGCGTGGTTGTTGTTTATGAGCCTGACAGCCTGGGGGTGCATGCTGTCATGGAGTCTGGATATTCTGGATGTGATGCCCTTAATGCTCATAGAGGAGCAAGTAAAGGCCATTCACATAGTTTTTCACAATTGCCTACACCATTGCGCAGATGTCTTAATAACTTACGTTGCCTTTAGTCTAAGCCATTGGGATATACCTTTAAATACATTTTGCTATCATTATAAATACCTCAAACACAAGACCACTGACCTTACCAGGAAAACACAGTTTCTCTTCATAGGAAGAGGAAATTTAGCAAAAATATTAAGCAAATGCAAAGAAACAGAAAGGCCTATGCTTCTAAGAATGTATAATGTCTATGCATTTACAATCATTCATGGCCAAAAAGACACATTATTTTATTGTAAAATATTACAAAACTTGCCAGCCAAGGCACTTTCAAAAAACATAGTACTGGACATGAAGATTAATAAATAAAAAGCTATGTATTGCTTTACAAGGGGGAAGGACAGAGTAATATAGCACAGAAGTAAAGGCAGAGATAGAGGACAAGGAATTACTGGTATGCTATGTATAATATATAATTTATAATATATACAATTATTGATAGAAATATTTATATATTACACTCTTTTCCAGATGTTTACGTACTGCTATTATACAATAGTACAAGTAATAGTAAAGGTCACTGCCTTTGAACTCATGAATGTTGGAGAACTGAGGTTTATTTTGCAGATCACAGTAAAAAATTAAAAGATGCAAGGCAGAGGCTATCAGCATTCTATTGCCCAGGTATGCCTGGATGATTGCATTTTTTTCAAAAAATATCAAGCAAACCAAAATATGAGAATAAAGACAGATAACACTGAATAAACAGCTTAGATTTGTATACAAAGCATGGCAAGACTAAAAGTTTAGACAAAAGGATGCTACTAAGGGATAAGGATGGTCCCAGATGCTGATTAGTTTTTTGCAAAATCACAAATCCATGGCAAATGTGTGAATTACACCGATCAGGCATAACATTATGAGCACTGACAGGTGAGGTGAATAACACTGATTATCTCCTCACCATGGCACCTGTTAGTGGGTGGGATATATTAGGCAGGAAGTGTACATTTTGTCCTCAAAGTTGATGTGTTAGAAGCAGGAAAAATGGGCAAGCGTAAGTATTTGACCAAGTTTGGCAAAGGGCCAAATTGAGATGGCTAGATGACTGGATCGGAGCATCTCCAAAACTGCAGCTTTTGTGGGGTGATCCCGGTCTGCAGTGGTCAGTATCTATCAAAAGTGGACCATGGAACAGTGGTCAACCGGGGACAGGGTCATGGGTGGCCAAGGCCCACTGATGCACGTGGGGAGTGAAGGCTGGCCTGTGTGGTCCGATCCAACAGACGAGCTACTGTTGCTCAAATTGTTGAAGATATGTCAGATTACACAGTGCATGACAGGTCAGGGCTGTTTTGGCAGCAAAAGGGGGCCAAAACAATATTAGGCAGGTGGTCATAATGTTATGCCTGATCAGTGTATGTGCCACAGTCATAAAAAGGTCACTTAGTTGTCTTTAGTGTTATGGGAGGCTTTAGCCAGTCTATGATTAACAAATTGCTTTTTGCAATTACAATTATTTAAATTACAATTTAAATGATGTGAAGAGTGATTGTGGAACTGTAAAAAACAAGGAGAACATAGGTGGATTCAGCTTTGTGTTAGATAACCAATCAAAATCAAAAATCCATTTTTCCCTTGTCTGTACCGCTTATCCGATCTATCATCAGGCAGGATACACCCTGGACAGAGTGCCAACCCATTGCAGGGCACACACACTCATTCACACACTACGGGCAATTTAGAAAGTCCAATCAGCCTAGAAGCATGTCTTTGGACTGTGGGATGAAACCGGAGCACCCAGAGGAAACCCACCAAGCACGGGAGAACATGCAAACTACACACACACACACACACACACACACACACACACACACACACACACACACACACACACACACACATACACACACAGTGAGCGAGACTCAAACCCAGGACACTGGAGGTGTGAGGCGAACGTGCTAAATATTAAGCCACCAAGCCGCCATCACGAAAGTCTTTGGATAGGAATTATTGAATAGTAGGGAGAAATTGGTTTAGAAAGGGAGTGATGTGGATAATATAAACCTAGCTATGAAGCAGGTGGAGCTTAAGGCATGGTCTTTCTCCCAAACTTCAGCTATTTCATAACTCCATGTGTTGCCATAAGAGGGTGGGAAATTCATGAGAAAGCAAGTAGGGTTTCAATACTGTTAGAGGATAAGGCTCTGTTGGTCACAAACAGGACAAGCACAGACAAACTCTGTGACACCCTATTGCAGTACATGTAATGGATGCTGGGATATCAATCTTGCCTTTCAAGGTTTTAGTATGGCCTCATGCAGTCTATAGAGTGCATCAGCTTTGGTGTTCTGGGCTGCTGGTCTGTAAGTAAGGTGACAATGAGTGAGAAATAATACCCAGCATGCTTCTTGAGGCTTAAGATATTTTGTGCGTCTGATATATTAAAGAATGAGATGATCCATGAGGACTTAGAAAGGATGTACTTGCTCCCTGTAACCAGCATTGACATTCAAGTACCAATTTGGTAAACCAACTCTATGTTTCTCACACCATAATTCCTCTCAGAGGGAAAGTATAGAACTAGCCACTTAGCCAAACAGAGAAAATGTGTGAGAAAGGCCTTAGTCAGAGATCTTGTGTGGGAATGCAACAACCAGTCCTCATGACAGCTTGCCAAGTTTGCCGAAGTGTACCTTAAAGACTCTTGGGCAATCAGAAAGAAAATTCTATAATCCAAATAAACCAAGATTAAACTTTTGAGCATAAATGCCAAGCATTACATTGGAAAACAAACACCACTCATGACCATGCTTTGGGTAATGATGAATGAGAAAAAGACAATCAGACCAATATAAAGAAACAGTACTCTGTCACTGGCACAACCAGAACCTGGCCTTGAGAATTGAAGTTGCTTTCGGCTGCTCCCTGTTCGGGGTCGCAACAGCAACTTCAATTCTCAAGGCCTTGAGAATTGAGAAACTCTGAAAAATGTAGTCCAACCTTTTAGAGACTGGGAGAGACTTTTGCAGAGAGGAAATGGAGAGAGGATACAAAAATTGTGCCACAATGGTCGGTCCACCTGCAGCAGGAGGTCTGGTCTGATGGGAACAGCCAATCAGTAAAACAAACAAAATGTCCGCACACTGATACTGCTCCATAAAAATATTTATTGCAACTTTTCGACCATCAGGTCTTCATCAGGCATAATTCAAGTGAACTGAGGTACAACCCATCAGTAACATCAAAAACAACAACAGTAGGTAAGACTATGGTCTGTTCAACCAAAATGAAGTTATAAGCAAAACTAGCAGTGTAGTCTGTTGGCTGTACTACAGAGTCAGCCATTACAAGACCTGTGGTGGAATTCCATACAACTGTAAACTTTTCCAATCGTGTGCCAAAGCCAATGTGTGACCCTACATTGGGCAATGAATTTTCTGCCTGTTTGCAAAAGGATCTGTCTGTCTGCTCTGTCATTCACTGCCTGTTCTATTCCAAATGAATTGCACCACCGTAAATTTCTAGATACAGGTTTGCTGAGAGACAGTGCATCTGATATCTGGTTTTATAAGCCTGGTAGGTAGGCAGCTCACAATGGCATGTGCAATTCCATAGCTTGTTTGCCCACAACAACATCATTTTTGATTTTACGTCCACATGGTGGTTGATGTGAAATATTACCAATGTGCTATCTGTCTAACCTCATTTTTCCACCTTTCTTTCACTTTTACATTTTCAAATCACATTCAGCTTTAGTGTGTGTTATTTATTGTTCATTACATATGTAATTATAGTTATATATAATTACATATAAACTGTTATCTGTACTATTGCAGCAACAACTGTTACAGCTCTTGAAAGAGTTGGCCTGCAACCAGCTGCTGTTATTCTCATCCCAAACAGGACAGGACAAAAAGCCTTTGAGTTAATACCATCACATCGATTCAGTCACTATTAAAAATTCATGCCTACTTGATTAGTAATATCTTTGATAGACGGTCAGAAGCTCAGGTGTTCAGCACTGTTGACCTTACTGCTGGCTATTGGTAGAGTCCCCTTCATCCGGTGAATAATACCACTACGTGCAGAAACCTTGGTCATAATTCAATCACCTAACAATGAATGACCACCTACTGTGTCAATGCTCTCACCATCCTCCCTTTAATGGCACCCTACACATGGACAATCTCACTTGTATAATCTACCATGTATATTCTACATTGGGTAACAATAGCCTATCCAAAATTTTAGACAGGTAGAAGTGTGCTTTTACCTGGCCTGGTATATCATTGGACAACTCTATGGACCAGCTACAGTGTGCACAGTCATACTGCTCTCTTGTGCCACACATATTCACCATCCTGTGTTTCCTGAACAACCATTTAGATTATTTTAACGCTGAATATGAGAGAGTGACTACGTTTGTTGACCTATACCTATTGATCAAATAACAAGTCAGTGGGACATTGTAGCTTTGCTAGCAACATTACCCATTTTTATAAATGCTCTCCACATTAGGTTAGCCCATATAATGTTTTGCACTCATTTAGCACAGACCAGTCCAACAACCACCTCTATGTAGTGGATGTGAGAGCAGATTTGTGATAATCATAGTGCTCGGATTGTACTCCTTCTTCTGGCAGTATGTTTACACAGTCAAAAACCCATGGAGATGAAATATATTGTCAACTTTGCATATCAGTGCAGGACAATGCTGTGTCAGCATATCTGTGTCAGCAAGAACAGTCTGTTAACAATTACATTACATTGCAGTACATAAACCCCTCATTACAAGATCAATTCACAATTGAGAGATTAGTGGTGCCATAGGCACTGGTGTACAAAGAGATGGAAAAAATTAACATTGTCAGATGAGTCAGCCTTCACCATATTCTGGGTGGGTGAGTTCATTTGTGGTATACACCAGCATACCCCTGTCTTGTAGCTCTGTGATGGTGTGTAGGGTTTTTTTCTTATGGTTTGGTCTCCCTCAGAGGGAAGTGTCACTGCAAATCAACTCAAAGTTATTCTGACTGATCTTTAGTGTATAATGTAAATTTTCTATCCTGATGAGAGAGGTCTTTTTCCAAGATGACAATGCCCCATAATTACATGTACTACTACAGTAGTGTGTAGTGACTCACTTAAAGGTGTAGGGAGGACAGTGGAATGGACAATTTCATAACAACTTTTTTATGATTATGTATTTATTCAGGACATTATGGAAATTCATTCATTGCAATCACTCATTGCTGTGGTTAGTGAATAATACACAGGCCATATTTCAAGTTATCTTCCATCCGTGACTAGCTGCTGCGGGATTTGGATGTTTTGCATATCTTAGATTAACTCTATTAATGTTTTACAAGCTCAAGAATTGAGGATTTGATGGGTGTCCTCTGGGTTCGGCTCGGTTTAATGCCACTGTCTAAATACATTATATGGCTAAAAGTACTAAGGTTCCCTCTCACTTGAGCTAATGGGCCTAGCCCAAACCTGTTCCAACATGACAAGGCCCTTGTGCACAAATTGATGCTAATAAAGTCATGGTTTGCCAAGGTTGGTGTGGAAGAACTCAAGTGGTCTTCATAAAGCCCTGAATGCAACCCCACTGAATGCATCTGGGATGAACTGAAATACAGACTGTGCCCCAGACCTCCTCACTCAATATCAATGCTTAACCTCACTAATGTTCTTGTGGCTGAATGAGAAAATCATCACAGCAATGTCCTACAATCTAGTGGAAAGCCTTTCCTGATGATTGGAAGTTGTTTTAAGAACAAAGTGGGAAGTAAATCTGGAATGGAATGCCTAACAAGCACATAGGTGTGAATGTGTGTATGTTTGTGTGTGTGTGTGTGTGTGTGTCTGTCAATTAGCAAACAAATTCAACCAGCCACTAGAACATTACAAAAGAAGCCAAAAGAATCCATCAATCATATAAACAGGCAACCTAAGAAAGAAGAGCTCCATTTACAAGTAAACATACATATAAACATTAGCAAAAGATTTTTACCTGAGTCTATGTAGATTTATAGCTGATTAGATCATTGCTGGAATGAGTAGGTGTACAATGAATAAATAAATAACTAAACAAACAATATGAGAATATATACAATAAATTTTGTATGCCAGAAACAGGGTGGTAGCAGCTTAAGTGGTTAAGGCTCTTGGCTGTTGATTGGAAGATCGGAGTTCAAGCCCCAGCACTGCCAAGCAGCCACCGTTGGGCCCTTGAGCAAGGCCCCTAACACCCCCCCCCACTCCAGGGGCGCTGCATCTTGGCTGACCCTACGCTTTGACCCCAACCCTCCAAGGATGAGATATTCAAAGAAAGAATTTCATTGTGCAGTAATGTATATGTGACAAATAAGGGCTACTTTACATTTTGAGGACTTGATATTTAGAAAAAAACATTTTTTTCTTAAGTAAAAAACTTACAGTTAATGTATCTAGCTAGTATTTTTTGAGTCTGGGACTTAATCCTGTTTGGGTTTTCAAAAAAAATAAGAAACACTTAGTGCTGTTATGAGAGTCAAGTGCAACAGTTGTACAAACTGCACTGCAATCATCTGTCAGATGTTCCAAATGACTAAAACATTTTGTGTTGCAGTTCTATGCTGATTTAATTTTTTCTGTGCAGGAGCATCATCAGAGGTGTACAACCTCATAACCCGCATGATGCTTAGAAAGGACAGAGGGTGTGATAATGCTTCATTTTAAAATCATTATTTAAGTTCAAATCTATTTTCTAATCATGATTATGGGGTTTATTCATTGGTTTGAAATAGCCAGACAGTTTGTTTTGGGGTAGATTTGAATGATAATTGGCCTTAGTTTATAATACAAACCTGGTCATAATTCTTATCAGCGTGTTGGTCACTTCCAAGCCTCCTTTTCTAGAGTGGAAGAGTAAACACTCTCACGTGAATCTGCTGAAGATTAATTATTAATTATTAATTATTAATTATGTCATTTTCCCCCAGTGTGTGCATGATTTTGCAAATGTGATATTCTGTAATGAGATAGCTCTGAGAATCATACAGTTAAGAAAAGCTGCCATGCCTACTGTAACTCAGAGGTGCTGAAATGGCCTGTAGAAGTTCACACTGTCTATCTGTTGCTAACCTTTAGGTTTTTTAGTTACCAGCAGTACTACTGGTGTGTGCACAGTGCCAGCACAGGTTAGGAACATTATTCCTTGGAGTATTTAAGGTTTTTTTTTTTTTAGATTTAATGAGAACAGGTTTTATTTAAATGAACAAATCAATATTCATTCATTCATTGTCTACCACTTATCTGATCGATTCTCGGGTCACGGGGAGCCTGTGCCTCTCTCAGGCGTCATTGGGCATCAAGGCAGGATACACCCTGGACAGAGTGCCAACCCATCGCAGGGCACACACACACTCTCATTCACTCACGCAATCACACACTACAGACAATTTAGAGATGCCAAATAAACCTACAATGCATGTCTTTGGACCGGGGGAGGAAACCGGAGTACCCGGAGGAAACCTCCGAGGTTGTAAACTCCACACACACATGGCGGAGGAGGGAATCTTTTTTAAACTGTGGCTAGATAATTGTATAAAAACATGATGACCAATGACCAGATGAGCCCAGATGAAGCTAGATGCTCTTACATCAAATGGTACAAAAAAGCAAAGCAATCAAAACATAAATAGACAGATTGCAGGACTGATGAATTGATAGATCTTTGAGAGAAGGTCAAACTTCTTTGCTCACACTCTCAAACTATTGTGAGCAGAAGAGAAATTGATTACCACTCACAAAAGGGCTGAAATGACCAAGAAATTATTTTTTCTGGGCAACGAACATTGTGTGAGTGAGAGAGTGCAAAAGTGTGTGGGGGGAAAATGAACCACCAAACCTCTCTTTGTACAAAATGTCTCAAAGTAACAACTGTCATCTTCAGGTGTTGCTTGTGTGCCATTAAAATGGCCAGTCTACTAGAACAGAAAAGATCAAAGTAGAGACTTTTTGCACACCTGACCAACCCTCTCATTTCCTGTTTATGCCTGAGCACTGTCTATAACCTGTACATCCTGCAAGAGGAAATACCTACTATTGCTACGTTACCATCTTTTCATCCTTCAAGATTTTTTTAAGTACGAATTTAATACATTGGGGTGTCAATGGATAAAACCGCAATGTGGCACCATTGTGGTTTTCTATTAATGACGCCTTGCTCCCTCTGATAATGAACATCTCAAAGCCACATTTCTCCCTCTCTCATACATACACATATCAGGAAAAAAATGAAAGCTTCTCTAATCCTGTGACGTCTTTGTGCAGCAAGCTGTTTAAATGAACCGCCACTAATGCCTCAGTGATGAATAGATAGACAAAACAGCCATCTACAGCAACCAGAACAAATAGCCCTCAGACGCAAATGGAGATCGTCACTTGCTAAGGGCCGGATATCTAGATAGAGTTTGAGATGATCGCACCACAGAGACAGAGACGAATTGAGGCGAACAAACGAGTAAACACATTGGGTCTGATTGGGAGTGCACCGAAGCCTGTGCTAATCATAATTAATCACTTACTTATTAAGCGTTAATTACGCTTTGCAAATATATCCTCACTGTGCAGGCCTGGTGATTGAAGTTGTAGGGGGTAGATGAGACAGTATTAGTCTATTCTTACTTATTAATTTTGCTAATTAAAAGAACAAGACACAGGCTCCAGATCCTCTGTATCCCAAACCAAGGTAAATGAATGAATGAATGAATGAATGAATGAATGAATGAATGAATGAATGAATGAAGGCGGCCTTTTAAAAAAGCAATAGTGAGCCAAGCGTGTCGCTGTAAATCATCTGAACTGTCGGGGGATGGGGTTGCCTGTTTCATCTAGATGGACAAGATTCATCTTTACCAGATAACACCCTAAGTCATTATAATTAGATACATCCTTTCTAAAAGATTTCGTTCGCTGAAGCTTTATCATCTATCCAGCACCACCAACTGCTGCCATGATATTTTTACGCCTTACTGATCAGTTGTGTTAGGTAGAATTGGTAACCGTCTAACAATTGTTTTGACCTGAATTCAGCTAAAACGTTTAAGAGCGTTTTCGACTGTAATGTATTACTAATTGCCTCAAGGGTATGTGATTCCTGTAATCGTTTAGTACCCACGGTTTACCCAGTTGTCTTCATTCTCAGGTTGTCTAGACCCTACTAAAAACATGTTATTAGGTTCCTCATTTATTTTTCTCTCCTCTTTCAAAATGGCCCACCTGAGCGGGCTGATCGAGGGCGGGGCTCCGTAAAGACGCTAATGCCCAGTAATACGGCCCAGATATTATAATCTAAGTGCTGTCACAACGCGTTAGCTCACTCAGACTGACGTTTCAATGCGAGCACGCACAGGTGACGCGACGGGCCAGGAATCGTCAAAAACAGACAAGTCTATTATATCATTCTCTCTCTCTCTCTCTCTCTCTCTCTCTCTCTCTCTCTCTCTCTCTCTCTCTCTCTCTCACACACACACACACACACACACACACGAGCGCGCGCACAATTTGGGTGTCTATCAGAGGCTAACGATCCGTGCGCGCTCCTGTGGTCACGGTGCCGCGCGCTCCTCGTTGGTGATTTATGCGCAGGTGTAATTGAGTGTTAATAAAAGTGTGTCCGGAGCGCGTGTAATTGTGTGCTCTAGCCTTTCTGTGCGCAAGGGCGAGCATAATCGTATGCAATCGATGATGTGAGTGTTTGTGCGTCTCAGAGAAGGGTAGATTTTCACAGAATATACGCAGTAGTGGCCCTGTAGACGGAAAAGAAATAGTGAGCAATATAAATGAACAACTATAAAAAAAACACCTGCGCATAATTGTGAGGTTAATGAAATAATGGAGAAACCGGTTGAGCTTTAAAAAGTTTTCTTCTCACTTCTTGGATATGAATACACAGCTCTTAAATTCATCTTCCTGTATGAAACATAGGCTTACTATTTGTAAGGTACATTACAGAAAATATAACAGCATGTATTTTAGTTGTTGATGTTAGTAGTGGTGGTGGTGGTGGGTGTGTGTGTGTGTGTGTGTGTGTGTGTGTGTGAGCGCGTGTGTGCGTGCGCTTGTGTGTTAGACATGGTATATATGCAGGCACTTGGTAGATAGGCCCTGTTTAATTGATGCAGGCTGAGAATCGATCCCCCCGCCTGGCCTAATGAAGGCCTGATTGGTTTGTGAGAGCTGGCTGGTTCTGCTCAACTGCCCAACTACTCAACTAATCCACAGTGCAGCGCATTAACAAACACACACACACACACACACACACACACACACACACACACACAAACTCAATTTACCATCTCTCTTTCACTTGCACTCTAACATTCCCTACTTATGAGCACTAGCTCTCCTTTGTTGGTCTTATCTCTTTGTCCAACACTTCTGTACCCACTACTCAAACATTCTATTCAGCCATTTCTCCATCTCCTTTTAGTCTCTTAGTATACCTACCAACATTAAACTTTGTCCGAACTTGATCAATGATACCTGCAAATGGCCTATTTAAGAGGCTCTATCGCTAGACAAATGTACAATGTCATCAAGGATATTTGATGGAAGCTGAGACATGAAATAAGAAAGGATTTTCAGGGTCAATAAAAAGATTTTTTTAAATATGAGATAACGCTAAAGTATAAAACCATAACTCAATAACTTACATAGGGAAAATCTTGCATGTTGTTTATATTGTGCATGGAAGATTGTATTACATTGTTGCTCTCACAATTTATTTTCTACCATATTGCTATTTGTCAGGTAAACATCTGCTCTCATTAATCTCATTTTATATTGATACTGTTAAATGATGCGACAGGCTTGCCACAAAAAAGTGAGGAAGTGTTTTGGCTTTTATGTTGCTTTATGGAAATAAGAATTATATACTGAGACAATTCTAGCAACAAGCTATTGCATCAAGCTATGGCCTAGAGTTAAAAGTTAAAAGATGTCTACTGCCTCTATGCAAACATGATAGAGGTTTCTCTTCAAATGTTAGACATTTTAAATGAAACTATATTAAAACTATTTTATAACTTTTCAATAATATTGTTCTTTCATTGTCTACCGCTTATCCGATCTATTCTCAGGTGTCATTGGGCATCAAGGCAGGATACACCCTGCCAACCAATCGCAGGGCACACACACACTACAGACAATTTAGAGATACCAATCAACCTACAATGCATGTCTTTGGACCGGGGGAGGAAACCCCCGAGGCACGGGGAGAACATACAAACTCCACACACACATGGCGGAGGTGGGAATCAAACCCCCAACCCTGGAGGTGTGCGGCAACCGTGCTAACCACCAAGCCACCGTGCCCCCCTTTCAATAATATTAATAAAAAGTAAAATGCAAAGATTATGGCCAAACGTATGTAGACACCTGGCCACCACACTCATATGTGCTTTTTAAACATCTCAGTACATATTTAGTCCGCCATTTGCTATGATAATAACCACACTTCTGGGAAGGCTTGTCATAATGTCTAGGCAACATGTCTGGGGCTCTTCAGTCCAAGGATGGGAATTATTAATGCTAGAGTATATAAAGGCATCCTAGAGCTTCAAATTTTGTAGCAACAGTTTAGAGAAGGCCTACATTTGGGTGTGATGATCAGGTTTCCTCATGCTTTTGGGCATATAGTGTATGTCAGTGAGTTTTCTACCATATGGTTATCACTGCTTTAGCACTGAGAAAGTTTTTGGGTCTTTGACACACTTCCAGTAACATGTTAGCAGCTATAGTATTTTGATATTCAGTCATTCATTCATCTACAACAGCTGCTTTAATCTGGTCAAGGTTATGGCAGATCCTCAACTAGCCCTATGTAAAATAATTTAATCCCAAAGCTTTACTCTCTGTAAAAAATAAAATATAAAATGATGGCTATAAACCATTGTGTTTATGGGGCAACTCTATATTATTCCAAGTACATAAATTAATATTCTACAGGAACTAAAATTCTACTTTAAACATTATAGCATAATAATATATTGTAACTCATTCAAATCTAAATATAGCTAATTATGAAAAGGTGCTTAAATCAAAATATAACTGAAAATTCATAGGAATTCATAAAAAAACCTACTCATATTATGATTAGATTAGGAATAACAGACAATCATTGCTTCTAATTGCTGATCTTATTTATTATATTTCAAAAATATTTGGGGTTGTTTTTATCATTATCAAAGTTTTACAGCAACAAATCTGCTGGACAGCTGTTATGTTGACCAAAAGTATCTCTATACATGCACATGCAAATTAAACACTCGTGTCTTGGTTGATATAAAACAACTGTATGCAGTAAGTTAAATAGTAAAATCAATTTCTCACTTCTTAATTTTTAGATATGTAAGGTTCTACCCAAAGTCTTACATAATTTAAATAATATACAAAACAAAAGTTAGAGAATATTGGGAGAAAATGTTTAGTGAAATGTTTATTCTAGTAGTCAGTTCGACTTTTTAGATAACTCATGCCTATTAATAAAGTACATATAATAATTTAGTTTGTAGTTTATAGGGCACATTGCAGTGATTGTTCGTAACTTGTCATGTATATGCTGATCATCCATAACATTAAAACCACTGACAAGTGAAGTGAATAACATTGATTATCTCATTACAGTGGCACCTTTCAAGGGGTGGGATATATTAGGCAGCAAGTGAACAGTCTGTTCTCAAACTCATCTTGGAAGCAGGATAATGCTCACTGCCACACTGCAAAAATTGTTCAGGAATGAATTGAGGAACATGACATAGAGTTCAAGATGTAGACTTCCATTTGAGTATCTGTGGGATGTGCTGGACAAACAAGTCCTATCTATGTAATCCCCATTGTGCTACTTACAGGACTTAAAGGATCTGCTGCTATCATCTTGGTGCCAGATACCACAGCACACATTCATAGGTCTTGTGGAGTCCATGTCTCAATGGGTCATATCTGTTTTGGTGGCACAAGGGGGACCTACACAATATTAGGCAGATGATTTTAATGTTATGGCTGATTGGTGTATATTTGAAATAGCCACTCACTGACTAAACCCTCAGTGGTGTATGTGGCATCCACCAGCCATTAACAGTGCATGTGTAGCTGTAACTGAATGGCAGTCTACAAGAGTGACACACCACCCATGTAACTGTTCTAGCCAACATATTGGCCAAGCAGTGCAATAGCCACCTTTGCTGTTATCTGTCACTCTGTCACTCAGTGCTTGGGCAGTATTTCTTTGGATTTAGGCCCCACATTTGTTTGGCCTTTTAGCTCAAGACACAGCCATGTTCAGTAAAACCTGACCACAGATAATAGCATTCAGAAAACTTCTTGATAAACATGATAAACATGAAACTTAACCACCCACTTCCACCCAAAGTGACTGAATTTAGAAAAGTGATCATTTTGATCTCAGGGAATTATCATTCTGAATCAGAATGAGTAAGCCAAAAGTGGCAGTGTACAGGAAAACTCTCTGAGACAACATTAGGAAGAAACCTTGAAAGCAAGCAGATGCTAAACCTATTAGACACTAGACAGTGTGATTATAAATCATAACCATATAATATAGAGTCAATCAGTACTGAGTGTGTTTAAAAGAGGTAAACACATTACGGATAAATGTCCTGTAATAATCACAGGAATGTATTAATGATTACAGCAGGACGTCTTAGGTATAGGTCAACAGTATCCAAGCAAGATTATCCATTCAAGCAGGACTGACTATTTTTACGAAGTGAAAATCTTTAAGGTTTTCATGTGAGACTATTAAACGCTGAATTAAGATGAATGAGGCAGGTCCTGCGGATAAGAAAAGCCCCCAAAATAGACGTGTGTCAGGAACTGGCACCAGCTTTACTTCAGGTAGCAGGAGTATGCTAACAACTCAAAGGAAAGAGAGAACTTTTTTTATGTATGCTGATCATACAGTGATTTAAAAGGGAAAAGTTTATTGTGATCAGAATGCTATGATAGCTGCTTAAGGGAGAAGTTACACAGGCATGGGACTATGCTTGTATGACTTTTACCTAAGAGAATAATTGTCAAGTTCTGTGGCCAAAACTACTAATCAATAGTATTTTATAATCAATATGCAATTTTACACTGATATAATCAAACATTGTATTTCTAGTTAGGTTAATGCCTACTGCATTCTAGAATAACTGAGGCTTATTTATGCATCTCCTGAAAGACCCAGACAATACAATAGTCTAGAGGTTTAGTCTACAGGTCTATTATATATAATATTATCTACATGAGTTTCAAAGTAGGGACTGGAGTTAATAACCACAGCAAGGTCACTGCTGCACAAAATGTAACTGAAAGGTCATCAAGAATTACTACTTAAACAGAAAAATTATTTCTGCTAGAACCTGTGGTTCTTCCCTTTTGTTATTATTAGGTAGAAGGAAGTTACTCAGTATCAAATGTCTAATATCCTTTACACATTTTTCTTTATTTATTGACTTGATGTCTGTCATCTGGCATTGCTAAAACACACAGCTGTGTATCAACAGAATAGGTAGGTAAGACCACGTTTTACGAATATCCAATTTTATAATACCCAGATACAGCATGTCCAAGGGAAAAACAGTGGAATTATTAACCAAGTGTTTCTTTTAAACTCAGGAAACAAATATACATAAATGCAATTATGGCTTATAAAAAACATACCAAAACCTCTGAGTAAAGAAATATGTAGGCCATTAAACTGGTGGCTCAACTCATGTTCTGGTTACCTAGTGCAGAGTTCTCTACTAACTACCTTGGGCACGGGCACACATAACACACACACACACACACACACACACACACACACACACACACACACACACACACACACACACACACACACACACACACACACACACACACACACACACACACACACACACAACAGTTAAGTGGTGTGTGTTTACAGCTTGTTCATTTCCACTCTGCAACTCTTGGCTAAGGCAAGACGAGGGAGTAAGGGCAAGAGAGGGAGAGAAAAAGAGGGCAATCGGAAGAGAGAGGGGGGCAGTGTTTTTGTCCAGGAAAGAAATAGCCCTCTAGGTTGTAATTGGAGGCAGAGAAAGAGAGAAAGTGGGAGGGAGCGACAGCAGAAATTGCTTGGCTGTGGCTGTGTGGGATGATAGTGTTTTTGACAGGTAAATAAGCCTGTGATTGTCGACAGTTACACTGCACCTTTCTGACCCCAACACACACTGGCCTCCTCCATCTATATTTCACTCTGACACACGTGCTGACTCTCTCTCTCTATCTTTCTTTCTTTCTTTAATTCTGGCCTTCTCTATCTGTTCTTTCTCCCCTCACTTAATTCTTCAATCCCTTCCCATTCCCCTGAACCCTCACATCCTTCTGAATGCTGAATATGTCACAGTATGCATACAAGTGTATGATGAAATGCTATCATGTTGATGCTAGACACATTGCCATTGTATTATCAAGACAGGTAGATAGATAGATAGATAGGTAGATAGATAGATAGATAGATAGATAGATAGATAGATAGATAGATAGATAGATAGATAGATAGATAGATAGATAGATAGATAGATGGCACACTCTAGGCGTATCTCTCCTTCTTCCTTCCTCTTTTCCCTTCCTTCTATCTTCCTATCCTCTTTTATCAAGTCAACAACCGTCTCTCCCCCTCCCCTTCTGTTCCCCACTTGCCTCCTTCCCTCCCTCTCTCTGCCTCTCTCACTTCAATCTCAAGTGTTTTCAATTTTATTCTAGAGTGGAATTAACTACCCCCGATGTCAAATTGCCGACGAAATCGATAATAATATCTTTACAAAAGAGGATATTCCAGTCTCTCGCGTCGGCTTTTGAAAAATGGAAAATTTAGCCGAGATTGATTCATTAGTTGACACGTTATAGGACGGTATAAGTATTGATCGCGGCCTGTCATGTCCCATCTCGGCTAATCGAAGCTGAGGCGCTCTGTCGATGGGCGCATTTTTCATAATTCCAACGCCGGGGAGAGAGACTAGCCGATGGAGGCGACTGCAAGGCACTGAGAGAAAAGGAGAGAGTGTATGAGGGGAAGAACTATAGACGGGGGAGAGATGACTGGGGGGAAACAGGCAGGGGGCAAAGAGTGGAAGACCAAGAAATAGAGTGAAAAGAGGTATGGGGTAAAAGGGAAACAGGGGAGGGTAGAATGGAGGGGACTTTCGTGTGCATAAAGTCTCCAGTGTCGAATGGAGGCCAGTTAGGGGGGAAAGGTATGTTTATAGTGCAGGTATCGCTAGTGGGGCGTAAATAATTAATGCATTATCTAATTAAATATAAACGATGAATAAACGAGATGGATGGGGAGAAGAGCATAGGAAAAGGACCTGGGTGGCGAAATTGAGGGGGGAGCAAGGGCACCAGGGCAGGCGGGAAGAAGAATGGGGTTTAATAGCGTGCGTTGAGGGCGGGAGGCTGTGAAAATGGGGAGATCGGATGAGGAGAGTGAGTGAACGGTGGGGTGGGGTGGGTTGGGGTGGGTTGGGGTGGGTCGACGAGGGGGGGCGGTAAATAGAAATCGAATGGCTCTGGTGCAAGAAGGAAAGAAGCTCCGAGGGTTAAAAAAAAATCAAGTGAAGAGGCAATGACGGTGATGGAGAAACTTTTGATAGTTGTGATGTTCGCTTGAAAAGTTATCTTTTGGCTTAAGTGTAAGGCCTTCAATCTCCTTCAACATGTCATGCCCGCACATCACCCCGGACCTATTACCTAACAGAGGCTACTCATCAGAGACTCGCTTCTCAGGTTACTAGGCTTATCAGTTAGAGAAAGATCCATTCAATGTGTACAAATGTGTCTCTGGTCGCCTATATGCTTAATGTGTTCTTTTTAATCCTAAATCAACATTATAAGCAACGTTGCAGTCGAACATGTGAATGGATGGCATTAAACAAGGCTGTGTGGTGATGGTCAGAGCACTTACTTTAAAATGAACATACACAAATCTTTAAGCAAGCAGATCTATATTCATATGATGTAATTGCGCCATTTAATTGCTCACTTAAGATTTATAGACAAACCATGGACTGGATTATATGCTGGATGTGGATTGGATTCATTTCAGACATGCACAAATCCCAGAAGAATGTAGACTGTCCTCTAATTAAGACACGCACTTAATGATATTATTATAAAGAAGCTCAGTCCATATTAGATGAATGGATAGGAAGATAGTTATCAAAAAATATTTACAGGGAGTTACAAGTATATGATTTCAGATATAGTAGCCCTTCACCCTGCATATATGTAAACTTTGTTCACTTTGGCCATTTGTTAATAGACAGACACCCTGTCTATGAACAAAACAGAGAGACACAGATGGACATCAGATATTTTTCTTATCACTATTATAATGCCTTACAAATACAACTGAATAAATAAGACGAAGAATCAAGTGAAGCTGATGAATACACGAATTACCAAGGAATTAGTTGGATTTAGACTACATGTGAACAGCGGAGAGAGGGATGAAACAAGAAGGAAACGTGCATGTGTATGGGAGATGGAGAAATACGGGGAGGGGTGAGTGGGGGTATCAGTACTTGGCAGTCTCTGAGTATCTCAGGTTCTCTCCGGCCTGGAAAAGCGGTCGATATTTAATTGTTATTGCTAGCATGGAACGCACGGAAGCGGTGCCTGTACGAAAATTTCTCATTTATTTGGTATTCTTGTGTTCTCCTTCTCCCTGCTCCCCCTCTCCGTTTTAGAAGAGCACTAGAAATGTTGGTTGGGGGTATTTAGACCCTTTGAGGTGGAAAGAAAGAGGGGGTAGGTGATAGGGACAGCAGGGGAAAAAATACAAGTTTTCGTCCTTAGACATATTGTGTCCCCCTTAAACACTCTCAACCCCCCGTCCTCGTCCCCAACAGCCCTCCCTCACCCCAACCTGTGTATACCCCCACCTGTCCAAAATGAAAAATCCGTCATTTTCCATCAAACGTCCAACCAAATATTATCTACACTCCATTTCTAGAGATCGAACCTTATTTAGTTCGAAGGGATTCGCCATCTGTTTTCAAATTTCATTCCTCCGCGAACTTTATTTTCTCTGACTTTGGACAAAATTATAACCCGATCGATCCGCAGTCTGCCCACCGTCTACATATATTTTCCGCGGCGGATTCCCTTTTTTGCTGTCAGTCGCTGGTCAATTTGTTTCTGCCGCTGGCACGATCAGCGCACTTGGTTGCTTCGTACCAGAGACTGAAAGTTGGGCGCCAGCAGTTTGATGCTGAGGGGGTCGTACCCCACACCGAGTGCTACTCCACTCTCTCCTTCCTCTAACTCCCCCTTTCACACCTTTCCTCTCCTCGGCTCACACTGACATGTTTCCTATTCTCCTCCTCCGCCTCGGTTGCTCTGTGCGCTCCCACGCGTGACTCGCCACGTGTGCGTTCGGTGAGCGCTCGCCCCTCCGCGCGTCCCGCGATTAACACGTTGCGGTCAGACTTCGCAAACCTGTGGGGTAGGCGAACTGTCATTTTACTCTCAAAGTTATGCTTTTAAAGGTCACGTTCTCATTGCTTAGATTTGGTTTAGTCTGCATTTGTATCTTGTACCATCTTCAAGATAACGCCAAGTGTTTGTATCCTATTTCTATGCGTAACATGAGGTATACTGACAACGGACAGTTCAAGTTGTGCGTCAGATGATTTTCTGTGGTTTCTAGTTGGTTTTGGGGCTGCAGACATCGGGACCCCGGAAATCCGCGTGCATAAAGACAGAGCCAATGTGAGGACGCAGCGTCAGGTGAGTGTTTCCCTCTACTACTTCCCACGGGAGCCCGAAATCCTAGTTAATTCTAGAGGCGAATTCTATAATAAAGATAACTAGTCTATAAAAGTACAGGTGCTGTTCTGCTTTTTTTGCGCAACGCATTTGGCTTGATAGTGCATTTTGTTAAAGCATGTCAAAGATATGTCTAGGGTTTTAAAACTGGGCAGCTTTACAAATTTACTTTGCTTCGGGATGAATGTGAAAACAGTGTACCATTCACTGTAGCTGGAGGGCGCGCAAAGGGCGCGCGGGAGTGAAGTAAACGGAACTGGAGATGTTGGATGATACATGGTGCACTTGTCCTTCCATTGATTGTTTTGTTTGTAGCTAATTGTCGTGGCAGATAGATAGTCTGTCCATAGGTCTCTGGCATAAAATATGTCTGGAAAATTTTAAGAGTGAGAGTCTTTTCTTGTCTGAAGTTTTGGTTGGACGCAAACATTTTTTTTTGTAAGTGCATTGAAATACGTTGAGCTGGACAGCCTCTTTATTCAAACATTCATATTTAGCCATCAGGAAGCATTACGTAGGCTAGGCATATCCTCGTATAGGAATCAACCATGCTGCTCCTGTAGTTAAGTTAAATCGGTGTTCCTAATATTTTTAATTAGCTGCCAAAAGAATCCTTCTGAGAGAATAATTAGCAATTAGTATGGGTAAATTGTTGAATGTATTTCAAGATTATGGTATTTACAGAATGTGACACAGGTTGTCTGGGTTATAGTTTACCCTGTCGCTTAATTGAACCTGAAGATGCAATTTTTCTTCTAGGCACATAAGGCTTATAATTATAAAAGCCACTGAGACTCAAACACACAAACATCATGACTGATGATCCCTTCCGCATCCACTGACAAAATGATGCGGTACTCCAGTCAATCAGTAATTAATTAATTAATTGTTCTCTTATGGCTATTGAGGTCTTTGTAAAGTTGCAGGCAAAAATGAACTAATACCAAAAGGTACATAGCCTTAGTCAGTAGGTTATGTAATGTTTAAGAGGCTTCCTCAGACTCTGGGTTTGATTTAAATTGACTTACTGTGTCCTGCACTTTGGGACTCATAAACTAAGCCTTGCTGTCAGAGGCTCATGCAGTAAGCACTTCTCAGCACCTAGTCTATGGAAAGATTCATACTGTTATAATTTCAAAAGTTTTCAACATTGCAAGTGAGAATAAGAAGTATTAAACACATATAGATAGTACCCTAGTAAATTAAATATGTCATAGTTTTAGAAGTATATGAATAAAACCAATATGTTGGGTTTTCTTAGTTACTATGTCCATATGCTATGTTCTTGTGGCAACCTCTATTAACCTTGCATTTCAGAACTGAACTGAAGTTAATTTAACCACATTAAACCACACTCTGCTATCCAAAGTGCAGAAGTATTATGCTTAATTACCCACAATTAAATGCCTATGCTAACGTGAAAATTACTCTGATATGGAATAATGTGACATGGGCAAGTTGAAAACAGATTCATACGAAGTAAATTCTTAGGTCTTTGATGCTGGTTAATGTGGATGACGAATTACTGTGTCAGAATCAAAACATGTAGGTTAAACTCTATGACACTTTCAAAAGCATACAGTGCATTTTCATTTTTCCAATAATTCCAACGGCTATATTGTTTTTTTAGAGATATCATTTGAAGTAAAGTTATGAAATGTGTTTTTATTCTAGTATGTTTAGTTGTCCTATACTGAATATAGATGTTTTAGATGTTGATTCTGCGGTTCTGCAGTGTGTCTTTAGTTTAGTCTGTCATAAAAAACTACACAAGTAGACTGTAAATCAGACATAGCTCTGTATGACATTGATTATGTGAAACAAATTCCTTGTTCTGCTGTGTAGTTCTATCGTGGTGCAAATAGAATCACCCAATTCCAGGCCTCTTGTGTGAAATCAGGGATTTCAACAGTCCCCATAATGAAATTAGGTTTTGCTGAAATTTAACCTTTGACAAATGTTTATGGTATTCGAATAGGCCTTCACTGTAAGATATATCATAGGTTGGATTATCAACAGAAGTCATCTGTCTCATGGAGCAAGGGAAAAAATATTTTTTGAAAATTAGTTTCTACTGGAATGAAATGAAATCTGTATGCTTGACAATTTTAATCATAATGATGAGCATACTTTATGTTGTATCTCTGGAGTAAAAGTCCAACTTGGACAAAACTAGTCAGTTAGATATAATTGTGAAAAGTGGTAGTAATAACAGCAGGCCCAACAGTGATAACAATTAGATTTGATTTCATTTGAGGATGCCTCCACAGCTGCTACCCCTGCCCCCTTTAGTGCCCCTAACCCCTCTTAGAGACCACGCTACCCCCCACCCCAAGGGGCCCGTCTCCCCCTCAGATTAAAGTGGGTGTGTTAATTCGGTGGTGTAGCGATCGAAGAGCTCTGGCAACAATGGGAAATGGGCTATTGATCAGACCTGCTCAGATTAAGACCGGGGAGTGGAGCTCTTTCTCGCTCCCTTTACCTCTCCTTTCCTCTCCATTTCCCACTTCTCTCTTTGGTCCCTTGCCCTCTCACTGCTCGTTCTTCCTGACTGTGTCCTTCTATATATCTGTCTATCCATCTCTCTCTCTGCTTTCTTCTTTATTTGAAACTCTTTTGCTGTTTATCTCTTGTTTACTCCTTCAACTTTGTATGCTCCATCTGTTTCAGTGCTCCCCTACATGAAATTTTTGTTTTGTTTTTCCCACCTCTGAGTGTTGCTTTCTTGGCCCATATTGGCCTGGTATTATAAAATAGCATGTTAGATTTTATATTTTAGCAAGTTTAAGGAGATAATATGAATAACTGAACTGAGATGAAATCTGAATATAGGAAACAAGTCTCACGTTAAGGTGCTGAGACTGTCATTATTGAAAAATCTGAAGAAATATTGTTAATAAAATAAATAAATAAACAAGAAAACATTAAAAAATCCTGTCCACTTATTAATTAGTTCAATTTATAATGATGGAGAAGCACAATCTTCTGCTCCCTATGCATTTGTGTTATCAGCAATTGCCACAGTTGTCTTTAATGTCTTTAATGTGTTTAATGAAAAAGACCAATTGTCTTTAATGAAAAAGACCAATTGTCCAAATTGGTTTTGGCATGAAATAATAATATACATATTTTTAAACAGACTGAGTGGTCTGTCAATTTGAAAAGACTGACCATTCTGTAATACCACTGAGACAGTATATAACAGGACTCTGTTTTATTGCAACAGCAACAGCAGTATATAATAGGAATATGTATTTTTGCTGTGAGTGTCTCTGTCCCTTGCAATAGTTTTGAGTGTTTTTCATTCTTTATGAAAATCATCCTGTCTTGCTCCTGCTATGAGTCCTAACACCTCCAAACACAAGTGAATTCCACAGGTTTAGCTAATGGATTATTAAGTAGCTGATTGTGGATCAATTAAGTACTTAAAGTTTGTTAGGCAGAGTCAATGCCTTTGAAAGCTTGCCGAGGTGGTCGGATTTTCATCTCTGAGATTTAAAACCTTGCAGGTTTACTGCCTGTGAGGTTGCATATGGCAAAACCCAAGGACTGAATGAACATGTATATTGAATTGCACTCAGAAGAACTTAAAAAATATATATTGTCACCAAGCAGCTTTGCAAAATGAGCAAACTAGTGGGATTTCACTGTATACTGTGTTCTGTAGCGGTTTTGATTCAAGCAGTTTTCGAACTGCAAGATTGCACTCGCTTGCACTGCTTGGGTTGCGTGTGTAAGGTTGCAGCATTAGTATTTTATTCCTGGTGGACATTGTAACATGTAATTTAGTGATATATTGAGTTGTTTTGGGACTAAATTTTAAATTATTCCAAAAAAGATTCTTAAACGTTTTTTTTTTTTTTGCAGTGCACGTGACTATGTGTCTTTGTTTTGCACATCTGTACCTGAAGAATTCCACTGCACTTACTGCAAAAGCAAATCATGAGACTAATTTTATAGATATGGATAGAGTTATAAAAACCAAAGAAAGGCAGTGGAAATGGTTGAAGGCAAAAAGAAGAAAGTGTTTAAATGAGGAAAAACTGTGTTCTTGTGTGTGTGTGTGTGTGTGTGTGTGTGTGTGAATGTGTGTATATATGTATGTATGTGTGTGTGTGTGTGTGTGTGTGTGTGTGTGTGTGTGTGTGTGTGTGTGTGTGTGTGTGAATGTGTGTATATATGTATGTATGTATGTGTGTGTATGTGTGTGTGTGTGTGTGTGTTTGTGTGTTTGTATCCAAACAGAAATTGCTTTATTTATAGAGAAGCACTTTACATTGTCAGGTCCTGACAGCATAACTTACGCCTGTTTATTCTGGGTTTTTCTACATAATTAGGACACTTTGGTCCTGACAACACACACACACACCCACACACACACACACGAAGTAACCTCATATTCGAGACGGAGGAGCGGAAACGGGTCGAATCCTACTTCAAATTCTCTTTCCTCTCGGCTTGTCGACCGGGGAAAACAAACCGACCTGCGGCTCAGCGAATAGGGATTTACTAATTAACTGCTAACACACACACACACACACACACACACACACACACACACACACACACACACACACACACACACGCAAACACACACGCAAACAGAGCGTGGGGGTGGTGTTGTGGGCTTCACACCTCCCCTACGCCCTTCTTCTCACTCTCTCACACACTCCATGGTCCACGAGCTGCTTACCGGCTTCTAGCGCCCTGGAACCACAAGCAAAGATTCACACACCGTTCACATTGTAAGCGACTGGAGAGAAGGAAACCACTGATCAGAAGAAGTGGAGGTATGTCAGAGAATACACAGCATTGTTGTTTGGAAAGCTTGGAGATCGGAGTGGGTTTTTTTTTTTTTTGGAAGTTGTGTCAGAGGCAGTTTTATTTAGAATGCATCTTATGATAGATTGGACAACGATGATGACAAGGGTTATGACTATCATAATGATGAAGATGATGACAACGATGTTATTATTATTATTATTATTATTATTATTATTATTATTATTATTGTTGTTGTTGTTGTTGTTGTTGTTGTTGTTGTTGCTTCTGCTGCTGTTATTGCTGTTGCAAGTTACACCGGATCTGTGGAGTTTATAGAATATTGTGAACTCAAAAATAAGGCAGCAATCCAAATGTTTACTTGGAATTTACATTAGTTCAGTTTTAACCCGGATTGGCCATTAAGTGGCTTGGTTTGCTAAGGATGTAGTCTGAGCCCTCACCTCCAGACCACACTATCAAACAGTCAATTAGGCAGTCACCCATACGGTAACGAGAGACGTTTAATGAGCTGCAGACGCGCGGGTTCGATCTCTCTTTATCTACTCATTTCGCCTTTGTCATTTTCCTGCGTTCTTGGAAGACGGTAGTCCAGCCATCCAATAACATCTGTCGGAGGTTACATTTTAATGCAAAATCATCAAAATCACACTTCTAATTGTTGTTTTTTAATTATAATATTCTTATTATTATGAATATGAATAAAAAAAAACAATATTTAATCTATTCTTGTCGTGCGATTCGAAATAACAGCAAATGTAAAAGAAGATTACACACAAGATACAGAGCCTACTTTTATATTCAGTTGGAGACCGAACCGTGTCTCAAATCCCAGTTATCGCATTACATTAATATTTCTAAAGTTATAACAATTAACAGTTTTTTAATGTGTTGTCGTATATATGCGCCAGTCAATCCATGATATTTTAGCTTTATTTATTTATTTATTTTTTTAAATATATTAATTTACGCACTGGAGTGCCATATACGTATTTTTGGTTTTTTTTACAGTGATATTTTGACAATAATTGTTTTTTTTAATTAAAAAACAAGTTTGGTGTGCAATACTGATTCTTCGCAGTAAGTTCTACAAAAAAAGTTATTTGAGCACTTTCTGCAAACTTTGATGAATGATTACAGCGACTGTAATTATAGGGCTCTATTTTCAACACGCGGGTTTTTAAATAAATAAATAAAAATGCAAATACATAACAATAAGGTTATAGACTAAATAGCTTGGGGTACTTCTTGAACTGCCTACCATGACAGTGGCAATTGCCACCTGTTTCGATATTCCTACATTCAATTTTTCACGGCGGGTTAGAAAACAGGTCATCAGCAGCACCGCTA
Organism: Hemibagrus guttatus; assembly: GCA_033459395.1. Taxonomy (NCBI): domain Eukaryota; kingdom Metazoa; phylum Chordata; class Actinopteri; order Siluriformes; family Bagridae; genus Hemibagrus; species Hemibagrus guttatus. Next base: position 12,400,025 of record JAUCMX010000020.1, read on the forward strand.
TTCAATTTTTTAAAGAAAAAAAAATAAGATATGCATAATGCAGTTTTTTTTTTTTTTTTTTTTTTTTTACTGCTGTAGAGATATAGTTGAAATACTGATTTTACTTTAAAGTTTTCTATAAAACTTTATAGAAAAAAAGTTAATTCCGGACGTTTTCTCTTTCCTCCTTTTTCCCAGAGCATTAATTCTTAGAGCCTACAATGATCCACTGTGAAGAGTTTATTTGCGGGCGCGATGCGAGTGAAAATAATTGAATATAGGACCAAACCTTGGCATGTTTTCACATATCCTTAGACTCTTATTGGCTACAGGCTACCTAGTCTAGGGTTGTAGGGGTTGCACAGAAAGCCAGTTAATTCTATTAGAGAAAATGCGTCCATGACACCGCGGCTCTCTGCGTCTCTCATTCTGTCAATATTTGGCGAAAATGTTTCCGACATTAAGTGGCACTTGGGAAAATCTCTACTGTCCACGTCACTCAACCCTCTTCATCATATCTTCTCACTCCTCTATCACTTCCAAAACCTTTAGCACGGCCATGATAATAATAATAATAATAATAATAATAATAATAATAATAATAATAATAATAATAATAATAAAAGTATTGAATGAAGACTAAATGCTGATAGTCTGTGAAATCCCAAGAAATCATGAACTAAAAAAATTATAATCAAAATGATCTGAGCTATTATTAGACGTTATTTAATTTCCACTGCAAGCAGTTTTGAGACCAATTATCCATAGTGAACATTCAAAACAGCAACAAATAATTTATATCGAAATTACCCGGAATTATGGCTAATGGAGAAGTTTTCTGTTGAGCAGTTTTCTATTATTTAATCTGCCTTTAAGCAGCACTACTGTGTGTATTCTGCTGTGCTGCACGTATGTGTTAAATCTGTAGTTTGTGTTAAACTTGTGCGATGTTTAATTAACAGACCTAAAAGCCATACATACCGGGGTTCCTTTTCTGAAACGTTCGCAACCTTAAGTAAATTAACGCATAACCTGAGCCATTTTCTAAGAGCCACTTGCGTGTTGTTTTAACTCTAAAAAGGCATAGACCGCTATTTTAGATAAAAATAAATAAATAAATAAATAAAAAAAAATTAAAAAAAAATTAAATATAATAATAATAATAATAATAATAATAATAATAATAATAATAATAATAATCCATACAGATCCATTTACCCAGACCAGTGTTTGTTTATTGTTATTATTAATTTTACAATAATAACAAAAAATAATCATCTCTAATTATCAGGCCGGTTTGTAGCTCATCGGCCACATTATAACTACCTAACTATCTAACTAATTAAGCTAGCATGTTTATCATTTGAATAAAATGTTAATTTATACAGATGTTGATGATTATGAATATGTTCCAAGTCAGTCTGTCTTAATACAGTGTTGCGATCAAATAAACCCTCAGAGAATTGAAAGAATTGGGACTTGGAAGTGGATGTCTCCGACTTTACAATGGATTTCTTTTCCCATACCTATATGTGACTACCAGTTGCTCATCCACAGTCCACAGCTGAGGAGCATTTTTCTCCTTAGGACTAACAGCATGGTGAAAAGTGCAGTATGCATACAGAGAATTTGATACCGAGAGTTAGTCAAGACAGGAAGCCTTAGGAAAACACTAAAGAGGAGAAAAATAACACTTCTCCCCAGTATGGATAGCCAAGAGGACGAGAGGAGAGAAATGGTTGAGCAGAACAGGAGACTGAAGAGATATACACCAGAGAGTACTAAAAGACCAGTTATAAGAGTAATGGTTAGCTCGTGTATGTTTTCACTGTTCTTGAAATCTTGTAACTGGTTTTGTTAATAAAATCATCCTTTGGTGCCTATTCTGGGAACAAAGAAAAAAAAACTTGATAACAGTTTCACAGAAGCAAAATATGTATAATATTTTCCTTATAGCTCTTCTTTCTCTGTTGAAACTTTCTCCTTTTCTATTAGTAATTCCTTGCTAAATCATTGCATGTTTGAGTGTGCATGCCTTTTTTTTTTTTTTTTTTTTTTTTTGCCTGACATGCTGCCGTGAGATTTAGGAAATGAAAGTCTGCTCCTTACCGTAAATGTAATGTCTGTTGTTTAGGATTACATCCATCGCCTGCAATTAAAAACGAAATATTTGAATCTGTTTGGAAAAAAAAAAATCTGTAGACTTTACCTTACATTTATTATTTTGTAAGCCTTTGGTTTGCGAAAGATACCAAAATAATATGTTATAATAATAACTTTTGTACGCACTCCAAGTGCAAGTAAATAATGCGCATCAACATCAATATGTATTTATGTAAACTGTGTGTGAATGCATCTATCCATGATTCGATATGAGCTATGTTATTTGCAAATTTGCTCATCCCTTAAAAATAGAGTTATTATTAAAAAAAGCGGCTTATCCTTCTGGGGTGTGGACTTGTTGCATCGTTATAGTAGTGATAGTGAAAGGATGTGAGGGTCTGAAAACGGCGAATGTCAAAATCTAATTTCTTAGCTTGTTTATTGATATGTAATGATATGTCAATGTAATCTGTTTGTTTGTATTTCCATTATAGTCTACGCTTCGTGTTGCGCGACACGGAACTTCTTTTGCAATTCCATCGAGTCTACTGAAGTCCATCAAGTCTCAGCCCGGTCCAGGAAGAGCTCGCGGTTCGGGCTTCGGCCCGCTGTTTCCTTCCCGGGGGAGTTACGGTAAGAAACTCTGACTCACTGTACACATTAGTCTTATCACTTAATATTTAGATTTATAGTTATAATTTGCTCAGTTTAGCTCAAAACACAAGACTTGCACCGAAAATGATTCAGGTTATTTGGTATATATTATTATTTTGTCATTTTTTGTGCATTCATATAAATTCACAAATTCTGTGGCTTGCACGGTGCTTTAATTTACAATTTAACTTACAATTAAATCCATTTTTACACAATATTTTTAAAAAAAATGAATAAATTACAGAACCAGAAATTGAATCAGTTCTACTGACCTGGTGATGAAAAAGTAGTTATTGTCATAGATATATTCAGAATTTCAGCCATTCAAATGTGAGTTATTTGAGTGATCAATGCTCCAGATATGTATTCTGAATGATTAATGATTATTGACATTAGACCTAGTACTCTCTCAGTCAGGCCCATAACCAGGATGAAAATTTTTGTGAGTTTCGCACTCTTTGTTAATCTACCAGAATGCAAGATATGTAATATACCAGTTACTAATTTCTAATCTCTTCTTTTATGCTTCCATTCTTACGTAAACTATAGGGTGTCCCAAACGACTCCATACATTGGGGAAATTAACACGTTTTAGCAAAATGTATTTATTTATTTTATTATATATATTTTTTTTTTACAAAACACCCTTTACATGATTAACATTTCTTTGTAAACACACACAGAGTTGTCTCTCCCACTCCTGCCTTTTGTCATTCTTAAAGGATGTATGGAAAAAAGTAAGAAAAAATTTTGGAAGATATTTTGCTGAAGTGTTTCCCAACGTGTTGAGATGTTTGGGACACTATGTATTTCGACTTGTGTTATTAGACTATTTAATAGTAAAGAGTTAAGTATTTCTGGTCTGTTATCCACTTTCACTGTGTGTGGGCTTGTCCTGCTTTTCCCTCTTGTGTCTTATCTCTAATTATAATATTCTAATAATAGTTAAGAAGTCTGCAGTATAGTGTTTCTTGAGACTCATTAAGTCTAAAGGCTAAAAAGTATTTTTCTTAGCTGCTCTGAGGTCATGATTGAGTGCTGATTGAGTTGTATTGGAATGCAAGTAGACTACATTTTGACAGCACATTATCAGGAAATCATTAATCCCATATTAATTTTGACTGAGTGTGGGCTCTGGGGAAGGTAAAAAATATATATAAATAAAAAGCCTAACTATTCTGAAACTGTGTCCAGATCAGCCTGTGTTCCACTCAGTGGAACAGCAGTGCTGCAATAATTATGGACTAATAAAGCATCAACAAAACATTTACTCCACCAGTCACATACTCCTCTCTCATTTTCATTCTTATTTTCTTTACACTCTGGTTTGTTTCTGCACAGTTAATAAAGTACAACACTAGACACAGTTAGTATACACACAGACACACACACACACACACACACACACACACACACACACACACACACACACACCCCTATTCATATACACCTATCTCCTGATCTAGCTTGTTGGCCATGTGGAGAGTAGCTGGGAGACATCAAGTAAGGAAAGGTCAGTTGATCGATGGGGACCAATTTGACAAATCCCTGTGACTCCTAGGAGGAGGAGTGGAAGAGAGGTGTTACACATGAGATATGGAGATTTGGAGATGCAGAGAAAATAGAGATTTGGAGAAAACAGAGATGTGAAATGACAGCTTAGGACAAGGACTTCTTTAAGTTCTTACACTTTAGAGGCTTTTTTTATTACAATATACTTAACAATATTTTAGTATTGTACCTTTGGGCTATTATTATTATTATTATTATTATTATTATTATTATTATTATTATTATTATTATTATTATTATTATTATTATTATTCCACACATACATCAGCAACAACAGTTGGCCACTTTGTTTTAGTCTCATGGAACATGCGATACGCAATTGTGATATTGGCTTATAGGTAATTTATTTGTAATTTTTAGTTTAATTTAAAAAAACGTTTAATGAGGTACTGAAAACATTTCAATGCTTATTTTAATAGGCCCTGTGTAGAACACTATAAGTTTGTTTCATATAATAAAAACCTTTATTATTAAAGTCAGATCAGAGAATTATTGGGATATGAAAAAACAATATTAGCATATGTAAAGTAGTCACTACATCTTATACAATTAAACATGTACCACTGGGCAATCTGTTTTTTAAAATATCCACAAGATCCCGATAAATAACCCACAAATAAACCTTCGTGTTGAGATTTATGTTTGAAGGTAGAGAGCTGAAGAAAGACTGATGAGCAACACAGAGACACACAAGAGCCATGAAAACAGATGAAGGCTCATGTCCTCTCCGTATAAACCCAATGTAATTTCATTGAGATTAGTTGCACTTGCATGACAGGAAGCACTTAGGAGGCAAAGACAGAATCTGCCTGACTATGTGCTAACAGAACACTCTGTGAGTGGCCATGCATCAAGACTGCAGCATTTAACCACACACACACACACACACACAAACACACATACACACAAACAAACACACACACATTGTGATGGCTTTGAGTTCTACAGTATGACAGAAATTGAGTTAAAAAATGAATAGAAACCTCAGTAAATTAGAGTCTGTGATACTGAAGTGTATATATATTCATATATGAAAGAAAATAAAGGAAATGTTATAAAAGAAATTAAAGTAAATAACGGCAATGGTGGTGAGTTTCATGGGTTAGCAATAACACAGAGTGTATTTATAAGAGCTTAAGAGATTAAGCCAACATGTCCATGTCAGTCAACAGGCCAGTCAGTAATCTGCTTTATGAGCAATTAAGGAGGGGGGGGGGGTTTGTGTGTGTGTGTGTGTGTGTGTGTGTGTGTGTGTGTGTGTGTGTGTGTGTGTATGTGTGTGTGTGTGTAGAAATCAGTACTTATCACAAATAGTAGTGTTTACTCCTGAAATGTATTTCAGCACAAGGATCATTATTAAACTGTAGGGCAAGCATCATACCAAACACTCTTCCTGTTACATTAGATCTTAATTTTACGATGTTTTTGGGAAGCTGTGCACAGATTCTTTTGGGTTTTTAGGTAGCAAAAGATCTATTAGTGTGTGTATATATAGTAGAAGCAATAAATAATACACTTTAATATGGGTATATCAGAAGGCAGAGATGTTTTTGTGGTTTGCACAGAAGTGATTAAACTTACCAAACATTATAACTACTGTACTGCACTATACTGTACATAAAAAACACACACACACACACACACACATACACACACACATTTCAAGAGGTGTGAAAAATGTTAGTTTCTTAATTATGTTTTCAACATTGTTTTTAGAGTTAAACAAGCCTGATTTGCTATAGATGTATATCTTTAAAATGACTTAATAAAAATGTCATTTTTTCATTTATTCTGCATTTTAAAAGTTTTTAACAGTGTTTTCTGTATCTTTTTTTGTTTTTCTTTCACTGTTTTATGGATTTTTTGGTTTTTAAAGATTTTTATCTGTTTGGATTGTACAAAAAAGGGGAAAATGAAATGAAACATAACTGGCTGTAAAAGTTAAGAAAAGCCATAGAAATACAGTCCAAGCTTGATTTTTGCTTTGTCCAAATGATAAAATTTCTCCTTTTTCCACTCTCCTTCAGCATTGTGCTTGTTTTTAGTCTGTGATGCTCTAGATGTGTATCGCAGGCCACCGGCCAACACAAGGCCCCAGCGAGTGTGTATGCTTCTGATTGTAGTGGGAGATTGTGGTTGTGATAGGTATACTGATTGACTTGTACACAACAGAACATTAATCAAACACAAAGAGAGAGAGAGAGAGAGAGAGAGAGAGAGAGAGAGAGAGAGAGAGAGAGAGAGAGAGAGAGAGAGAGAGAGAGGTTTAGCTACACATTAACCTTATTATACACACATACATGCTGAGTTTTGTCTTTTGGTTATGGTTATGGTCAGTGAAGGATGATATAATTTGATATAATTATGATATAACCCTTAATAAAAGTATTGCAGAATTACAGATCTTTTAAGGAACACAATTTTTTTAAAGCTCTGTTTACTTTGTCTTATAGTTTTTTTTCATACTGTAGTCCTATAATACTCTCAGTGGTATGTATTTACTATGTTGTCCTCCTCAGTCCTAACTGTCGCAAACTCTGAAAGATATAAGTGGTACCACAGATTGAGTGGAGTGTTGCTGATTGGTGACCAAGATGAAGTACTATTGACTGGCTCCTCCTGCCGAAGGATAACTGTGCAGTCCTGAGGCCAAACCCACTGTGGCATTTAATACACTACAATAGCAGTTGCTCCACTTACTGTGTGCGTGTAAGTGTGGACACCCGCGCACTACCTTTCAAGTACACACACACTCGAGCTGTATCCTAGATCAATATAAAATGACTCTGAGTGGAAAAGAACATCAGGAATCAAAAAGGAAGCAGAGGCATCAGGAGAGAAAATGTTAGACCGGTAGGGGGAGAGAGAGGCGCTAGCAAAACACCAGCAAGACACAGATTATACTTAAAAAGGACGGAGGCAGAAAGGGATGCAGAAAGGGGGTTACAGAGACCAAAGACGGACAGCCAGAGAGAGAGACCTCAAAGGCATTTTATAAGTAGGATATAATTTGAAAAAAAAAAAAAAAAAAAAAAAAGGGGGGGGTGCTGTACACTAAAGAAGAGCTACACAAGGGAGACATAAGAGGCAAATAAGAAAAAGGCAAAGACAATCTAGAAGGAACAAGGGAGACTGAAAACAGTAGAGGGGTGTGGGGGGGCAAAATTTCCATCAGGTTTTCAATTGGGAAGGATCAATAGTGTATTAGAGCTCACCTTGACCCCTCAGCTCCCCCTTCTTCTGGTCCTGCCTCACAGGCCAAACCACTCGCACGACGCAGCAGGGGGCTGCATAAGGGAGCGACTGCATTACTGATTCCTCTCTGTGACCAAAGTGGCAGAAAATGGCAGAATAAAAATGGTGAAAGTGAAAAGTGAGACAGCGAGGAGACAGGAACACATTGCGTACATCTACTGCTGAAAAATTTTCAGTTCTATTCTACTGTGTGGACCTTTATAAACAAGAAGATTGTAGTTAAGCAAAAAAAAAAAAAAATCGTAGTTAAGCCGAGTTTAAACAGAAGATGAAGGACATTCATGTGTATCTTATGGTTCTGTGAAGCAGTTCATAGGACACTACAGAGAAAAACTGTTTTACGTGATGCATGATGTGATGCATGCAAAGTTCACAGTGAGGTGCAACCAGAAGCCTGGCTGATTATTAGCTATCAATCATTTGTAATGTTTTTTCCTTTTAAATTAATTTTCATTTTTTTTAAAAAATGTAAGAATTTTATATGCAATGCTATGCAAAACGAGACACAGTAGGACAGAGAGAGGAGATGATTGGAAAATTGGGGGGGGGGGGGGGGGGGGGGGGGAACCAAATTGTATGATTCAGGAAATTGGTATTCAAACAAAGAAACAAGGATGAAGGAAGCTCATCAAAGAAGTGGAAGAGAGTGAACTAACCTTCAATTTTATGCCATCCTCATGTCACATCAGTGTATAATAGTCAGTGATGTCTGATATAATTTTGGACACATTAAAAGGTCCTGTTCAATAACTTGGATGATTATTTCTCGATTCTATTCCCGAGCTAACGCTGGCGCGTCACACACACACACACACACACAAAAAGAGAGAGAGAGAGAGAGAGAGAGAGAGAGAGAGAGAGAGAGAGAGAGAGAGAGAGGCGCTTGACACCAAAACGTGGCATGCACGCAATGTCCCTGCTGAGGGGAGAAAAGAAGAAAAGGAGGAAAAAAAGGAATCGA
>JAUCMX010000020.1:12409048-12464048 GCA_033459395.1 Hemibagrus guttatus
ATTGATTGATAAAAAATATTTAAAATTTAAATAATTACTCTTTATTCTTAAATTATAGCCATTTGATTGCTAAGACTTGCACCATGTTGTACATGTCAGAGATTTTATATTGTTTTATTATGTGTAATTGTACTGTGCATTTTCATGCAACATGCTAGTGTGTTTGTTGTTGCACATCACTGTGTATCTCCATATCTAGAAGTGTGTAAGGAGATGTATTCCCAGGGCTGATAGTTTAATGTTTCTGGGGGTGATGGGAGGAACTTGAAAGACCTGTGCTGCCCAAATAAAAACTAACAAGGAAATGATGGGGGCTCCTTTATCTCTTCACCTGCCTGGGGGGAAAGGACGGGGGTAAGAGAGGGAGATTGGGCAAAAGTAGTGGGGGTGTACTGGCTTCCTCTTTGATTTGTAAAAAATGCATTACCTCCGAAATCAAACGGAAAATTACTGAGTGGGAGCGAGAGAGCAAGAGAGAGAGAGAGAGAGAGAGAGAGAGAGAGAGAGAGAGAGAGAGAGAGAGAGGAGAGAGAGAGAGAGAGAGAGAGAGAGAGAGAGAGAGAGAGAGAGAGGAGAGAGAGAGAGAGGAGAGAGAGATGTGTTATGGTAAGCTTGTGGCCGAGGTGGTAGAAGTACAAATTCCTTGCTTTTGTAAAAAGTCTAGTCTATAAAATGCTTTAAGTTGATGTACAGCTTAATTTTGTACTCAAATTGAATTTCCACACTACAAACTCTCAGATGTGCTTGAGAAAGCACATGAAAGCAAAAATAGGACAAGCCAAGATTCAAATCAAACATGGTTTTTGGTAATTGATGATATACTAGTGCATATTTCTGGTATATTAGCCCAGATTTCCTCCAAACGTGTTAAGCGGATCTGTGAAACAGAATGAGCAGCAGTTTGAAAATATGCACTCGGTTGCCTTCATGCATCCTGGAGGAAGCATGTGTTAGCCTTCACCCTGAATGTTTGGTAGCCTTCGGATTATGGGAGAGCTGACTGGTGGGTGGGAATTAGCAGATAACCAACTTTGGGAGCGTTTGTTTTAAAGTTGATTACTGAGTTCCTAATTGGTTTTAAATACCATATGATCGGAGATGCTTGCAATCCTCTTTAAACATATTTAGTAGTAGTAGTAAACATTTTAAAACAAATTTTTTCTATTGCTTCCCAATTTGACAGCCTAATAAGTGCTGGTGTCTGTAACAAAAGATGAATACTTTCATTAAAAAAGGTAAAACCTACTGAACAAGTCCAGAAATCCATGATGTAGGCAAAGATGTGTAGGTTTACCATATAAAGAAAAAAAAGACACCAAAATAAACTCAGGTGGTTGCCCATAAGATGTAAATTAGAAGCCTGAAGAACAGAAAAGGCCAAGGGACTTCAGAGCATGGAGAATTCTGGGATAAGATAATGAGACAAGAGATGAATATAAACCTGTAGTACAGTTAAGGAAAGAGGAAAGATAGAGGAGAAAAAAAGCAAACATCCTACACAAATATCCTAAGCAACCGGTCTGCCAATAAAGCTGTCTTAATAATGATGCTGTGACTTAAGCATGGTGATCTATATACTGGCTATTAGTAATAAGAAAAGGTGGCTTTAAATATCATAAAAATTTAAAATAAATGTTAAAAAAAATTCTAAGCAATGATGAGTATAATATACATATATAATATGCATACATAATGTACAATATACTTAAAGCTTTTTATTTTTAATAGCATTATGCACTCAGTATGGTTTGTGTAAATTGTAAAATAGTTTTTGTTTCTAGAAAAACGGAAAAATATATTCATTCATCTTAAGTAACTGCTTAATCAGTTTAAGAAACTGCTTTACTGCTTTAAGATTGCAATAGATCTGTCCACACATGCATTTCCACCTAAGGGAATTTACAGGAATAAGGCTATATTTTGAAACGTGAGAACCCGAAGGAAACCCACATGAACAGTAACCCAAGCTAGGGATTGATTTGTAGTTTCTGGAGCTGTGAGGTGATCACACATAGAAGGTGTAAATATAACATAACAAAGTATATGTAGTGAAAACTCTTTCAGTTTTTTACAAAATTTAACTAAAAGTTAGATATTTTACGTTATTTTACTAAATTCAGCAAGTGCAATATTAAGGATTGTAATATTACACTCTTTTTAATAGCTTTATTCCATTTTTGGATTAAAATTAGCATTGTCAGGTGAAGGAAAGTGTGCGTGTCAGAAGAAAAATAAAGATGGAGGAGATCAGAGAGCACGAAGAGATAGTAGAGAGGGTGCAAGTAACTGAGTAACTGGACACTTCTAAGACTAAAGGCAAAAAAGAGAGAGAGAGAGAGAGAGAGAGAGAGAGAGAGAGAGAGAGAGAGAGAGAGAGAGAGAGAGATAGAGATGTGTGTGTGTGCACATGCATTGAGTGCGTGGAAGAGAGAAGTGCCTGGAGTTAGCAATAATAATTTATACAAACACACCTTAATAATTCACGTTCCATTTCAATGCTGGAGGGAAGATCCAAAATTCACAGAGCATAATTAAATAGAGTAGTAGAAGAGACAAGGGAAGAGAGAGGGAGACAGGACTGAGGCAGTGAGGGAGAGACTAGCATTAAAGGTACCGTGTACTGATGTTTTTTCTTTTACCTCAGCATTGTAAAACAACCTTTATAATATTGTGGCTTCCACAGTAAGAATGAATTTCCCCAGTTATACAGTTCTATGAAAATTCGGCCCTGAGAATTCCACTGACCCTAACACAACCGTTTGCCTTAAACATACGCGTGTTAATCTTCTGGAATAATATCTAATACAGATTAAATGTAATTTATATAAGGACTGCGATTAATTTACTCACCTTTATTAACAGTTGAATTACATTTCAATTAGTAATACTATTCCTTGTAAAAAAAAAAAAATTTTAAATCTTTGAAAACAATCTTTTTTTTTCTTTTTATGACCTGTATATATAGACTAAAAGGCAAACATGCATGGTTGATTGGTTGAACAGCTTCACACTTTGTTCCCACTTAATCACTTTGAATATATCAGGTGATCTTTAGACTACACCCCTTTCTAATGTAATACAGAGACACCTCGCGCCTATCCTTTAGGGTTAGCCTTCAGCACATATCAGAGTGTTTTAAAGGCCACAGGAATGACATTTAATGATTCAGAATAAAAGGTGCTGATGCTTGAGTACCGTGGCTGTGAAATATATGTTGTGAAATTACGGATTCTACAGTATATGATGATTTTGTATTAAAGGTTTTGGCTTTGGTACTGATCATGGGCTTAGTTGTGAAGTAAAATATGTTTTGTGTGTGTGTGTGTGTGTGTGTGTGTACAGGTGCAGTGGAAGCATGGACTGTAACTGTGTTAGTGACCTGCTCCTCACTCCACCTGTCCCAGCCCTCTGGACACCAGGTGAGCAAAATATACCCTATGAACACACCTCTAACTTTAAGGTTATGGATGGTCAGAATGGTCAAAATATTTACTAACTCTTTTTTTTACCAGAGTGCAAAAAATTGAATTTCCACCTGTTTTGTTGTTTCCATGTTCGACATTGTATTTCTTCGTCATTTCAAACTCCATAGTGGTGGTTAATGGCTCGTATGAAATTAGATACTAAGAGCCTTAAGGATTTGTAGTTTTTCATTAGCAGAAGCAAACACACAAATGTTTTTATAATGGTAATGTCAAACCTGGGGCTCTCTGAGATGCCCCAAGTGCTTGGTCATAAGCATCTAAAATTTGAAGCTGTTATTTTCAGCCACTAAAATTCTGTGTACGGTTATCCCAACACAGAGAAAAATGTCTCACAATGAAAGCCAAAAGTGTCCTGACTCAGTTTATATCAGACTTGTGGCTATAAAATAATTAATTGGTTTCTACTGATAAAATGTCTGATAAATCAATTTTCCATTCTGCCAGTGGAATGAAACAGTGTGCTGGTAAAAACTGATAAACGTTTATTATTACATTCGTTATATAAAAAAATTAATTGTAGTATTAAAATCCAAAATGACAAAAATTGTTTTACTGCTTAATATGCTTATTATGCTTACTACTGAATGCTAGCTTTAGAGCTAATTCTCAGGGGTTTTGTATCCAGCCCCTATGTGCAAACGACATTTATACAGCTCTGCCCCTTAGCAAGCATTAAAAAAACCAACACGTCTCATCCATGTCCTCTACCTTTCCTTCCCTTGCTTTCCCCAGGCTTTGCCTTTCCAGACTGGGCCTATAAGCCAGAGTCTAGCCCTGGCTCCAGGCAGATCCAGCTGTGGCATTTCATCCTGGAGCTGCTGCAGAAGGAGGAATACCAGGGGGTGATTGCCTGGCAGGGAGACTATGGTGAATTTGTGATCAAAGATCCGGATGAAGTAGCAAGACTCTGGGGGATTCGCAAGTGCAAGCCTCACATGAACTACGACAAGCTTAGCCGTGCACTAAGGTGGGCTTTCTCAGTGTGTAGGTTTAATGTGTGTATATATATATATACATATATATATATATATATATATATATATATATATATATATATATATATATATAGAGAGAGAGAGAGAGAGAGAGAGAGAGAGAGAGAGAGAGAGAGAGAGAGAGAGAGAGAGAGAGAAAACAGACAGACAGACAGACAAGACAGACAGACAGTATATAAACTTTGTGTATTTCGCTTAACTTTTACTACATGTACTCACTGGCCACTTTAACTCTTTATCCTTGCTCATTCAATCAGTATTTCAGGGATTTTTTTCATGCACTACAGTTTTTACAATTTTCGACACAAGATTTTATTTTAATAATTTGGAAACTCAAATATATAATAAGGACACAGCACATGAACATAAATCAAGTTAAAGGCTGCTGTCTCAGACAACAAAAGATTGTTGTCAGTTATCCCCATTATACTGGCTATCAGTAGGATTATTAGGATATCAGTATTACCTCAGTAATGAGTGTTAGCCAGTTGTCAGAATGGTATCATATTGAGGAGGAAAAAAGTGTATCCTTACATAAAAGGTGCATGTGTAATTGTAGCAAGGCAGTAAGGATGGAGTTGAAGTTGTTTCTCAGCCATTATTAGCGGTAATGAAGGGAACCTTTGTTCTTTTGTTGTCAAATCAATTTTTAAATTCACTGACTGGTTCAATAAAATTTTGCACATTATCTTTTATTTGTATGAAAACAACGAGGTTTTTAACTAAATCCTATATCACCCTGCTAGCTGGAGAAGCTTTATAAATAGCATCATTTCACTGATATTTAGTGGTTATATAAAATGGTAAAATAATTTATTTGTTAATTATTCATTCATTCATTCATTGTCTACCGCTTATCCGAACTATACTCGGGTCACGGGGAGCCTGTGCCTATCTCAGGCATCATAGGGCATCAAGGCAGGATACACCCTGGACGGAGTGCCAACCCATCGCAGGGCACACACACACACACACACACTCCCATTCACTCACGCAATCACACACTACGGGCAATTTAGAGATGCCAATCAACCTACAATGCATGTCTTTGGACTGGGGAAGGAAACCGGAGCACCCAGAGGAAACCCCCGAGGTATTTGTTAATTAATGGTACAATAATTAATACTTTGTTAAAGGTTCTCCATTACATAATGTCTCCCTTACATAAAAACAAGCAAACAAAAAACTGGAACTGCTTTAGTAGTTGTTTCCCCAGGACAGCAGGCTTCATGCAACCTGTATCAAAAAGCAACACATTATCCTCAGTAAAAATAAGCATTGTAAATTACTGTTCTTCATTTAAATGTATTACTTTTTTACATGGGAGATAAAATTAACTAAGGATAGATAGATAGATAGATAGATAGATAGATAGATAGATAGATAGATAGATAGATAGATAGATAGATAGATAGATAGATAGATAGATAGATAGATAGATAGATAGATAGATGGATGGATGGATGGATGGATGGATGTCACGTTGTACTACATTGTGAGGGTTTAATTATGCCATTTTTACAAATGGAATAAGTATTTAGCTATTGTTTATGTATAGAAGAAAGCCATTGCTTGGATTTTTTATTTTAGCCTTTGCTACTTTCTAAAGAATGCAAAAATTTTAAATCTGGGTAAAGAATATGTCAGTAGGAGTAAGTAATATGCCAGATTGATCATTATAGTATATTATAACCCAACTTGTGATGGGTTTGGAACATGAAATATTTCACATATCAAAACCAACCTCAATCATTTTCTTGCTTATGTAAAATTGTTTCCCAGACAATTTCATTTTTCAGCCTTCTTTCTTCCCTTTCACTCCCGCTAAATCCCCCACCCCTCCTTCTGCTCTGTCTTTAATAGACACTGTCATTGCTGCTAATTGTTATGAATTGGTGCAGGCCATAATTGGCCTCTTTGATTAGCCTATTCTAATTGCTCAATTAAGGGACAGTGCTCAATTGCCATGCAAGCAAAGCGTACAAATCACTGGTGTGGCAGGTTGCATTATGTGCACTTGTGTAGCCTACTGAGCTGAATAGAAGGAACCCAACCATAAATCGCTTTGAAATATAAGAAGAGGCATAGCAAGGTAGCTTTTTTGCTATATACTGAATGAACAACCTGATTATATATACATATATTAATTTAAGCATATATTATATACACTGCTTTTACTCTCTTTGGCAAAAAGTGTGTATTTTAGATGGGAAAAAAACGTTTGCATATCAGTATAGTGTGAAGAAAATCAGAATCATTGCTATAATGGATGTTACTTTACTGGCTGTCACTCAGATTTTATTTTTCAAAAGGACTATAAACATTTATATTTTATAGAGATGATGTTTATGAGATGAAAAGTATTAAGTACTATATGTGTACTGCATGTTTGACTTTATTGACTTTACAGGATTTTGACATTCCATGGTTCATCATGACAACATACTGTATATCAGAAATAATATTGGTCATGTATAACAAAAAATTAGCACATTCCTCAGAGTAAAGCTGAAAATGTGTTTTCCTGCCTGAACATTTTTTTTTTTTTGGTAAAGTTGATATTTTTGAATCTTTATTTAAGGCAACAGTTTCTAAAGAATAGTCTGCTTTTACTTACTATAATGAACAGATAACAATATTTTTACCTCATATAAAAACACTGATTTCAGTCGCAATGCTCCTTTTTTTTTTTTTGATTACTATTAGCTTTTTTTTTTTACTGTGTTATATAATAAACTTTACAGTATTTTACACAGTACAATATTTATATTTTAATTTACCCCACTAACCCTCTTCTCCTTTTCTCTCTTCTTCTCTGATCTCTCTTAATTCTGTACTCTATTTACTTTCTCTCATGCTCCAGGTACTACTACAACAAGCGCATTTTGCACAAAACTAAAGGAAAGCGGTTCACCTACAAATTTAATTTCAGCAAGGTGGTTCTAGTGAATTATCCGCTGTTAGACATGGCCAGCTCTCCTTTCCTGCTAGCTCAGAACCACTTCAATGGAGGGGCAGCAACAGCAGACTGCAGCCCTGTGACCCCGGAGGTATGTGAGCATTAATAGATGACCTGTACTTAAACCTATACTTCCGTGTATTCATAAAATAAATGTGTGGAAGGGAATGTAATCAAGATAAAATTGTTATCCATTTGTGGTATTTGTACTGAGATGTATTTAAGTGATACAATTCAAATATGTGTATACAGTACATACATTAATCTACATTTAATGCAGCATGGTGGTTAAGAAATGCTATAGAAAATAAAACCAAACTCTTTTGGGTTGCTTTATTGACTGAGAATCATCGGTCATTAATCATAGCCATATGATGAATCACTGAACATCCAAAATACTCATCACACCACGTAAAGACTGTGCAAGCAGAATTGGGCAGATATAAGGTATAAGTAATTCGGCAATAATAATAGAGACAGGTGAGTGGCTAGGCTCATGGCACCAAATACTGATAGCAGGAGAACCAACCAGAGATATATCAACCAATCAGAATTTTGCACAGGGAAACTGTTAAAAATGCAGCTTCAAATTGACTTTAAATTGTGTTCTTTCAACACATTCATCAGCTATGTCCCATTATAAGACTGCATCCAGTCATGCTCATTTGCAACTTGAAATTTATAACTTTTTGAATAGGGTCATTGTGTGAAAGTTATCTAGAAAACTGAGTCAGAAAGAGAGTGGGAATAAAGGGAGGGGGAGTGCTGAAGAAAGGTGAAGGAGAAAGAAGAGAGAAGAGTCAAAGTGGGAGTTAAGCGGCCTTAAAACCAAAGAAGATATTATCCCCTCCATCTCATTTTCACCTTGGCTGGTGTATTCATTGATGGTATTGATCCAACAAAAAAAAAGGAATATAAGAAATTAAAGAAGAAAGAGAATATTAGATCAGTTCACCAATGAATTCGGGATAGACGTGAGAAGTGACAGATATTTGTGATCACTGGATGGTGGAGTTAAAAAAAAGAGGGTTTCTGCTGTGAGTCCCACTAACACCTAGAACTGCAAAAGAGTTACTGAAGAAAAGAATTCTTCTACATATGGTTTCTTCCTTTTACTTTTTTCCTTGCTTTCTTTCACCTGTGCTCACACGTCCTTTTTGTTCATTTCTTTGTACTTTTAACCTCTCAGGCCTTGCAGTCTTTATTCCCTCGGTTGCCTGATTCTGGCCGTGGAACTTCTCTGTTTGACCGTGCCACAGCAGCCCCAGAGGGTGATAAACTCAGATTGGACACTTTTCCATTCCTTGGTTCTGGTAAGTGAGAAACACACAAGCAGTAATTGATGGACACTGCAGAGACGAGTGGGACAGATAAAAAAAATGTTTTACATTATAAAGCCTGTATTATTATGAAAAAACAAAATCATATGCATACAAATCATTCTGAATATACGCATATTATTTTGTAATTAGTTGACCCTTAAAGCAATTTTACAATCTCTAATAACATTTCATATCATAATAATAATAATAATAATAATAATAATAATAATAATAATAATAATAACAATAAGCATGCCTTTCTCAAATCCAAGATTGCTTTGCAATATATAGGAATATATATCTGTGTTTATGTACATAGCATTTTATTAAATAAATCTACAATACAATTTATAATAATTAGGCTTGACAATTTTACAATTTATAATCTTGAGTAAATCCAAATGTCAGTCACTCATCATACAGTATTCAGTTATTACATTATGAATATAAACTGTAAAAAAAATTCTTATAAATATTACTTTAATATTGAGTTAATTATAGTACTAAAGAACATTTGCAAATGCTTACAAAACACAGACTCCAAAGTAAAATAAAATAATTAAAATATTATTAACAAAGTGTAAGATATCTTACTTGGGACAAAATATATATATCCTTTTTCTTCTGGTTTTTGATTCTTAAAGGTAAGTAGTTGTGAAAGAAAAAAGACAAAAAATAAAAATAAAAAAAAAAATAAAAGAAAATTATAACTAAAGGATCACAAAGGCCAAATTCAATTTCTTCAAATCAAGGTAAAGTTCCAGCGATGGTAGTCTGTGTGATCAAAGATCTATGCCTTTCCTCTGTGTTTAGAGGTGAGTCGGTCAGTGTGTCCGATGCCCTCCTTCTCTCCCCGCTTACTCACAGAAGCTCTAATTTATACACATTTGATTAGATGAAACATGTTAGATATCATATACAAGCTATAGATGAAATGATAAATTAATTATAATGAATTTACATAAGATACTACCTAATTAGGATTCTGGGTCATAGAGGTATGGCCTTGGTAAGCAGATCAGTACATCATACGGTAGACATATCATATCAATAGATATTGGCTTATATGTCATTCAGACCATCTTTAGAACAAACATGTTTTTCTAACTTCATCCTTTATAAATGCATTTAACTAAAATGAGCACATATGTAATAAAATCACAGAGTAATTTAATTAATTATAACCTTCAATTAATTGACTATAGTTGATTAATATGATTAATATGATTCTTATTGAATAGCAACTTTAATGACATGTTTCTCAGAAATCGATCTTATATAAGCACAGATATAAAGCTTCATATGGGCGTGATAGAATTTTTATCTTTTATTTTGTTTTTAAATATATGGCTTAGAAATGAACTGTAAGGGTTGGAAGGATTTGTCCTCACTGACCTGATAACTTGATGCAAAGTGTAAAGGAATTTGTTTGGAGAAATTGTAAGAAAAGCTACCAGTGCAAACCCCACTTCACATTCTAGCCCAGAACTTTTCATATAATATGACTTGTGCACTTTTTCATGCTGTTCCATGAGGAGTGGGAATCAATTATGGAAGTACAAGAACTAAATATCTAAAATAAATCTCTGCGCTGGAAGTCATTAAGTAGACTCGAATCCTGATTCGATCCAAGGCATTCGTTTGTCATGTTAATGTTAGTTTACATTTGCATTTTAGTAGACACATTTGAATTTCAAAGGATAAGTTTCGGCGTATTTTCTGTTAGAGGTCATAAAACTGTCAGTGTGTGTACACTCCTTTGTTTCTAGTCCATATGTGCTTTAAACTATCAGTGCATCAGAATGTGTGTGTTGGTGTAGAAAACGTGTGTGTTTTTGTGTGTATGTGTACATACCTCTCCACCCCAACTTACCCCCCTTACTTTGTTTGTCCTCAGGTCCTATTCCTTCCTCCTCCCCTTTTTACCCTGATCTTGCTCCCATGTGTCCTCCCTGTCCTAATCCCTTCCCAGGCAGGAAGGTCCTAATTGAGGGTGCAGGCTTCAGTTTGTGGCCTGTGGGCGTCCATTACTGTGTTTTCATAAGCAAGCGAGGCCTGTCTGACTGATTCAATATTCATGTGTCTGCAAGCTACTCCTGGCCCAGAACACAGAGAGACTCTAGCACTGTCAAATTAGGCCTGCATAGCAAATAACAGGAGCGAGAGAGAGAGAGAGAGAGAGAGAGAGAGAGAGAGAGAGAGAGAGAGAGAGAAGGGTGTCAGGAAGGGTGTGAGGATGAAGAAAGTGTAACGGGAAAGAAGGCATGAGGGTGTGAGGAAAATGTGGAGGAAGGAAAAAGGTTTTGCCAATGTGGAGTATTTATCCAACAAGTGTTTTAATTAATGCAGCTGTGTAGATACTTTCCTAACCTTTCCAGTTTGAAAGATTTTCTTACAAAATGTTTTTTTTTTTTATTTGATGTGTTTTGGAATATTGTGAGAAAAACAATGTTACATGTTAACGCTTCTTAATAGCACTTCTCCTCTTCTCTTTCTCCAACAGGAGCCCCCTGTTACTCCAAACCTCCATCCATGTTGGGTCCTTACCCTCGTAACCCTGCATTTGACTACTCTTGGGGCTTCAACCCATATCTCCCAGGGGCTTTATCCCTCAGCAACTGCCCTAAACTGCCTCCAGGCTCGATTTACCCCTCACACTTCTATCCAAATCCACTTCAGTCTGGCCTGGCACAGCTCCCTCATCCTTTTTCCTCACTCCTTCCTCCTGGGGACACAACAGGAACCGAGCGAGCTCAAACTGGTGGAGCCAATGGTTCAGTGGGTGGCCAGGCTCCACGACTCTGCGTCCCATCATACCCAGGTAGTTTACTTCAAGGCCGGACTGAGCTAGGTATTTTGAGTCCTGGTATGAGTGACAGGGAAAGAGGAGAAAACACTAGCATTACAGGGGCAGTTGGAGGTGGGATTGGAGTGGGATTAGGTTTAGGCTTGGGATCACTAGGACTAGGAAGTGGAGGAGGCATCCAGAGTCCGTCAGATCGGCGCGCCGGAATGAAACAAGACCCAGGGTCGGATTCTGAGTTGGAAATCACAGACCTGAGTGACTGTAGCTCGGAGAATGAAAACGAGCCAGAATTCAGTGCCAGCCAAGAAAAGGAGAATAGGATGGGAGGCCGACCTCACATTCCCGAAGCCAAGACCGCAGGTCTGGGTGGAACCTTACCTCAGCTCTCTTCTCTTCCTCCTTCTATATCTCCCCATCCTCTGAAAACACTGGTACCCCTGACTCCTCCACCACCATCTCTTCCGACATCTCTTTCTCCTTCCCTCATCCTGGTTGAGCGGCACAGAGAAACAGAGACTCTTAAACTTACTCATAGTTAAGATGCTTTGTTCAGATGCTGGTTATATTGAGCACTCTCTGCCTCTATCTCTTTGTCAATATACAATATATTCTTACCTTCTCAATTGGTACTTTATTGTCATTTAATTTTACTCTGAATAATTATAACTCATTTTTAATTTTTGTTATTTTCTGTTGCACTTTTTTGTGTTTATTGTCTTTGTTTTTTTGGAAAATTCATTTAAAATTCACAAAATTCCGTTTAACAAAAACTTTTAATAAATAGCAATTCCTTATTTATGACACTATATCCATATAAATATTTCCGTTTATTAGAATTTAAATATATTTCACCACTTGAAATTGAAAAAAATGAAACATCATGCAGACCCAGAATCAGAACTAGTTCATGTGCTAAATAACTATGAACTGTCGATGAACTGCATTCTTTTTTATATCATAGATAGAAATTACCTTTGAGAGCTCGTGTTACAAAAATGTCTCTCGAAAGTCATTTTCTCAAAACAAATAGATCATTTGTAAAGTGATTGTAAATGTGAATAGATAAATATTGGCTCATAAATTTATGAGATAATAACATTTATAAATGTTCGATTTTCCATATATTTCAAATAGCTCTAAAACCCATTGTGGTGGAATCGGAGAAATTATCATTTTTGTTTTGTTTCAGCAAATTATAGTATTAATTAATTCCATAGTTATTCGCCTCCATCCATTTCACATACACATGTTCATACTGGGTAATTCGACTGCTGAAGGTTGAGGTCTGATCTAGTTGTATTTTCTCCATAAATTCTCCATAAATTTTACTGTACTCGTTAAGCATTAGCTCTGCAGCACAATATTAAAGCAGCATAATGCAAAGCTAATTGCGATGATGGAAATTGTAAAAACAATTTGAATAGCAGTTCAGCTGTGTTGTAATAAAGCACTGAAATGCATTTGTTTGTGCTGTGCTTAACAGCTTGCAATGGAAACACTGTCAAACAAAGACATCTAGTGGTGAGATGTGATTTCTACAGATAAGTTGATTGTATATGAATGTAATTTTGCTTAAATTTGTCTTTTCAAGGAATGATATCTGCCCCCAAACATCCCCAAATATCTGTGTGATTTTACCTCTTTGTTCCCTTGTACATTTGTCATGTTCATGCAGTGCTGAGATGTCTTTTTTTTTTTTTTTTTTTTAAATATCTATAATATGTTCTTTGCGCTTTAAAAAGAATGAGAGATTGAGTAAGAAAGTGCTTAAATTTGCATCAATATATTTTATTATTGTATATAAAACATTTAATTTGTATTATTATTATTATTATATGAGATTGATGTACTGGTGGGATTCAATTCTGTATTAAAATGATAATAGATGCTGGGGACAACTGTAGTTACATAAGAACTATATATATATTAAAAAAAAAAAAAGCACTTGTTTCACTTGTTTCAGAGATGAGAAAAATATAAAACATAAAACATCTCAAATCCCACTAGTTATACTCTCAGTCATTTTATCTGAGATATCTGTGAAAGACTATAGAGGAAGACTACTGTTCCACCAGTACTTTTTAATAGTTCACCAAGTGATAGTTTGCAGTAATGTTAGTAATATTGGGGTTTTGCACTTTTTTTGGGAGAAATATTTTGACTAATGTTTATTTGTATGGATAGTTGCAGATGAAAACTTGAAAATCAGTAATTAAACCTTTTGAATGTCAGTGCATTGAATGGCAGAATAATGATTTGTTTAAGCAGACCATGCAATATGTAAAAAGAATAGACCATGAAGTCACTGCAAACGTTTTCTCAGAAGACAAACTCAATGATATATCCATAGTTTACAGGAAAATTAAATTGCCTAGTTGCATTTCGTCAGTGTATTATATGAAACTACCAGTGTACATAGACTTTTGTTTGTATATTTGTGTGTACACATCAAAAAGAGCCTTGGCCTTTACTTTGGAGTAAGGTTTATTTGTTGTTTGTATATTGTACAACTGAAAAAAGAAAAGAATGAGATAAAAAAAAAATATCTTTAAAAGCAATAAACATTATTCTGGAGGTGTGATTGAGATGTGATTGTGAGAGAGTTGAGATTTGTCTTATGTACAGTTTAATATTGTATGAAATTGGGGAGAAGAAATAATACAGTTCAAGATTACCACATGCCATTATTTTGTATTTCTTTCATTCTGCCACTGCTTTATAAATGCTTAAAACATTACGACACCCTTCAAGCTATTTGTCTGACGTGTATGTTGACCACGTACAGGAATGAGCTCTCTAGTTTCTACACCTCACAGCGTCTCAGTGTTCAAAGAGATGAGATTTACTGTGATGCCTCTAGTCATACAGTGTAAATGTCAGTTAATCAATATGCATATGAGACCTTTCAATTATTGAAAACATTTCTACAACAGTTACCAGCTGTTCTTTGGTGAAACAGATTTCTGCTAATGGTTTGCAGGGTCAGGATATTATGTTTTCAGAAGAAACTATGTTTTGATAAATGACTCTTTTCAGCAGATGGAATCACTATCGTACATGAGATATGTGTGTGTGTGTGTGTGTGTGTGTGTGTGTGTGTGGAGAGAGAGAGAGAGAGAGAGAGAGAGAGAGAGAGAGAGAGAGACAGAGACAGAGACAGAGAGACAGAGAGACAGAGAGACAGAGAGACAGAAAGAGATTTTTCATCCATCCTGTTGCTGTACAGTTGCGTAAAGCATATTATCTTTGGTTATAAAAATTACACATATCTACACACCAGACTTCATTGTTACACAATTCATGCCAAGTAAATAATGCCTTGCCAAAACCTTTTACACCCACACATGTCCTAGATTGTCACATTATTTGTGTATGCACTTAGCTTAGATATGCTTGCATATTTTCAATTCAGTTTCGTTTGTATGGGCTATACAGAAATCCAGATGTATATGTACACTTTCATCCCTATTGAGCAGAAGCAACAATGGCTATTAACTTCTACATGAGGATGAAACACAAAAATGTGATCCCACCACAAACTGAAATTATATTTAAAGGTAATAATCAAGACAATGGCATTAAGCTTTTTCCTTTTTTAGGCAACACGACATATTGCTTTTTAGACAACACAATATTTTGTCTGGTCAAAGACTCAGAGAGCATCAAGTATCTGTTTTTACATCTCAGTGACATTATAAGTCATTTCCTATTTGGAAAGATGTCAGTTGTTTCTGCTATTTGTTACTTTGAGTGAGCTAAGTCAGTTCAGTTTCGCTAGACAGTACATGGTGAACATTTACTTATGCTGTGGTCCATTCCGAAGTGATCATGACTATGCCCTTGTGCGTCCGAAAGCTCCGCCCTTCAAAGTGAAAACTCTGAAGAGCCCCTGTGTAGGAGTCAAAATAAATGGTCATTTGGACTGAAGGTGGTGTTTCACACAATCACTAACACTAATGTAAACAAGATCACCCAGACTGATGGCTGCTGTGGGTGATCCCCTTTCCAAGATCTCTGCATAAGGTTAATCGCTTCAAAGTAAACCACAGCATTAATCTCCACAGGCAATCTCTAAATCAGCTCAGGTTCATGTCATGCAATATTCTGCTCATGATTATCAACATAACATATTTTTTGAAACTAGTTAACAAACAACTGCCTCCAGTTTGCAACAATAAATTTTCAGAACTTGTTAAAAATTTGTTTGAAAACATCTACTGGGGCGAAGTTGCATGATGACAGTGAGGTGACAGCAGCGTACACACCATGGAGCAATACACCTCTAGGTAATGGCCATGAGGAGGAGACGCTTCATAGCACAGTGATCACATTTTGTATTTCAGGACTTAGACCTTATAACGCTACAGAGACGGCGCTGGTTAAAGTAGTAAATTTCATACTACAGGTCTCTAAGGTTGTGATCTCTTAAGTGCTGATTTAAATAGCACAGATGTTCTATATAGACTAGAAATTTTTAATGAAGTTAAGAGACATCCTGCATTATGTCATATATGTCATATTGTCAAGTTTATGTATTTTAATGGTGATCTCATTTTATGCAGTTTGGTGTTCCACAAGTCTCTGTTGTATTCCAACTGATATCCGATCACTGGGTTCTTTCATAAACAGGGTATGAGCTTCCACGGCTATGCTGATGGAACTTCTGCACAGCTGTATGTTTCAGCAAAACCAGTTGACAGACACCAGATTAATAGAGCTGAGCAATACTGGATGCTGAGTAATTTGCTCCTAATCTATTATGACAAGATAGAAACTATTTTGCTAGCCGAGTATGCTTTCTGATTAAGTAGTAGCTCTCTATGTCCTTTCACTTGCATCATCCACAGTAGTGAAAGACCTTGTGTTATTATTGACTCCACTCTGGCATTTGAAGCTCATATGCAGTACTGTGCAAAAGTCTTAGCCAAATTTTAAGAAATGCTGTCAAGAAAAGAAGTCGTCAAAAATAATGAAATTATACATTTTCTACAAAAAAAAGAAGCTTACTATAAGGTGCAGTAAATAGTAAAAAACTAAATGAAGTCAATATTTGGTATGGCATCTCTTTGTTTCCCTTTTGCTAAAAACGCATTTGTTATCTTCAGTATGCGTTTAATTCAATTTTATAAGAAATTTTTTTTTCTAACCATCTTGAAAAATCTGTCCCAGTTCTTCTGGAGACTTCCAGAGAAGTGACTGTCACACTTGCTTCTTATTTTTCAGGAAAATTTGGATGGACTTTATTATGTTTTTCGTCTGAAAAGGGGTCTATTATGTAATATGTTCACATATTTATTGTCATAGGCCTACAAATAGTTGGGGCAGTGGTGGCTCAAGTGGTTAAGGCTCTGGGTTGTTGATCGGAGGATCGGGGCTCAAGCCCCAGTACCACCAAGCTCCACCGTTGGGCAATTGAGCAAGGCCCTTAACCCTCTCTGCTCCAGGAGCGCTGCATCATAGCTGCCCCTGTGCCCTGACCCCAACCTCCTCAGCTGGGATATGCGAAGAAAAGAATTCCGCTGTAATGTATGTGTGGCGATAATAAAGGCTTCATGCCCTCTACTACTACTAATATTTTAAAATAGAATATTTTGGGTGCCTAAAACACTACTGTACATAACACACACACACACGTACGCACGCACGCACGCACGCGCACACACACACACACACACACGCACCACACATAAGCTTCCTGTTCTCCTTTTTGTTATGCTATCATAGCCAGACCTATTAGAGTCCCTGCTTCCACTCTGATCAGAATAAACATCCTTTTAAACCACTGTAAGATCTCTGTACTCTCTATCAGATCCAGACACACTTAATTGCTGTGGCTCCTCTCACACTCCCAATCTGTCTAATTCATCCTGATCCTCTGCTTCTGCTTGAAGTTTTCTGCACTAAAGATTTGCACTTTCCAGAAACAGTTTACACCCAAGTCTCACTCATGCTCTACTGGATAATCTCGCCTGCATTACCTGAATGGTACCTAAGAACAGCTGCTGAAATCATAAAGATTGTCTTAATCTCACCTGATTATTCACAATATGCTCATATAGTTCATCCTTTCAACACATTTAGTTCTGTTTGACCTTTGACTGCACTACTCAGTTTCACCCAAAAGAGGAAAGACTCCCTTTTGAGTCTAGATCTTCTTCACAAATGACTATTGTTAAAAATTGAGCTGTACAAATCAATTTGAATATTTTTTTGGAATTACTGATTTGCTTGACATCATTCTTTATGGTTATAAGTTCATGAATTGTGAAATAAGCAAATGAAGTTTTACTTCTGTATATAGATTTGATCAGGTAAGGATTACCCTTTTTTTGCTTGTTCTGGTGTTTTCACTTCCCAGAAAGTGGTCGGAACACCAATTCTTTTGGAGAAATAACTATTTTAATCCAGTAACATGGCGTAATTTTAAATGGTGGGTCGAACATTTACTGCTACTAGGCATTTTATATATTGACATGTACAACATTTAACAGATGCCTTTTTCCAGAGTGACTTACTTATGTGCTTTGTAATATTAAGTATTATACAACATAATACAGTATTATGACAGAAGACTATATAGTGTGCATACGACTGGACCAATTTTTACCATTTACAAATGACATTCTTATAGATTATAGTGAATTAGTGGCCCAGTATCTTTTAAGCATATTGTTTGTAGCTGTATTTGTAACCAAACAGTGGACTAAATATTGAGTACTATACTTTTAAGATTTAAGTATTTTTATCCAGCTAAGTTTACTGTGCAAGTTATATTCAATGCTGCATTGCAATACACCATGCAGCTTTTAAAACGGAAAAAAAGGTAATGAGTGCCCTCTACAGGTGCAATTGCATATCTGCAATCATTTAAAGAACAATTCCCCCCCCTAGTCCGGACTACCACCTGCCCTGCTCCTTCAAGTGTTTTCCTTGCTCCCAACACACCTGATCTATTTAATCAGCTAATACCAGCCACTTCTTGAGTTGAGGTGGGTATGATGGAGCAAGAAAGTATTACTCCAGTGGTAAGGGATGTAGCATTACTCCAGGGTTGGGAAGCTGTAACTTAAAAGACAATATTGGCATTGAGCGAGATGTAAGAGTGGGTAGAAACTCTCAGGTTTATGAGGGAGCTAAATTGACTGAGATAGGATAAGAAACATTAGTGAGGGTGCAAATGTCTGCAAGTGTACATGGCATTGCATCAAGTCTTCCCAGGATAGGTTCCAGTTCCACTGTCACTTTGACCAGGAAAAAGCAGTTACCTAAAACAAATAAATGAACAAATGAATGACTACAAAGATAGAAATTATGTTCTTTATCCTTAGACAAAGAGTTCATAAGCAAAGCTGACGCTTACTTGTGATACTACAAAGTATTGCTATTGCTATTCTAAGACGTTCACCATTTCTTTCACAAATAATTTCAAGCTGATTATTACACATGAAAAATTTAGTTGAAGGTGATGAACTGAAGTATTGCGTTGGCATCTGGGAAAATAGAGAGATGTTGAGTCCTGTAGAAATCCTAGGAAATCATGTTTCTGTACAAACAAAAGAAATATTAATTTATTGAGCTGTTACTTCATGTCACCCAGGGAGACCACATGCTGTGCAAAAAAATAAATAAATAAATAGATTTTTTTTTTTAAATAATAATAATAAAATGATACTACTACTACTACTACTACTACTACTACTAATAATAATAATAATAATAATAATAATAATAATTATTATTATTATTATTATTATTATTATTATTATTATTATTATTATTAATAATTATTAATTATATAATATTAATTTATTTAACAATTAGCCCCCCAAAACAAAAATTCTAAACCCAAAAATGGATAAAATATTATTATTATTGTTGTTAAATTATTATTGCTGTTGTTGAGCATTATTTTTAACCTAATAGTGGACAGGATTACATTATGAAACAAAAATATTTTGTAATAGTTTATAAAACATACAATAAGTATTGTAACATACTTATAGAACCATTGTATAAAAGAAATATCAAACTTGCAATTTTGCTGTTGTAATTAAATATAAGGCTGTGATCACCTGCTGAACTTATGCCTATGACAAAATCACATCCGTGCTGAAATTAACTACAACAGCATTTCTGCTCATGTGGTATTGCTTAAATTAGCTCTCTTTCTCACTCATTCAGGTTTGCAAAACCAGGCATTGCGTGTGTTTGTATTGGTTTTGTTGTGGTGGGGTTTTTTTTTTTTTGGTTTTTTTTTTAAATTAGTTGTGTCCTCAAATTCCTGTTCTTGGCTAACACTAGTGGAACCCAATCTGATCTTCTGGTTTTGTAGCCCATCCACCTCAAGGTTCTGAATGTTGTGCTTACTGAGATGCTTTCCTGCTTACCATGGTAGTAGATAATGGTTATCTGGTTACTATAACCTTCCTGCCAGCTTGACTCATTTTCACTAACCTCTCTCATTAACAAGGCATTTCTGGCCACAGAACTACTGCTCCCCCCCGCACTATTATGTGTAAACTCCAAAGCCTGTAGTGTTTAATAATCCCAGGAAATCAGCAGTTTATAAAATAATCAAAGCAGCCCTCTGGCACCAGCATGCCACAATCACAAAGTCACTGAGATCATCCTCATTCTAGTATTTGAATGCAAATCTTAAATGAACATTTGATTTGTATTTGCATGACAGCATGCACTGTGCAGCTGTGGCATGACTTTGAAGCTGATTGGATAATTATAAAAGATGCCGGCGTTCCTATTAAAGTGGCCGCTATATATCTATCTATCTATCTATCTATCTATCTATCTATCTATCTATCTATCTATCTATCTATATATATATATATATATATATATATATATATATATATATATATATATATATATAATTGCTACTGTAGTACGCAGTGTAATGTAATATCATGTACTGTTGTGCTTGAGTAGGCTAAGATGAGTGGAAGGGAAGGCATTTATTGTAACACCGACAGGAAATGGCTAATGGATACTTCAAGCTCAGGGTTTTCGAACTGAGAACAAACAGGAAGCGGCGGAATGCAAATTGCTTAAGTTTCTAAAACATAGTACCAATCTTTCAAATGAGGAAAAATACAAAGGTAAACACATATATAATGTGTAACCGAGTTGAATAAATTACCGCGCATTTGGAATGGCAATCTATCTCCGGTTTTTAACACATATGTAGCTAGCTAGCGTTAGGTTCCATCCGTTTCCGCGTACAGTGCGTTACCGACTGCACCGACCGACACCAACTTTTCAACAGGACGTCCTAATTGGCGTTCGTCATTTCCCCCCCCCACCTTTACCGCTTTTAAGGTAAGTTTTCTTTTTCTTTTTTTTCTTTAAAAAAAAAACACTTTGAGAGTGGATGTTAGATTTAATCAGGTTACATTTTCACTGTTTGTCTACGTTACTGTGTTGATCAGAATGGTTTAGTTGTTCTGTTAAGTGGAGCGCTAAGCCTGCGACTAGCGCAAGGAATGTTTGGCTACAATGTAGTTCGAGAAATACACATTTTCAGAGTAACGATCACAACACTTGAGTACAAAATATAAAAGAAAAACTGCCATATTGTGTGTATTTCGGCGTCTGGTAAGCTGAGGAAACGGTGGAAGTCAAAATATCAACAGCCCTGATAGGCGAAAAACCTCAGTTAGCTAAACACACTTGAACTCCATTGAACGCAAACGTTCAAATCTTTCCTTTTCCTCTCCTGTTCTGTGCTTTAGCTGAAATTTAATGATTGGTTTTTATGAACCAGACACTGATGTTGATCTGAAGCAGGATGCTTCTGCTTTGTTAGTTTTTTTTAATGGTTACTAACAAGCACATTACCCAAAACTCTGCACAAATATCACAGAATGACCCACAACTAACCAATACCATGAGCACATCTAAAAATAAACTCATCCTATTCAAGCACTAGTGTTTGATTCCTTCTAACAAATACTTAGACCCCATGACCCCATGATGTAGCACTGGATGTGGTCTTTCATATAAATAAGTAATGAATGTTTTTCTGTATCTGGTGATAGAAGGGGTGATCATAAGCATCGTTATTTGTTGGGTTCAACCTTGGTGAATAAGGTTTTACAAAATAAAAATAGAAATAAAGCCTCTATGTTTTGATGTAATGGTGTGTGTTTGAATGAGGATGGTGAAATCTGGAGTCTTACTTGTGTCCATACTTCAGAAACATTTTAAGTGTTTGGTCAATCTAAAAATGCTATTTAGTATTTCCTGTTACAGTCCATTTGGATGATATTAATCAATTAGCTCATTCGGACACCCTTGCGCATGCATCGACCCACAGCGGCCTTTTTATTGCTGTAATTTAACCGCAGTTATTTACTCATAGTTCAGTTCTGTCTGCTTGGTTTGAAATGCACTTTGCAGATATTTGTATAAGCTATGAAAGGCTTATTCAGTGTTTGGTCCACATAGAGCACTGTTGTTTTAAAAGTCTTGAAAAAGTAAACTCTGTACTGGAAAATATGACATGTTTAAAAGCAAAGCAGTGAATGTCGTCAAAATGGAGAAAACTGGTCAGGTTCAGGCCAAAAACAGCAATATTAAGATTTGCAATAGGGCAATTGGAAAGCATGCTCTGGAAAAGGCTTGATGTGTTCTGTGTTAATGCATATGTGGTTAGCTCTGCAGTCAGAGTCAAAGTGGTGATTGAATGTAATGAAACATTATAGATATTCGTAGGTGTCCTTACTTGATGGACTGGAGCTGAAACATGCAAATAGAACATGCTGTCACTTCCTTTTCCTGTATGATGCTGACACTGTTTTTTTGTTTTTTTTCTTCTCTCACTCTCTTTCTCCCTTCCCCCATCTTCTCTCTGTACCTCCCTCTGCAACACACACATACACATGCATACTCAAGGGCAAGCATGGTCTTGTTGTCCTTAAAGCTAACAACCCCTTGTTTTCGGTAGGAATGTGTAGTTTTCATTATACCACACACAAGTTTGATCTGATTTTCTTGTTCTAAATGATCCAATATTCTTTGCAAAACATATTTTCCAGAGAATTCAATTTCTACTTCTATCAAGTCCTCCCACATATCAGCCATATCCCGTAGATAAAATCTGTCAGAAGTTTATCTTTGGAGCATTTCAAAGTGAAAAAGACGTGAGCAAACTGCATTTTTAGCTGCACTAACCTGACAGTAATTCTGTTTGTTCTTTCGGCCAAAACGGTGTTATTTGTAGACGGGTTTTTTACTGTTTATTTGAAGTGCATCGTGTTGATAATCAGTACAAAGGAGACCATGAATTCCTCAGGAAAGTCTGTTTTAATCACTGCCGCATAGCGATATCCAGCTGTTCATGTTTGAGCCGGAGGAGACAAGGAAGAGCTCAACCGATACCCGAGAAAAAAGTATAAATCATTTAAGAAATAGCTGTACGAATTATAGTGGTCTTCCCCAAGTAAACTGAGCCGAATTAGGAAAGTATAAGCCACTCATCAGTAGAGTTTCTGTACAATCTTACTGAGTGGATTTGCAAACCAAATAGTTACTGAATTTCTCTGTTGCTTGGTCTGCAATGCTGTACACAGCCTTGTAATTACAGTTTGTTTGTTTGTTTGTTTGTTTGGATAAAGTCCAGTAGTGTCCAAACTGCACTTTCTTTCTTCCAGCATGCTTTAACTTAGCTGATGTATTTGGTAGTAAAGGTGCTATCCTCAGCTCAGTATTTGAAGTTCCCAGTGATGTTATGACTCATCTGTATAATGCATACAGTAGTGATGGTACACCAGTATAAAGCCGTGAAGCTTTGCATCAGCGAATAACAGTGCTGCAATGTAGAATACTTACAATAAAATATGTTAAAATAGAGAGCTGTAATGCTTCTTTTAAGGTTTGGGCCATGGAGCCGTCATCGTTCTACAGATTGAGAAATGACTGTTAAAAAAACTTTCTTGTTCATTCAAATAAAGCACACAAGGAGTATGCTTGTTATTTGCTATTTTTAATCAAGCAGGATGACTCATACTTAAGCGTTAAAGTGGCTAAGCAGCTTTGACTTGGACAGAGCCCTAGATCTTCCTGTTACTCTCTTCTTCCACTGTACTCAAAGGCAACATGATGTAATGCTTTTAAAGCACCCTGCTTTGCACTATTTCCAGTCTGGCTGCAAGTTTTGTTGTGTGTTGTCACCCAGCTCTTGAGTGAACATTTTTTTCATGTCCTGTCTTTTTCCGTGCTATCTTCATACCCATAAAACATGTTGTGGCTTTCGTATCATGGCGTAGGAAAAGCTTTGTAGCCATATGCAATAAATACTCAGAAGTACCGGTAACTACATATATACATAAAACATATAAATATATGCTATTGCTATTCGTGCACTCATTGTACAACACCATTCTTTGCACTCACTGTACAATACTGTTCTTTTTTGCACACAGTCGGCGTTATGCGTCTTGTTTGTCTGCACTGTCTCGTCATTCACTGCACTTTTGTTGTATGTAGCTTCATGTTTGTCTGCGTCACCTTGTATTTTTTTTTTTGTTCTTTATGTGTAGCAACTCTGGTCCAGGAGGAACGTTGTTTCATTTCACCATGTACTGCATTTGCTCTATATGGTTGAAGTGACAATAAAGCTTCTTTGACTTTGACTTGACTTGCTATACAGATATATACATATGTATATACAAAGAACTCCCTAACTTCCCGAAAAGTAGGAAAGGCATCAGCATAAACCAGATGGAACCATTGTGTAGAGCTACACACACAAGCCGTGGGCACATTCAATGGAAAAACACTGCAACAAAAAACACATCCTAAAAGAACTGGGTGGAGGTGCAGGTCTGCATGGCAGAAAGCAGGTATGTGTTCTGTAAAAGGGCTCTGTGTTTGAAGGCTGGGAAATTACTCCCGTTTAAAAGAGTGAAGAGGGAGAACTGCAGTCAGACTTAATATGTTCATGTGACCCTGAAAGGCTCTCAGTTGCCTCGTATCGCAGTGACTCATTTGGCCCTCTGCTTAGAGGGAGAATGAAAAGCATTGGGTATTCATTGACTTTTTAGGCTTGCCTTTTCTGTTCATAAGCTTTGGTGGAGTGTTTTTTTTCCACCCAACTGTTCGTAATCACCCTGAGAAATCCTCGCCGAGTTGTTTGGTAATATTTAGGGGTTTGTAGTAATTACCTCTGTTTCTGCTCATGAAAAGGACTAGGAAAATAAAGAGTAGGCTGGATTAGTCAGTAAGGGGAAACAGACTAAGAAGCAGCACTACCAGTTAAGTATTCATATTGAAAATGTTGGGGAGAGTTAAACATTACAGGGGCTTTGCCCAAATCTCAGGATAATATCTTTTTTTCTTTCTGAACATTTTAAAAAGCTTTGTTTCTGTAGATCTCACACAGCTTGTTAAAATGAATTAATATACTGGACGGGTTTAATATAAGCTGTTTTATAATTCTTTTGATACTGTGCAGTTTAGTTATGGAGTTGAAGGAGAAGTGATTGGGAGTGTTGATTTGGGACATGTCTATTAAGGGCAGCAGTCTGGGGCTGGTTTAGGACTCGAAAATCTCTTTTGTTCTAGATTTCTTTGCCTTTTTTCACTCTGTTTTAGACTTTTGTCTGTTTTAATTTTATGATACATTCTTACAACCAACTTGAAACATGTTAAAAAAGATTTTTTTTCCCCTCCCCCCATTTATTAAAATGGCTAGAAATGTTATATTACCAGTAATGCAACATTTAAAAAAAAAAAAAAGGAAAAAAATATGATTAAAGCTAGTGTGTCATGAGCTTAAGAAAAAATGACTGGAGGACTGTGTCAGACAGTTGCAGACACACCTTAAAGGCTGTTCAGTGCACCAGTAGCTTTAGTGTGAGAAAGGTAAGCATGGGGAAACTTGGTTCGAAACTTTCAAGACTATTGATGGTGGGCAAGAAAAAAAGCATGATCTTATAATAATAAATTCTTGAAGAAAAAATAAGTACTGATTTTCCAAGAAACAAAGGTAAACCTTTTTTTTTTTTTTTCTATTTTAGCTAGCCAGCCAGATAAAGTGTGAATTTTTGTTCGTCATCAAAGTAAGTTAATCTTTACGAAAAACTATCACTGACAATGATGCTACTCAATGCTATGACACTCAGTTAAGATGGTCTTGTCCACAACATAATGTGAATAATGTTGTCCTTCAGCTGCTGCCTGTTTATGTTCGCAGCAGCGGCTCATCCGATTTACATATTTGATTTTCGGGCACAGGTTTTATGACAGATCCCCCCGCCCCATTTTATCCAGGCTTGGGATAGTGGCTGGATTGGTTCCCTGCCAGGTAATCAAGCCCAGGCTACAGCGGTGAGAGCGCCGGAGCCTGCTGCTGGACCACCAGTGACCACAATATAACGTGGCCATATTTAAGCATTCACACACTACCTGAGACACAATGCCAAGTGGTTTTATGTGCAATAACATGGCAGAAAAATGAGCTAAACTGAGCAATCAAGAACTGTTTAAACATGAGGTTTAAAGGTAGCAGATGACTGTGGTGTCACTTAGGTCACAAAGATATGGATTTCCAATTAAATTGTAATTAAATGAACATGCCTATGATTATGAATGAGTAAATGCAGTAGTAAATTTAATAATAGTAATAATACGAAACTCATTATGTTTGGGCGATATGAACAAAATCTTATCACATTATGGGTCATGTCGGATCTTGATCTCATACATGTCACAATATTATGTATTGTTTATTATATTACATAAACGATACTGTTTATGTTTTGAGGAAAATATATTTTATACTGAATAACTGCATGCTTTCATAATTGGTCAGTGGCATACCTCACAAATACCTTACCATTTTCTGTTACGCGTATGATTTGTTCTACCCAAGCCACATCCAAATAACAGAAATACCTCGTTTTTGTTTTTTTTTTGAACCAGTTCCTCATCTTTTAGCTGGATTGATGCCTGCTCTGTGTCGGATCGTTGCAGGGACATTTGCTCTGTCATGCTTTTCATACACATCACTGTGGTTTATTGGTTTAAATCAGCTGACAGAAAGTGGCTTTTGCAACGTTTTATTTCAAAATAGTTTACTACTACTACATCCTTCTCGTAACTATTTTATGGTTTTCTTAATGAGATTTATTTTGTAATCGCAATTTATTCATTATGCCACATTTATTTCAGATTTGCAGTTGTAATTTACCCAGCAAAAAAAGGCAGTTTATTAAAGGCCAATGGACATGGCACATGAAAGAGGATGTGATTTTTTTATTTTTATTTTTATTTTTTTTCTCCCCTCCAGCCCTAGGTGAATTTTGACTTATTTGCATACTTTGGTCTTGTGAACCTTTGGAAAACAGGTCAGTGGTACTGTGTTCTGTTTGGTCGGGGGAAAAAACAGTGGAGCTGCTAGACATGAGATTTTCTACCTTGATATTTTCTCACTGTTTCTTTGTTGCACATCTGGGAAAAATACGCACAAATGAGCTAGCTTACCCATACATTCCAAAACGCATGCCATCATGACTGCATCTAATCACTTGATTTTGAATTGGCAGCGAGGAGCATAGTGTGGTGAAGATTTGGCATGGCGGTGTAGTAGGAAGCGTTGCCGCCTCACAGCTCCAGGGTCTGCTGCTCGAGTCTGAGCCTGAATTAGTTTCTGTGCGTGTGCTCCTTGTGTCTGCGTGGATCTCCTTCCTTTCGTTTTTGTGACAGTGTGAATGTGGGTGTGAATAGTGCTGCTGGCATCCCATCCAGGATTTATTTCTGCCTGATGCTCAGCGTTCCTAGAATATGCTTATTGAAGGTGAGCGAGTATGTATACAGATGCTTAGATCTCCCAACAAGTCATAATCAACATATTTCATTTCAATTAGAGACAGTTTATTATTACGTACTACATCTGGCCTGAACTAGACTGCAAGACAGATATCATTGAATTTTGTACCTATTGTATAAACTGTCTGTATACACTCAGCTGTTGCTTATAAATCCAGACATTTCTGCAGATTGCAGATAAAGATCACTTCACTCAGACACACCCTATGCACCAGTTTGACTCATATCAGCATATGTTATTATTAGTTTTTGTGATAAAATTCAGACTGCCAGGATTTTCTTTTGCCATTGTTGACAACACCAACAACCTCCATAGGGCAGGGGTGAAAGGCATCACAATCCACCATGTGAAAAAGACTTTTGAAGCAGAGACCTGATGGGGGTGGGTGGGTGGGGGGTGGGTTTGGAAACCAAAACATACATGGTGGAGGTAGTGTCATTGTCTTACACAGACCTGTTGTTTTTATATGGTTAGTAATGGTTGGATTGAGGTCTCGTGACAGAGTGAGCAGCACAGATAGCCCTAACAACAATGCTAGGATTAATTTTTTTGTCCTAGACACGTGTAAACCAGTTCCAGTTGCACAACCTGTACTATTGTTTTTAGCATTGAGGTGTATGCTAGCTTGGTGAACTTTTCTGTGGGTAGGAGAAGTGAAATAAAACACTTGCTATGTTTGTAACTGTGTTTCTGTGAATTTCAAGAACCACATAGAACCACAGGCATATATGTAACTAGCATTCTGTGTCAACACTCATAACTGTCATGAGAACCTGACACACCATTAGGACTGAAAGAAAAGGTGGAAATTATAACCCTGAAAGCTTTCAAATGAAGTAATGCCTACAGTCCTGCTCACCATTATTGGCACCCTTGATGGTTATGTAGATAACGTGGAATATCTCCTGGAAAAAATTAATCAAGTGAAACAGCTTTTTTCTACAGAGAACTTATGTTTGATACAAAAGAGCTGATAAACAACAATAAAAAAAATCACCTGTGATGAATTGTCAGGCCCATGTGACATAAATTATCCAATGTATGATGACTTCAGTGTTTTAAAAAGCCACATTACTCACTGTTCCTTTGTCATAATGGTGAAGACAAAGGAGCTGTCTGAGGACATCAGAAGTGCTATTATTAGCAAACACAAGACCTCCAAAGGGCAAAAGGCAATCTCCAAAGACCTTGGTATCCCTGTTTCAACAGTAAGCAATGTTATTATGAAGTTTGCCAAGCATGGAACTATCATGAACCTCCTTGGACGTAGGGGAAAGAGGAAAATTGATGAGAGAACTCCTCGAAGGTTGATGCGAATGGTGGAAAAAACACCACGTCTAACATCCAAAGACCTGAAGGCCAACCTGTAACAGTCTGGGGTCATGGTTTCAACAAGTACTATACGCCACACACTAAACCATGCAGGGTTTCTTGGGCAAAGGCCAAGGAAAACACCATTGCTGAAGGAAAGACATAAAAAGGAATGACTGTTCTTTGCCAAAGAGCACCTGGACAAAGCAATGTTCTGTGGACAGATGAAACAAAAATAGAGCTTTTTGGCAATGCGCACCAACAGTTTGTTTACAGACGATGCAATGAAACTTATAAGGAAAAGAACACCCTACCAAAAGTTAAGCATGGTGGAGGATCCATAATGCTGTGGGGCTGCTTTGCTGCGTCTGGTACTGGAGGCCTTGACCATATCACAGGAATCATGAAATCAGAGAATTACCAAGAGATTTTGGAGCGAAATGTCCTAACTAGTGTAAGAAAACAAGGTCTGAGTTGAAGATCATGGGTCCTCCAGCAAGACAAAGACCCAAACCACACATCCAAAAGCATGCAGGAATGGTTGAAAAGGAAAAAATGGACTGTTTTAAAATGGCCAGCAATGAGTCCTGATCTCAATCCCATTTGAAAATCTTTGGGGTGAGCTTAAATCTGCCATTGGAAAAAAGAACCCTGCAAACATTCAAGAGCTTGAACAAATTGCAAAGGAAGAGTGGGAGAAAATAACAGCAGAGAAATGCAAGAAGCTTAGATGGCTACAAGAAACGTTTGGAGGCTGTATCTGCTGCGAAAAGGGTGTACAACCAATTATTAAGGAAGGGTGCCAATACCAGTGTCACAGCAAGCTTTCAGTTTTTCTATTTTTTTTTCCTCCTATTGTGTTTTTTTTTTTTTTTTTTTTTTTTTAAATTGTTTCAGCTCTTTTGTATCAAACATAAGTTCTCCTGTAGAAAAAAGCTGTTTCACTTGATTAATTTTTTCAGGAGATATTCCACGTTATCTACATAACCATCAAGGGTGCCAATGATGGTGAGCAGGACTGTATGAGGAAGAGGAGGAGGTATAATGGCATGACAGGGTAGGGGCTGGTCACTCAGCCTGCCTATGAGCCATGATGATGCTGTCCATCATCCAGTGGGCCATCATAGTACTGTAGGTCACATACAGGACACCATCATTGGAATGTCTGTCTGTTTGCTACAGAATTAGGCAATATGGCACACTAGGTTTAGCCATAAGGTCAGCCTTGTATTATCTGTTTACTATTGCAAACAAAGTGAGGCTATCTTCTCCAAAGGTGTGTTGTCTGTTTTACACTATATGTTCTCAGTATAGGATCCTTTAACTTTGATCCTTTGTTGTCCTCTGTGGCCTGTGGTTACATAACCTTCCTAGCATGTTATAACTGGAAGTCAATTGAACCACTGAAATCTGACCCTTAAGTGATCTCAAAGCTTGCCCTTTCTCAAAATGTCCATTTGTCTTTTTAGAGAGTTCAGAATTTTGGCCCCCAATCTATTATTTGCTTTGTGTTTATTGTGTCTTTTGTCATCTTCGCCTGTTTCTACCATTTTGCACTCCGTTTTTGCAGTCAGATTGACAGGAAATTACACTGATCGGAAATTACACCCACTTCCTTCCTCCCGCTCCTTCTCTCTCTCTCTCTCTCTGTCTCTCACTCTCTCTCTCTGGTAACACAGATGACTCTGGAGACAGGGCTATGAGACTGATTAAAGTGAGTGATAAATACTCATTACTGGCTACATTCCTGTGCAGATATATTTCAGTGCAAACAACCTGAGTCACTGTGTCAGACAGCTGAAAAGAATGCACCAAGATGTTTATTGTGCACTGACATTCAGATGCTGCTATAATTCTCCCACGTGTAATCTCTCTCTAGAGCATAGTTCTGTAGCATGTTTGACTTTTTTTTTTTTTTTTAAACTACCATTATGTATGTTCCCTTGAAGTATCCGTTGAACATTTTAACAAGACCGTCATGTAGCACTGATCTCAAACAGTACAGGATTTTAATAATGTAGCTGCAATGATTGGCCCATGAGGCAATGTGAATAAAAAGGAATTATATGGTGTGTGTGTGGGGGGGTGTGTGTGTGATTTCTGCAATGTAAATACCCAGGTTAGGTCAGTGGAAGGTGAATAAAACGGAGGCTTATTTACTTCAAATAAGCAAGTTAACAATTTCATGGTACAGGTGTGTGGTGTTCACACTTCTAGTGGCCAGAAATTTACTTAAATGTTAATATTTACGTTAATTTGTTGGCTACATATAAAGTTTAACACTCTCCATTCACCGTTTTGCTCTTGCCACACAATGAAATGGCAGATTTTCCTTAATGGTCATTTTACAATGGAAAGATAAACTGTTGCCTTTTACAGGAACTTGGTTAAAATGGCTCCTCAGAATCTCGAACCTCAGTGGAAACAGGCCTGTTGACTACTTTTGGCTTCAGTTGCTTTTGTCTGCATTTCCTCCACTGGTCTATATTTAGTTAGACTGTAAATGCTTAAATCACTCTGACAGTCCTTTTGATGTTTTGCAGAAGCTTGACTGACAGACGTCGACCTCACTCACTTTAGCATGGACTGTGAAGACGCCCACAATGGGGTAAGGAATTAAATTTTGTTTCGTTCATCTGGAATTAAATGCAGTAATTGATTTTGTTTTCTGGCCCAGTATTTTTTTTACATTTTATTAAATAAAAAGGGTATTACTATTTATAAAAAAAAAAAAAAAAAAAAAAAAAAAATACTACTGCCAAATATAGATTTTTTATTTTATTTATTTTATTTTTTTTTTAAAGGAGACTACAAATATTGCTAGAATTTCTTTTTTCTTAATCGTACTCGCCCGTCGTACACTCCTCACTTGCAATAAGTAAATTTATTTTCGATTTCGCTGTGTTCCTAACTGGTTTGCAACTCCAAAAGCTTGCTGCTATCTTGGGCAGGATCATTTATGGATTTTAGTGTCGTTCATTTTGAAATGTCTGGAATCTGTTTACATAGAAAAAGAAAATGAAAGGTGATCTTATCTCATTTTTGACCTCTTATTAAGGGTGTGATGACTAAGAAATTTCAGGGGAAAAACAACAGTATTTTAATTCGTCTAGGGTGCAGGCATTCAGCAAGACAAAAGGAACACAAACGAAATTATTTTAGCTCTTGCATTTGCTAGTGATTTAAAACACCCTTCCTGAGCAAATCTGCTGCCCCAATGGCACAGTCTAATGCACTATATCATTACACTCCTATTATTTAACTGTGTCCGTGGCCAGGTCATCTGTGGGCCTATGGGTTGAGCTCCTTTTATTATGAATCACAAACTGCAGTCTGTGACTTGCCCCTCCAGAAAGAACTCCTGAATGCCCAAGTTTCTAGTACGTTCTTAAGTGGAATCTGTTCCATGAATGCTGATCAACTGAATCCAAAGTCAGACCCCCGAAATCACGGGCTGCTAGACAAGAGGCATGTCCACATCTACACTGAAGCTGTATGTGGTAGACATTGCAACATGTCCCAGCACTGTGAGTGGCATCTCTCTGGGCTCATGAACGTATTACAACTTTTCCAAAGGTGAAAAGGCATGTACAGCGTTGTACTTTTTCGCAGCTGCTGAAATCCCTTTAGGGCCCTTTTTTACATGCCTGTGCAAGATTCCAAACTGTTATGGTCCTTCTGAAAACTGCCTGTGCGTTAGCAATCACTTCAGCTAAAAAGAGAGAGAGCTGCGTACCCTGGCTGTATGCTCGCCTTGAGTTTGTTGGTGGCCAGATAACTTGGGAGTGACTTTATTAGAATATCTGCCCAGTTTGCCGACAGGTAAATATTAGCGGTGTAGCAGTATGGCATATTGTATCATTTCATACAATTCTCTGGAGTCAAAACATCATCTGTATACATCTGAACGGATCACTAAAACACTGTTGCCAGTTATTGGACACATCAATTTGTATCAAATTAGAATTTTGTGTGTTCATCATTCCACCTTAAACATGTATAATTAACAAAATGGGTTATTAGTGCCTAAATGTTTCATGCATCGTGATTTTGAATTCAATCATTTTTAGATGTTAATAAGCAACTAAATAAATCTCAATATGGCAACTGTCCATGTGTTGTCCTATGGATCTATGGAGCCACTTGGGGACTATAACACCATCACAGAACTGCTGTTACGTCTGTCAGCTTTGACAGCAAGGAATTAGTGTCTATAATGAACTCAGAAGCTACATTGACCTAATAGTTCCTCATGGGCCCTTGGTTGCTGTTGTAGAAAGGACATTATTTACAGTTACATTATTTACTGTCCAGTGTCCCTCAAATGTGGAGGGGTTCTGTTCTGAGCCTGGTTCC
The DNA here is from genome assembly GCA_033459395.1 of Hemibagrus guttatus. Taxonomy (NCBI): domain Eukaryota; kingdom Metazoa; phylum Chordata; class Actinopteri; order Siluriformes; family Bagridae; genus Hemibagrus; species Hemibagrus guttatus. The sequence continues at coordinate 12,442,127 of JAUCMX010000020.1, forward strand.
TCTAAAGGTTTCTTCCTCATATCATCACAGGGAGTTTTTCCTTGCCACCGTCTCCTCAGGCTTGATAAATAGGGCTAAAATAATTTAATGATTCTTTTTTTCCCTCTACTTTCTGTTTCTCTATTTTTGTAAAGCTGCTTTGAGACAATGTCCATTGTAAAAGGTGCTATACAAATAAATAAATAAATAAATAAATAAAAAGAAAAATATATAGATAGATGTAGTTGTGCTGGAAAAAGTGATCTTCAGGTTTATTATTATTTTATGAATTTTTTCTATCTTGGATTCCAACTGCTCTGTAGAATTCTAAACTTTCCAGAATTATAAACAGATCTGATCCAGCTCGTTCTTATGAACTCCTCCATGAGCCATGAGTCAGGTTTATTGGAAGCAGGTGAAACAAACCTGTGCAGGCTAGCTGAAGACGATCTTTGCACAGATGTTGTGCGCCTCAATAGAAAATCTAACCTTAAACATTCTGTATCTGTAACACTGAAATTTAGGATAAAATGATTAATATAGCACGGCTTTTTATTTAAAACACAAGGTAGAGTAATTACACAAACCTAGTTCTACTGGTGTTTTCCATTACAGCAAAAAGAACTTCTCATAAACTTGTATGTAATTAAAATTTGTACTCAAAGTTTGCAGTTCAGTTGTATGTCAATGCAAATCTGGTGGTAATAACAAGTTTGGACTGAATGCACAGTTTATATTTCTGCTGCTTGCTCGGAGATGAAATCTCTTCTTGTGAATTAGATAAGAGATCCACCGCAGCTAATCTCAGATTTATGAAAGCTACTGAATATTACAGCAAAAAAATAGTTTAAAGCTTTTGACAAATACAGATGATCAGTTTTGGAGAGGCATGCTGCTTGACTTAAATACCTATTCACTATTATTTGAATAAGTTGTAGTGTTCATACTGTTCTGCCACCGATCTATATTAATATAGCGATCTGTATATAATATCCCTTTTCCCATCTGTATAGCCACATTCTATTTTTTTTTTTCTTTTATAACTCCATTATTATTCTGTTTTAATTCTATTTTTAGGACATAGTCAGTCATACTGTGCATGTTTTTGTATGTGACCAATAAAATCTGAATTTCTCTCTCCGATTAAGCGTGCATTGTCTGGAGCTCACTCTTCTAATCTAGCCAGAAATATAATAGGAGCAGAGGATGAGGAGTTTGAGAATGATCTGGACCAGGTGAGCCATTTATTCCATCTTAGTATATGGACATTTTATGTTAATAGTGCCCCATTTTGTTCTCCGTCAGTAATTCACTGTAAATATCCTGATGGCCTTTTTTTCCTCATACCCCAGACTGTTATTTTAAAACTGTTTCTTCTATCCTGTTCTCCTTTTGAGTTTCAGACAGTGGATGATCAGTGCAGTCATTTTAACAGTATCGAACTGTTGAAAAGCAAACCCACCCATCTGCTGGTCTTCCTCCATCACGTCATCCTCCAGTTTGACTGTGCTCCTCTGGTGAGAAGTTGAGAGGCACATGAGTTATTATTACACACTAATGACAAACCGCAGTTTGTCTGCACGCATGCACTTTCTCAACATGCATGTGCTTAAGTCTGCAAGCATGTATTTCTATTAGAATCATGCATGCAGGTGCCAGAGTACATTACTTTATTACTGGCACTTTGCTACAATCCTGATCCTAGTCCTTCTCATGCTTGGCAAAATATTTCAGCTTCCTCCTATATACAAATAAGTCGAAATATAGCAAAGTGTAATGCTTAAACCATGACTTTCACTTCATAAAAAGCTGTTGTTACATTCATACTAGACAAATAATGGTAAGTCTTGGACTGATTTGTTCATGTGCTGTTTGTATAATTCATTCCCTGTTTATGTAATTAAGCAACATCTCATAGCAATAAATGAAACAGGAAATTAGTTCAGCTTTCTGTCTGAGTTTAAAATGGCTGTTAAAATATTTTTTTATTGTCACTGCATGAGCTCCAGTTTCATGTGTTTTAACTGCGTATTTGGTTGCACACTGTGGTGGTATGTTTATTCATTTACCTCGATTTTTGTTTTTGTTTAGCATTTACATTTGTGCTCAATTCATACGCTGATTTTGTATTTGAGAAAATTGTGTACTGTTTATTTCAGATGTGTAAGTGCAGAAAGATGAATTTTGTATCCGAGTCGTTAAGATGTCTAAAATGACTATTTTGTTCAGATTTTGAAATTACCATGTATCCCTGAGAACCCCAAAAGCTAATCGGATAGCATTGTCCTGCTAGCATGGCCTTAGTCAATTTTCAAGACGTGTCTTTTTGTCTAAGAGTAATACTGCATTATATGTCACTATATTGCCTATAATGCTGTGATGCTTCAGAATTTTATATTTAAGAGGTTTGCCATCTTTAAGAAATGATTCTGAATCATCTTGTGAAGCATGAGCATCTCTCCCTTTATTTTGCATGCTGCCAGGTGACCCTCCTGAGGTACTGTTCCCCTACACAGCACATGCTAACCACTCTTCCCAGTAGTGCATATTTATGTAAATCCTTTAAACACCATTCAGTTCTGCTTTGGATGCTAATGGGTACAACTAGAATGAATGTCTCTTGTAATAAATTTGTTGTCTGCTTGCCAATTTATTCACTTTGAATTTCCTCAAATGTAACATGCACGTATCGGATGATTTAATCTGCTAATGCTTGTTATACATTTATACAATATTTTATATGGTTATAGTTGTAAATTTTTGGACAAGGAATGTCTATTATTATTTTCCTTGAAAGTCTGCTTTTATGATGTGCAAAGCTGAAGGAACATCTGCTTTTCTGGTTGAACTCTACAGGTCAATATTTTCCCCTCTTACCCCTAACCCCTCCCTCCCCTTAATTTTCACAGGGATGAAAAATAACAGGATTTGCCTCCTCTTTAATAGCACAACTGTACTTACGTACAGCATAGTGTACCAATAAAGAAGTTTTGGATAGTGTTAAACATTCTCATTTCCTACTAAATTCATTCCAAAAGCACCACTAAATGAATTTGCAGAAAATTTGAACAATGGGCCTCATTTTTCAAAGTGTATACCAGGGAGTTTATTCAGAATTTGCACAAGAAATGTTGTGATGCATGGAAATTCAGTGAGGTTTGAAAATGTACATATAAAATTATTCATATCTTATTAGGAGAATAACTAATTTAAAGCTCTACTGATAGGCTTCAAGAGTTACTGCAAACATGCATGCAAATTATGTTGACAGGTTTAGTGAACCTGTTCATTTCAGTTGCATGCACAAATTTGAGCAAAACCTGTTTCATGGTAATGACTTGAAAGAGGGTATGAAGAAAATGGTGAAACTTTCAGGTATATTTGGTGGACATAAGTTTGGTTTGCATGCTGAATATATTTGCACTTTACTGAGAGATTAATAAATGAGGCCCAGTGAATGTTAATGTCTTCATTGAAGGTCAATGTTCATAATTTCACCTCTGGCAGAAATTGCCGCTGACTAAGTCAACTTAAATTGTTCACAATGTGCAATGCTCAAATTTGGCTTCAATTTAAAATGGCCAGAATGACACTAGAACAAGGTTTAATATTTTAACCTACATTAAAGCAGTTCCACATAGAAGTAGATACATTTGCACGCAGTAATGATTGGCGGCATCATAGCATAGCATAAATGGTAGTAATTGAGAAACTATCACTTTGGTTATGAAGCTTGAGTAAGTTGTGCATAAGTCTTACAGTTTGGTAATACATAGCATCTGTCTGTCTGTCAATCCATCCAACCACAGTTGTGCTACCTGCATGCTGACCTCTTCAGGAACCTCAGTACCAAAGAGACCAAGAAACTCTTTGTGGACTTCTATAACAATTTCTTGGATAAAGGAGCAGTGAGTGAAAACGCATGCTGAAATCACAGTGGACACAAGTAGAAATTTATGCCTGTTTATCATTTAATGCCTGTGGTTTCTCAACACAGTTTGTCACATTCTCTTGTTTTCTCAGTTTCCAAGCTGTCCTCATCTCATGTGCTATCCATGTTTTTTATTTAGTCTTTGAGCTTGCTGTTTTTTTCTGTTTTTCTCTACCGGCCACCATCTGAATGGGGGACTGGCTTCAAATCTTTGTCTTTCTTCAACTCCTGGGTTCTTAACTCCTGGTTCCCCTTGCAGAATTTGAACATTTCCTCCCATTAAATACACCTGATCTTAATGAGACCAGAGCTTAAGAATGAACAGTTGGATGAAGTGTAAGGGAACCCCAGGAGTTAGGAATCCCTTTTCATTTCCTTACCTGTAAAAGGTCTGTTTATGTATGTAATTCAGGAATGCTAGAACACTGGCTGGAACTTTTTGGAGCTTTAGGACCATCTAGTGGTGCACTGCATAATAGGAATATCATAATAATCTTCTTTTCAACATAACGGTGATTATTCCTTGTTTTGTTTATGAATTGTTTTTCAGATTCTCAGAGTATCAATACCACATTCTGTAGCATATGAATTAGGTAAGCTGATTATCAAACAAATTTAACTGCTGCGTCTTATCATTTATTTACTGTGGTAGCTCAGTGGTTAAGGCGTTGGAATAATGATCAGAAGGTTGTGAGTTCAAATCCCAGGTCCACCAAGCTACTGCTGCTGGGACCTTGAGCAGTGCCCTTAACCCTCCATTGCTCAGTTGTATGAGAAATTAGATAAATGGAAGTTGCTCTGGATAAGGGCATCAGCAAAATGCTGTAAATGTACTGCTGTTACTTTTTTATATATATTTTTAGAGAAAAGACTTTGCATGTAGCTGTTATACTTGTATTTAGAAATGAATCATAACAAAACTACATATAGTTATGTATATATTAAAAAGTAATCATTTTAAAAATAATAATTTTTTAGCATGTTTATTAAAATGATTAATGCCCTAAACTCCAATTTTCCTTGTATAATTTTATTTGGATTGTGTTAAATATTTTGAATGCTCTTTTAGAAAATGTTTATTCTTTGTTTGATTTCTGCGTTTCAGACCGTAATCGTCCAGAAGTCATGAGTGAGGAACAGCAGAAGCGATATGTTCAGGAAATACAGAACATGCAAACCATGGAGGTCCTGCGGCAGCTTGATGACTTCAGGTCAGAGGAGAGGTTTCACGCTAGCGTGTTCTACGATCTAATGACCTTATAATGTGTGACTAGGCATGTTTATGTTCTACTAGAAATATTTACTCGTTCATAAAAATATTTATTACACCCATGTTGTCAAGTCCTGTCATGAATGCTGTATAGAGCACTGGCAACTTTATGTGATGAAATAGTTGGTAGAATGCAGTGCAGAGTTAGGACACTTTCCTGTGTATGTTGTTTACTAGTGATAGTTTATAATTTAATCATTTAAATGTCGTGAAATGTATTACTAGGTACTCTGTTAGGCTGTCTGGTTGTAAGAAAAAAATTAAATAATGTAGCTGAAAAATAATGTAGAATGCTGAAAAATAAAAGGTTGCTTGAAATAGTTAATTTAAAGAATTATGCTTCATACTTTAAAAAAAAAAGTAAATAAATAAATAACTTCTTACTTATGTAAAGTAGGGACTTTTAGACTCTCCAAATCTATATGCTAAGCTCTCCAAGCATATATGCTTGACCATAGGGCAAGATTGGCCCTAAAAATATTATATTTAATTGTTATTATTTATAGCTATTATAATTATTATGTAATTGTTTCAGATTGTTCTCAGGGAAACTAACTTGCGTATCATTCATTATCATTGGCAATGTATTGGCATTTATGTAGACAACTTGTAGGGTTGAATAACACTGAGATCTCCCATTGCGATGTTTCTTGTGATGGACATTGCAATATTTGAAAAACAAATAGAGGTGTTGAAATGAAAAATTAATGTAGTATTTCAACATACTGGTTAAGTCTGCTTTGGATCATTCAGTATAATTTATTGCATCAGTTTTTGTCATGTTTGCTTAACATTGAGTCTTGTTTTTCTGCTATGACACTGCTCAGCTCTACTTTCCTGTTTGTCCAACCTTATAACCTTTTAGGCAGAAGAGGATGATGGGAATGACCCCCAATGAGCAAGAGCTGAATGAGGTGGAGAATCACTATCCAACAGACCGTGTTCCCAGAGAAATGAAGGAAAAAGCAGTGGCTGAGAGACTTCTAGAGAAGTTGACTGAAACCAAGTGAGTTGGTACAATTTAAAATGATGGGGGTTGATGGTTGTATGCCTCAAAGTGTGTATATTATATGCATTGCATAGGTTTTTTTTCATTGATAATGATGCTTATGGGCATACTATGAATATGTATGATGTCCCAGTTTTTTTTTTTTCTGTGCTGTGAGACTCTAAAGAGGAGCCCTAAGGAACTCCAGCACCAGAGAGATCCCACACTGGGCTGTTACAAATTTGTCATGGATGTAGGCAATTTCTCTTTTAGCAAGGTTGTGCAAGGTTTATGGGTCACCAGAGAGGTGGTGCTGTGCCACAGTTTCGATTTTTCAGTTAAAAAAAAAAAAAGATTTATTTGTCTAGAAACTAAAGAAATGCAATCATTTCCAGCAGTTCAGGTTTAACACAAGTATAGTACACTGTCAGTGTCTGGCAGCAGTATTGACTGCAAAAACTGGTGGACTTTTAGGTTAAAACACAGTTATGTACAGTTACCTGTGTAATGAAAAAGGGACAAAAAAGCAACCTTTTCAGTATATTTTTTTAGAATAAGGGTTTATTTGTCATTTCCACATTACAGCACAGTGAAATTCTTCTCCTATTCCTCACATATCCCAGCGTGCCTGGTCAGCCCAGACAGAGGGTTAAGGACCTTGCTTACGGCTGCCCTTCTGATCAGTAACCCAGAGCCTAAATCTTTGTGCCACCACTGCCTTGTCTGCACTGTTTTCAAATAGTTTGTGTAATATCCGCATGCAACATCCAACATTTTCTCACTTTTTCTGTTGCTGCTCAATGTCTTAAATCAAATCTGCAGTGAGGAGAGCAGAAGCCAAAAAGAAAATCTCAATTTGGTCACTTTCTAATGCGTGTTCCTATTATTTGTAAAGTGAAAGTGTTAGATTCTTAGGTAAAAAAATTTTGTCCTTAATTACCCTTGTGGCCAAAATCCAAAAGCACAATTTATGCCCATTTCAGGCTGAAATATTTTGATGGCATTCCTTAAAATTGAGGTAACTGGTGTATTTAATAATTACTTTTGTAATGAAAGCTAAGTCGTGTATATGGAGATGGATTTTTTTTTCTCTCTCTCTAATGAACTCCAAATATACCCCATTTATTGACAGAAAGTGAGGGCATCTATGAGTGTTCAGCTAACAAAATGCGAGATTAGGGAAGGGGTAGGGCTTTAAGGCAGTATCAATTAATATCAAAACGACTGCACAAGTTGTTTCAGATTAATGTGCCAATTGTTTTTGTTTTTATAAACACTTTATATAATGGAGGTGAAAAAATGCCAGCTTAATGGAGAAAGAGAGTGGCTAAGAAGGATGGGGAATAAGGAGGAGAGGAAGTTAGAGGGCCAAAGAAGCCAGCAGAGACACGTTGGCCGGAAGTTATTTCTTTCTGGCTCTCTGCCAGGGCGATGGAAAGGGTAAGCTAAGGATATCCAGATTGCAAGACGAGGCAGTTAAAACAGACTGGAGTGGTTTACTCAGGAACAGGATCCCAAAACATCTCACAGCTCTCATAGTTCATCTAAAGACAAATACAGTTGTTAAGACAAACATCACAGTGTGAGTCAGGATTCTCAAATAGACTATTGCAAATTAAACAGGCTGGTAAAATATGACACAATTGCTGTATTAACAAAATATTTAGGGATACACCCTCATGCCTTCATTACTCTGAGGACGTAACTACATGCAGCTGTTTCTGTTCTCTCAGTGTTACAGAAGTATTTTGAGAATATCCTAGTGAGTTATAAGCAGAAATCTTTCACCTAGTGCTAATTTCATCTGAGTGGCTGGCAGATATTACAGCCAGCCCCTGTCTGAGCAGATGAAGAGAGTAGCTAGCTGGGTTTGCAAGAAATTTATAGTCACAATTTCTATTCATGGACCTTTATTGTGTAGTGTTGGAGAATTAGCCAGATAACATTAGGTGTAACACAAAGTGAAGATCGAAAAGGTAACAACCAAAAAAAAAGAACAAGTCAGTTTGTAGTCAAAGTGCAGAAAGCACAAAGAACAAATGCATAAAAACAAAAGGAAAACTTTAAAACTAGGTAAAAACTCCACAACAAGGACAGCTGTTGTCATTTACTCGGTAGATATTTAGAAGTTTAAAGGTCTTACCTGTTAAGCAGAGGAACATAACATGACTCTTTTGTTAGTTTAACATCAAATTTCAATTGTAGAATTTCTAGAATTAATATTCTAGAAATTTCATTTGAATTTAGTTTCTTTTCTTTGTGCTTTAGTCGCTGTGAGATGTTTGGAGGTTTCCTCAATATACTACCTCCTGTAGTTCCTCAACACTGTGATAGTAGTCTGCCAGTCTCTTTTTTTTTTCCCCCCTATCTTGGGCATGATGACATACCATGTACCTGAAATGGCATGAGACATACGCCTCTGAAAATGTCCTGACAAACTTTCTGTGACCTATAAATTTGTTTTACAGGTTTGCCAGTGAATTTTAGCATTTTTAGAACATCATGTTTTAAAGTATATTTATTTCTACTCTCTCAGGTTTTTAAAGTTGTTCATCAAGTACACAAAAGTGAGAAATACAGTTTTGCGTTCCAGCAGTATTAAAACTTGTCATCTGTTTCATTTGCAGCCCTGCGATCGTTGCAGATGAAGATAAATGGTGGGTTGTCTTGCTTTTCTATCATAATAATGATGTTACTTTGTAGTCACTATTGTAGATTTCCTTCTTAATTGAAGGACTGCTTTGATCATTCATGCACCTAATAAGACATCAGAGATGTCATTAATTATATGATTTCATTCAAATTACTTATTAATTATAACTTGGTAAAGATAAAGCCAGAAAAAAAGAGGAAATGATTTTAATTCCTGATTTATTCTGAAAGGACAGTACTAAATTGTCCATTACTAATCTTTAAAAACATTGAAACTTTTTAAATATTCTTTTCTATTTTACTATACAACTGTTTATTTCTGTATACTTCCACCTTTAGTTCTGCCATTTTTGGTGCAGTGGGTTTTTACATGAAGCAGCTAGGAGTGAAAAGCAGACCACCAGACAGCAAGAAGGGCAAAGGATTTTTCAGGAGAAAGGTGCATTCACCACAAGCGTTCTAGCAGGGAAATGTTAAACTATCTATGAAAGTCCAATATTGCATATATAGTTTCTAAAAAAAAAAAAAAAGAAAATTGACACAATGAACTTCACTAAACTGTAGTTACATACACCTTTTATATATATATATATATATATACACACACACACACACACACACACACACACACACGTACTTTATTCACAAAAAGCATTTGTGTTCAGGTTCCAAAGAAGGAAGACAAGTCCAAGGTCCTCAGTATCTTGAGGATCGGAGGTGGCAGCAGTACGTATCTACCCACTTCTTTGCCTGGCTTGGTATTTGTTAGTTCTGTATAGATATGAAGATTTAGTGATTGTGTAAACTGCAGCAACTGTATGATGCAAAGACTTTACTTGTTTACGTATGACTTGTTTGACTAGGCATTTGTTGTTTTCTTGATGCAAGTTATCCATGATGTATTCTGATTATGAGCTCAGATCTGTATTACCCAGTATGAATACAAGCAGTTGTACTACTGCTGACTGTGCAACATATGAAATGAAACCTAATTAAATTCAAACAGTGCCTCGACTAGTTGAGCTTCTTGCACATCCTATGCATATAATTAATGCCCATGTTGTTACATGTTGATGATCTTGAAGATATAGAATGATCAAGCATAACATTATAGCCACCTGCCTAATATTGTGTTGGTCCCCCTTTTGCTGCCAAAACAGCCCTGACCCGTCATGCACTGTGTATTCTGACACATTTCTATCAGAACCAGCATTAACTTCTTCAGCAATTTGAGTAGCTCATCTGTTGGATCGGATCACACGGGCCAGCCTTCGCTCCCCACATGCATCAATGAGCCTTGGCCATGCATGACCCTGTTGTCGGTTCACCACTGTTCCTTCCTTGGACCACTTTTGATAGATACTGACCACTGCAGACCGGCAACACCCCACAAGAACTGCAGTTTTGGAGATGCTCTGATCCAGTCGTCTAGCCATCACAATTTGGTCCTTGTCAAATTTGCTCAAATCCTTACGCTTGCCCATTTTTCCTGCTTCTAACACATCAACTTTGAGGACAAAATGTTCACTTGCTGCCTAATATATCCCACCCACTAACAGGTGCCATGATGAGGAGATAATCAGTGTTATTCACTTCACCTGTCAGTGCTCATAATGCTATGCTTGATCGGTGTATATATGTTTCTTCCTTTCTATGATTCAGTTTAGAAATGTAGCAGCATCAGATCTTCTATAAGATATTGTATGTAGTACACAGACCATTATGACGGTTAAGCTGTTACAGGATTTAAAGGAACATTTTGTTGCAATGTTTCCTCTTGCAGATGAGGTCAAAATGAAATTGGACAATGAAGGTACACTGGTTTGAACGCTTTGTGTAGTCACTCCTTTCTTACACGGTCTACCCTTTACTAATCAAGACCTGAAATCAATGCACGTTTGCATGTTCTAAATTAAACACAATAATGGTGTTTGGTTTGCTCTGTATATATGTATGCCTGTAACTGGAATGAAAGGCATTAACTGGAGGATTTAGTCAGTATTTAATACATAAATAATAATACATTTATAAATATGCGATAAACTTCATCTTATATTAATATAACTTTGTCTGGGAAGAGGACTAACACTTCATGCATCTGATTTAATCTCATATTCTTTACTCAGTAATTGAATTTACTTTCCTAGCCTTCTCTATTCTAGTGACAAACCCTTGTCTATTTTCCATCATACTAAAGCTTAAAGGTCTGCATGTTGGGGAAAAAAATTGCCTTTTTTTTTTTTTTTGATGGAATGACTGTATTTTTCCCTGTTATTTAAATTGTTGCTTGTTATTTCAATTGTTTCTATTTTTTCAGGTGATAAGGACAGGAGTAATGAACGGAGGACTACTGCAAGCACCATAGTACATCGTGGTTCCAGTACAGATGGAAGTGCATTACCTATCCCTGTTCGGAAACCTTCCACTTTGGGACCTTGCATTTCTCATGGCCCAGAGACCAGTGAGGTGACGCACAGCAACATTATTGTTACCTCCAGCCCTGAAGCTTCCCAGCCTGAGACAGGTAGGATACAAATGGGTTTGACAAATTTAAGGAAATACAGCAGCTCTGTTATGCTGTGGAAGGCATTTTGCTGATTTGGGTTGGATTCACATATCCTCTTAATGCTGATTTAACTACACATATATAAGATGGCAACCATGCCAAACGGATTGGCACATTGCTTGTGTATGTCTTCAGAAATTGACACATCTGTGCCGTGCAATACCAAAAAAAATAATAATGGCAAAATAGCATGGAAACGTCTGTCCCAAATTGCATACATGTATATTATTCTAGATTGTTGTTGAGTAATACTAATGGTTTTTAATACTAATGTTTGAATTTAAACATTTTTTTAATTTTTAATTTTAATCCTTCTTTCTGTTTTCAATACTACTCTTCTTAAATACTTCAGGTTAGCGATTTTGACTTGAGACTCAGTGACACCAATCATGTTGATGGCAGAAAATTTTAAAGAGAGACCGAGCTCGTCAGTGTGTTTATCACTGTGCATGAAATCGCCTCTTGAGGTGAAGATGTTCTGGTGACTCATGCTGACCGTACTATGCCACTTTTCACTCCTCTGTATACCCGTCTGACTATAACTAGCAGTTTCCTGATAGTTCAAATGATGATCTGTGAACCTGGAGGCTTTCAGATATTTGTTTAATAGCATTCTTGTTTATGTTTGTTCCATAGGTCAGACCAGCAGTCGTTCAGAGCAGTCTGTATCAGATGGCGGAGACGTATCTCCTGCATGCCCCAATGTTGACATTGTCTGGGAGCCCCCAGCTGTAACCGACCTCCCTGTAGAAGAGAGCCATGAAAAGGACAGGTAGTGTAGGAGTAACATTAACCCTGAGCCTCTTAACACCTAAAATTTAAGAGTCTTAAACCTAAATTAGGCAGACATAGAACATGGCTTCGGAATATGCTGTAACTGAGGGAAAGTGGAAAAAGACCATCACTCCTGAGTCCCTGCTGTGTGCTCTTCGTTGCTGATGCTACTGGCAATGCTATCTATGCTTCATGTCGACAAAACTGCACCAGTTTGTCCCAAACCTTCATTATGCACATGTGTGTAAACCTTCACTTCCCTACCTTCCAACTGTTTCCTCTTTGTTCTGTCCCTTTATCCATCTTTCATGTTCATCTCTTACTTGTCTTACTTGATATTGCTGTCTGTATTGACAGCCTATCAAGAGTATTTGTTCAAGCTGTTTTCCTTTATAGCAAGCGATTATACAAAATCTCAGACTGTATTTACTGAAAGCAACTTCAGCTGATGAGCTTAAATTTAATGTGCTGTGTTTGTAGAATCTTTGTGTAGTTCAGTCTGTTGCTCTGTTTGCGGTTGCTTTGTTAAAGTTTGTTTTGCTTTGCTGTCTTTGCAATTTTTGTCTAGTTTTTGCTGAGTTCGTGCTGGCATTTTGGGGTTCAATTTTCACTGAGATTGTGGTGGCTCTTTACAGTGGTCATGTGTGAGTTAGGTTTTGATTATGTACTGATTAGAACTTTGTGCATGAGAATTGTTTTTGCTTGTCCTGTATTTTACAGACGGAAGACAAGGTGGGTCTTCATGACTGAGACATGGATATTCTGCCAGCTTCAGCCTGCTACTGATTCCACACTCATTTAATACCACACACAGAAGAACATATCGTGTCATATACTACACCTATGCTGTGGTAGAATATAAACGCAGTGTAAAACTTTTTTAAAAGTATACTTTAAAACTCAACTTAAAAATGAATGATGTTTTAATCATAGTTTTCACATTGCATTTGGTGACTTCAGCAAAAATCTTCTCAAATTGTAGCCTTTTGTACATCAGATACAGCATTGCTGAACCTCTTGGACGTGTAATATTTTTAGCAAACGTTCGACCTTGTGGTTGTGCCGTTTTAGCTGTGTTCAAGTGGAATAATGGAATCTGTGTTTTTGTGTGTATGCTGCATAATTTGGAAACTCGACCTAATATTTTACACAGAAGTAACTTTATCTTCAACATTGTCAGATGGGTTTTGTGTAATAGACTTGCTCAAAGCAGTGCCAGATTCTTGAGGTGGAAAGGAGACTGTCTTGGGTTGCTGTTCTAAACCGGTTTTCTATCATTATTTATGATCTCTCTTCATATTTTCTCTTCCTTTCTCCTTTTTACTCGCATGTTTTCATTATCCTTCTGCCAATTTCAAAATGTACTTTCCTTTCATGTCTTGCTTTTTTTTTTTCTTTTCTTCCCCCTCTCACCTCTAATGTTGCACTTGTCCTTGCCTTTTCCTCTGTCGTACTTTTCTTCCTGTCCCCTTCCTCTCCCCACTCCACTGACTGGTGTGTATTCAGGAGTGTGCGTCGCAGTGAGAGTCTGTGTGTGGAACGCTGCCACTCTCGCCGAGGTGGCTCTACTCGGGCTAAACAATCTCGTTCCCGTAGTGATGTGGACCTTCAGTCAACTGCCACTTCCCAACCCCCTTCACCTTTCCCCCAGCCTATCAAGTTGTAAGACTGCATGAAAACACAAATCTACATTATTAAAAACACTCAGATTTAACCAAATAAAACATTTATGCACACTCTAACATGTGATTGTACCTGAAGCTAATGTCTTGGCGACCCATGCGTTTTATAATTATGCATGCACTGAAACATGCTAACACCTCATAGACGCACACAAATATGTTAATAAACACTCCCTGGGAAAAAGATGCACAGCAGGGATTCAGTAACTGATGCTGTAGATCATTAGAGATGTCTAATCTATTCCGACGAGCAATTTCTTAACCTTTAACTAAATAATGGAGATCACAAACTGAGAGATCACGGGGGTAGAGAGAAATACAAAAAAGTTCACAACTATTCACTTCTGACATTTGGCTTTTACTGTCTCTAGAGGGGATTCACCAGTAATGCCATTTGATGGCGTTTTTAAAGGCATTACCTCTGGCTCCTTAATTCAGCAAGAGGAAGTGGAGCCCAGGCTTCTGGAATTAGAGCAGGACCCACCCAACTGGAGAGAGCTTGCTTCCAGTGAGACTCTGAAAAAACTCAGTAAGAAAGAGACAAAGAGGCAGGAAATCATCAATGGTAAGTGGATGTGTATTCTCAGAAGACCAAAAAACCAATAGAAATAGAATGTGGGTGGGGATGAAGGTAGAAACTAACAAAGTGCTACATCCTACGTTATTATGGAAGACAGTATAACTATATTATAACTACACAATAATATTTATTAGGGCGTTTTTGGCCAGAAGAGGAAAAAATGAGCAGTGTGAAATCGTACAAAATGTTACAAATTATTTTACTGGTAATGATAATTATAAAGTGATTAAAGACTTTATTACCTCTGCCAGTCAGTGCAGAAGTGTTTAAACACAGCAGTCAAGCCTCTTTCGGTAGAAAGTAGAGTGGGGTTGGGATTTTATAGTAACAGTCAGGCAAATGACAGTTCCTCCAATGGTTGCCCTAAAACCCTGTGCATACATTCATTACAGTTTCACCTTTTAAAGTAGTAGTGAAAGTAGAAAATTGTTTGGATTATATTGAGTTTTTCACCACCAGTGGCGCTACATCCATCACAGGGCCCACAATGACATACTTATTCACACCTAGGTGCAAGTTACCATAGTCAGTTTGCCAACCTGCTTGTTTTAGACAGTGGGAGGAAGCCTACCCAGAGATGGGGGAGACCTGGGAAGGTTCAAAACAGGGACCCTGTGCTACCCACTCCTCCAACACGCCACCCATTTATTTGTGTTTTTTTGTAAAAAAAATAATAATGTTGCACCTTTGACTTTAATCCCATTTTGACTCATTTGTGAATTTTGCACTTTCAAATTATTAAGTGATTCATTGTTTTATATTCCACCTCCTAATTTTCTGTCCCATTTACCCTACAGAGTTGTTTGTAACAGAGCATGCCCATGTGCGCATGCTGAGTGTACTCCAGACAGTGTTTTCTCGTCCACTGGAAAAAGAAGGACTCATGGAATCTACCGAGCTTAACGCAATCTTCCCTAGTTTGGATGATATTATAGACCTGCACTGTGAGTCCTCTCTTGAATGACTTTGTATCAAAGTTTAAATAGAAAAAACTAAGAAACAACAAAAAGGCCATCTATATTTATTGGAAATTCATTCTTTCAGATGCTTTCTATGAGAATCTGAAGAAGCTACGCCAAGAAGATGATTATGTGGTTAACCAAATCAGCACACTGCTGCTTAATAGAGTGAGTACCGTGATGTATCCAGAAGAGGTTTAGAGATCAGTTGTTTACTTTTGTCATTTAACTAACGTATATTTTGTTAGGGTGGGTTTGTAATGTCCATACTTTTTTACTGGTTTTATTTATGAAAAAGCTGGCATAAGGCAATGCTTTCATGCTCTCTCACAGTTTAATGGCTCAGAGGGTGAATGGTTCCAGAAGCTCACAGCTCGTTTCTGTAGTCATCAGTCATGGACTCTGGTTCAAATCAAGAACAGGCAGAAGAAAGATCCACGCTTCAATGCCTTCATACTGGTAAAGACGCATGCAAACCTTTTCTACACAGATCTGCAGTCAGTGGTCGGGGTCTTTGGTAAACAGTCAGTAAACGGTTGCACTTTATTATTTGATATAATTTACATCTACGGCATTTAGTGGACATTGAATACATCAGTACTGGTTCACTAGGTCACGGCCTAAGAATACTATCAGTCTAAAAACTTTATTGGGAGGTAATATAGCAAATATTATCAGAAATCGAAATCACTATACAGAATTTTATAGAATTCATCTGTGAATTGAATTTAATAGGAGAAAAATAGCACCGTCGTAAGTCTTCGTTTTTTTTTATTAATTATTGCAGCCATTATATGTATATCTCTTAATATTAATAGATACCGTCCACCGACGGTAGAATGCTATAGAGTGCAATGCACCAATATTTTCCTGTCCTGTCTGTTTTAGGAGGCTGAGAGTAAGCCACAGTGCAGAAGATTACAGCTGAAAGACATCATCCCCATCGAGATGCAGAGACTAACCAAATACCCACTGCTGTTGGAAAACATTGCCAAGAGCACAGGTAATTTTTTTTAGCTGTGTAGAAAAGTAATTGATTTAATGAACAAATTTTGATGAAGGACATAGAATGTGTGTTTAAGATTTTCTAATTTGGGTTGTTCATTCATTCATATTCATTACCCACACAGGGTCAGGGTGAATCCAAAGCATCAAATACTAATGAGGGAGAATTCAGGCGTGCATTCCAAAATGCGTAACAGCAATGAATGGTGCACTCACATACTATTTAATTTGGGATGTACCTCAAGTATTTATGATTCTGAGGTTACACTATATGGCCAAACATTTGTCACTAAGTTCTAGATACACTGATCAGGCATAACATTATGACCACCTGCCTAATATTATGTTGGTCCCCCTTTGGCTGCCAAAACAGCCCTGACCCATCGAGGCACGGACTCCACTAGATCCCTGAAGGTGTGCTGTGGTATCTGGCACCAAGATGTTAGCAGCAGATCCCTTCACAACTTGCAGGACTTTTGATAGGTAGTGACCACTGCAGAACACCCCGCAAAAGCTGCAGTTTTGGAGATGCTCTGATCCAATCGTCTAGCCATCACAATTTGGCCCTCGTCAAACTCGCTCAAATCCTTACACTGGCCCATTTTTCCTGCTTCTAACACATCAACTTTGAGGACAAAATGTTCATTTGCTGCTTAATATATCCCACCCACTAACAGGTGCCATGATGAGGAGATAATCAGTGTTATTCACTTCACCTGTCACTGCTCAGAATGTTATGCCTGATTGGTATATATTCCAGTGTGGAAGAACTCCTTCATAGTTTTTACTGATTGCATAACATGCAGTAGAGACAAAAACACCCAACATACACTGTCAGCAACTACATTGTTATCCTGTTAGGTAAAACAATGCAGAGAATAAACAGAGGCAGATTATTAGATAAAATACACAGACTAAAATCAAGCACATTTTTGAGGTCTGCTCTCACCCAATATCATTAATTTTGAAATGTATAAAGTACAGTCATTAGCCACAATCAACTAGCCAATAATGAATACAGAAGTACAGAAAAAGTCACCAAAATATTGCTGTCTGCTAGATAAAACATATTAGGATAGCAAACAAATCTATAAATCTAACAAAATTAGATGTATTATCAAGCATATAGAAGCATCAGTGAACCTGCTTTTATCCAATTTAGCAGTAATTAGCAATGGTTTTGCACATTTTTGCTAATTTTGTGACCTGTATGCAACTGCTTTCTTCCCGCAGATGATCAGGTGGAGAAGGAAAACATCCAACAGGCTGCTGAATGCTGTCGAAAGATCCTGAACCATGTCAACGAGGAGGTGAAACACATGGAGAATCTTCTGGTAGGAGCTTTTTAGCAAAAGACTCATTTTCCGAGTTTAATAAAATTTTAGTAAGAAAAATATGGTTACATTGAATGTTAAATGGCTTTGTTGAAAAGATCATAGATGGATAATACTTTACTGTAGCAGTATTGTCAGACACAGTACATTTTTCATGCTTTTGGCTTGGTAATGACTTGACTCCTGTAGCAGCACATATTCAGCATTCACAAAATAATTAATTCAGAAATGACCCGTATAATTAAATCATCCCATAACGCCATCAATCATGTAGCCCGTGGACCACCACAATCGAGCTGTTTGTCTAGCTCATTAAATACATGAAAATTTCTTTGTTTAAAAAAAACAACTTGTCTCTGTTATTCCACTAGAGCCATAACCTCCACTACTGAAAAATGCTAATGGCATGTCAATTTTCATTAGCATGTTAAAGATTCACATAAAAGTTTCCATATCTGTTCAATTTGTGTGCATTTAGAATGCAACGTGAATGTAAAAAGTAAGCATGCTGAATTGTTCTTGTTGATGTGTTATTTGTTTACTAAACATTTTTTATCTGACCCATTTAACATTGTACAAAGTGCAATATTTGGCTTGTTTCTCCCCTTTCAACCCTCCTGTACGTCCTCCTATTATTAATGAATGATCTATAATGCTCATTTATTTTCCTTTGCAAGACTATAAGAGACTACCAGCGCAGGTTGGACACTTCAGGGCTGAAGCCCAGCAATGAGCTCTACTCAGAGTACAAGGTAAGACATGATGCTAACTGAGTACAGAGAGTCATGAGACAAAAATGTTAGGTATTAAGAGATTCGGTCTGTCTTTCAGAGCATTGACCTGACATTAAGAGCTATGGTTTATGAGGGGCCACTTACATGGAGGGTGACTAAAGAAAAAGCTCTAGGTAACTGTTGTTGTTTAAGTCTGTTTAGTATTTGCACAACACATAAGTGCACTACTTTGACAAATCGTTAATTAGTAACACTGATCTGTCTGTCCGTGTGTGTGTGTGTGTGTGTGTGTTTGTTTCCCCAGATGTACAGGGTGTGTTGTTGGGAGACATGTTGGTCCTTCTGCAGAAACAAGATGATAAGATGCTCTTGAAATGCCACAGTAAGAGTAACATTGCCGCCCAGGACGGCAAACAAATGCTCAGCCCCATTATAAAGCTAGAATCAGCTTTCCTCCGAGATGTGGCTACAGGTAAGAGAGTGTGTGTTTGTATATGCCTCTGTTCATGTTCTACAGGTATGAACGTGAGATTCTTACCAGAAAGAAACATTAATACTTTTTTCCCCAGATCGGAAGGCCTTCTATGTTATCTTCACCTGGGAGAGTGGAGCTCAGATCTATGAACTTGTGGCCCAGTCTGTTGCGGAACGAAAAATGTGAGTTTGTGAGGGGTAAAAAGTAATGAAGTAGGGTTTATAGAGGAACAGAAGATTTCAGGAGGATAAGTATTCTTTTATTAGTAATCTGCACCGTAGATTTTTAATGGATGTAAACCTTTGTCTTGTAGATGGACAGATTTGATAAAGTCGACATCAGATGAGTTGAAAAAGAATGCTGGTCATACGCTGGATAGGAGGAGGCTTGGCAGCGTGCCAAGTAACAGCTCGGTGCTGGGGTATGCTGCCTCGTGAGTATTTATTACATGTCCATTAATGTTTACCAATGGTGGTGTTATAATGGAAAATATTTTTACAACGACCAACAGTTTTATTCATGACAATTGGTATTTATTTTGATCCAATTTTTTAAATTTTAAGCCATTTTATTTTCTGTTTGGGGCTTAGGAAATTATGGAGAGTGTATTTTTAAGCCTCTAATAATTTTTATATTGGATAATGTTGTCTATTTAGCAGTAAAATGCAGGAACATGAATTTGCACCTCTTGTTGTGTCACGTACTGTATTGTACAGCCAGTGTGTACTTAACTATTGTATATTGTTCATGGTCAAGTCCATAATTTTTGGCAAAGTATTATTATTGGCAAATAATTATTGGTAAAGACTGATGAAAAGGGTACAGCAATGTAACACAGTGGTTGGTAAGGGTTAGTTTTTGTTTTTATTTTGATGATTTCTGTTAAAAGTTTGATTTCTCTCATGTTTTCTGTGTGAGATTTAGGCTAATTAACTATTAACCAAAACTAAATACTTTCTCACCCTTTTATCCCATATTTAGCAGGGGTGCAAATAATTTCTGAGCTAACTGTAAAGACAGTATACAACTGTACTCCAGGATTAAGTGCAGCTTGCTTAGTTTTCACACACTGATGCATACACTGACTTTTTTTTTTTTTCTTTCTTTTATTTTATAAAACGAAAGACTGAACCCTCCACTCAGCCCTACTGACAATGGAACAGATGTGCTGAAAAACTCTGCTGGTAAGAATTAATGCTCATGGTGTCATTACGCGTGTTTTTATATTTGGCCTAAATACAGCTGCAAAATTGTAGAAGAATTCCTTCCGATCCATGGATTCATTGACCAATTCTATGCATAGGTTTGCAAAATGGTAGGAACAATATTCATGCGTTTTCTGTTTTTTTTTTTTTTGTTTGTTTTTTGTTTTTTTCTAGTAATAAGATATGAAAAATATTCTGAACTTTTTAACCAAATGGCCAAAAAAAACCAGTGTTAAAACGATTTGCATGAAATACCATTTATTGCACTGTTGTGATTGTGATGCATGTTCTGATTTTAAAAAGGTCAATATAAGGATAGCCTTACAGATGAAAAGTTCAGGCCCACTCAGCCTTCACTGATTGACTGCTTAGCTGCAAAAGGATTTGACCTACTGGCTTACAGCAATGCTCCTCCTGAGCGGTCAGGCAATGTGGCTTTGGATGAAGGTCAGTGGTACCTCCCATATTCTTAGCATTTTCCCTGCAATCTCTTATCATGTACATAGGGAGTCAAAAATTGCATTCATCAGTATTCTTGTCATTAAATAATATTTGAACCATATTGACATGAGCAGCATTCTAACATTAGTGCACTTGCATCAATGCCTTGTCAGTAATGTCCTTGAAGACACTGTTAGTCGGAAGTACCGGTCAAGCCAAGAATGCTGAGCCTGAAGGGGAGAGTGGAGCAGAGCCAGCGAAGCAGGAGAATGATGAAAGTCAATCACAAGGTATTAAGCTAATATTACACTTAAATCCCACAGGTAATTTGGTTCATACTGTAGTTTTATTGTAACTGGGAACTCCAGCTGTGGTAACTGGTAATGCTTTATGTTTTGTTTTTTTACATTAGTGGAAGAGCACAATGTGGAGTCGCAGGATGAAAAAGCAAAGGGAGAAGAGCAGACAGCAGTAATTGCTCCTCTAGTGCTTTCACCGGAGCAGATGGAGGAGATCAGCAGAAAACTGGACAGTCTGGAAGACCAAGTGAAGAGACTACAGGTTAGAATGGTTGGACAGTCTGAGCTTAAATACTGTAAATAAGGTTAATGAGACCATATCTTAAACCAAATAATTAGATACACATGCAGATTTGCCAACTTTTACACATTTTGTGTAAGATAACTGCATTTTAACTTCAAGTGTCTTGTGGTAAGAGTTATTACTCAAATAAACCAAAAGACCAGTCTTTTTTTTTTTTTACCCCCAATAAAAACATCAGATGAGCCAGTTGACCTGTGAATCTGCAATGACTAACGTACACCGATCAGGCATAACATTCTGACCACTGACAGGTGAAGTGAATAATTCTGATCTCCTCATCATGGCACCTGTTAGCGGGTGGGATATATTAGGCAGTAAGTGAACATTTTGTCCTCAAAGTTGATGTTAGAATAAGGAAAAAATGGGCAAGCGTAAGGATTTGAGCGAGTTTGCGATGGCTAGACGACTGGATCGTGGGGCCCATGGAGTATGCATCTCGCAACTTACAGGACTTAAAGGATCTGCTGCTAACATCTTGGTGCCACCTTCAGGGATCTAGTGGAGTCCATGAATTGACTGGTCAGGGCTGTTTTGGCAGCAAAAGGGGGACCAATATTAGGCTGGTGGTCATAATGTTATGGCTGATCAGTGTATATTTTTCCTAGAACAGGAAGAAGTAAAGTGTCTTCCTATAAACTACTCAAGTGCTTGATGGTTAATGTGAAATCCTCTATATATGCAAACACTCCTGTTTAGAGAAGTGTTTTGTGAAAAGGACTTCAACAATAGACTGAATTTTTATTG
>JAUCMX010000020.1:12469048-12519048 GCA_033459395.1 Hemibagrus guttatus
TGGAGAGCACAATTAAAATGCACTTACTTCCCTTTCTTATGTTCTATGCACATATGTATAAATAAATGATAAATAGATTATGTAAGGAAGAAAAGACAAAGCAAACGACGAAGACTCCATCCAGTTTAAAAAAGAAAAAAAAAGCCAAAATAATGTCTCCTATTTGAAACCAAATTATTAACAATTATGTTTCCTTTGCTAAATATAAACATGATTTTAGTTTTATTTTTGTTTTGTTTTTTAAATCCGTTTGTTATTGGGCTTAACTTCCATGAGCTCATACCATGAAGGTCAAACAAAAATAGCAGAAAAATGAATCAACACTTTACAAATCAGAATCAAGAGTTGAGCAGCACTGTTGTATAAATACAAACGTAATGTTTAATGTCATACTGACTGTAATAGTGTTTTGATGAAAAGGACTAGGCTGAAATGGAGTAATGCTTCGAAGTGAATTATTTTTGTAGCATGCTTCATGTTGATCCACTTCCACCACAGCGATGACCATTTTTAATTTATTAATGAACATCACATTTTTTTTTAACTGTTTATAGTTTAATGTTATGGAACATTTGTGAGAAATGTTCCTGCTGTTGATCGTTATAGAGGTTATAAACAGTCATTCCCTCACTAGCTTTCATTTTTATTTTTTTTAATGTTAATCAAACAAAAAAAAATGCATGTGTTACCCAGAATCCAGAAAGCATAACCTTCGAAGTTGATTAACAAAAAAAAAAAAACTTCATCAGATGAAAGATTTTACGTTTTTTTTTTGTAGTTAAACAGCACACTATTTATCTGTTTATTATTTGGATTAGATTGAGTGGCACATCCATGTTTATGCCCCCGTGTGTGAACTGTAACTTGTTAGAACCAGGACATTTGAGAAATCATATGAATATATATCACTTATAATATAAATGTTGCAGGCAGAACTATTGTCAGAGCCTGATACAGTGCTGGAACAGTATGTATAACGTGAATAAACACCTTCTGACCAATCAGAATTGAGACTTTGACAACGCTGTTGAATAAATCTAAATAAAATAGCTAATTAAATGTTAAGTGTAACAGTGCTATACTTCTTCAGCACTATATTTTTGAAACCACCGTTTAACAGTTTGTAGATGTCTAGCAGATATGTGGGGTTTTTTTTTTTTATGTGGAAAGTAAGGAGAACATCAGCACATCAACATAAACAGTGGTAATCATCACTTCTATATATTTGTGTGTTTTTGCTGCTGTTGCTAGCGCTCCTTCAGAATTCAATTAATTATGCAACTGTCAAATACCATAGTAAAAATATAACAGTAGACGTGCCTATTATTTTTATTATTATTATTCTATATCATTTGCACCAGGACCTCACACAGAAGTACTGAACTGTATGATGGTAGAGGGATAAACTAGACATTGTTGAGGCTTGTGGAGATTTAATTAGACCTTGCTTTCACGCTCATGCCATTTATGATGATTTTAATGATGTTTATCTACTTAAGACACATACTTGTATTTTTTAATGTACAATGCTATTTATAATGCAGGGTGGATTATGCAAATTGAGTCTTTTTATTTCACTGTTCTGGCTCAGTGGCTCTGTAGAGAACCTTGTGGCTCTTCCTCTTTCTCACCATCAGTAGGTGAAAGGCAAATATGCTGAAGTTTCAGTTCCACAATTTAAAGAGTCTAGTGGCAGGTTTTTTTTTTGTTGTTGTTGTCTAAACTGTCTCACATTGTGCACTGTTTTTAAATTCAACTTGTGCCTCCTTATCTCCTTATATATTGTGTGTTTCGATGCTGAACCAAATATTCTTTTACCTGCAAAGTTGTAAAATGTCATTTCACAACCATCTTAGCACAGTTAAACGTCATACTTTTTGGCTCAGTGTAGTACTATGTATATTTTAGGGGTATTGTCACTCTCACAGCTCCCCCTGATTAAAGCAAGAACTATTCTGTGTATTTGTGCTTTGTTTTTTCTATCATGTAAGATACTTTGAGGTACATTTTATTACTACTGTAATTTTCCTCTTTTTTTTTTTCTTTTTTTTTTAAATAAACGATTTCAACAATTGCTAAAAATTTGCTGTGACTGATATATGTAATTGTGTGTGTCAAGAAAGAAGGAAGACATTTGTATGAAGCAGAAGGATGAACAGTGGGCAGGGGAAAGGGTGGGAGTGTACAGACCAAAGTGTTAACTGACATTTGCAGGGCATTTCATTGCACCTGTTTGCTCAACTTCATCAATGATGGAGGGATTTGTCTTGTTCTGTCTTTTGGCAGGTAAGGACTTTTTTTTTCCATTTTATTAGGGTCACATTATTCACAGAAAAATGACACTAAACTGTTTTTTAAGCCTTGTCGCTTGAATGAAATTCTCCGAGGAACTTCATTTGTAGTATTAATATTCTACAATGTAGAAAAATAAAATGTAGTGTGCATTTAACCAGGGCTTATTAAGGCTGTAATTAGGTAAATTAAATTAAATGTGCATTTTTCATTTCCTGTACTTGTGAAATAGATTTAAAAAAAAAAACTTTTAAATTATACTTCACTATATTGAAGCATATTCTTGCAAAACACAATATGTAAAAATATTTTTTGATATATTTCTAATGCCAAAGCTACAGTTCAATGATTCAACACAATAAAAACTTTTAATAATTGTGTATTTTAGTTGCAGTATAAGTAGCACTGCAGTTTATCTACTTCATGTCTAAGAATACCCGTGTCTAAAAATACACTGTTAAACCTACTTGAGCGCAACGTAATTTAAAAAAACACAAATAAATGTAAGAGGAATATTTTTTTGTATGCTTTAAATATGTATAAACTGCTAGTTTTCATATTAAGTTAATTAAATATAATTCAATTTATTTAAGTGCACTTAAATACACTACTTTTGGAAGATTTATTAATTTCAGATGTCATATAGCTAAAATTCTCATAATTTATACTAGTATATATTTGTATACAATTAAATGTTGTTGCTGTACATTGTGTTTCCATTATCACTAATATATATGGTTAAGAATGTTTAAGTAAATCAGGCAAATTTAAGAAAGAAAAAAATATATAGCAAAACCCTCTACTTTGTGACAATATACCTGATTGCAAAAATAGTATTCTTATTATCTGAATTAAAGCAATATTAAACATCAGAAACAGAAATAGTTTTTTAACAAAAACTTCTAAACATTCTTGTACTTTTAGCAATATTCACTGACCTACAAAATAATTAATCAAAATGTTATTATTCTTGTAATTTTAGTATCTATTAATATATGCTGCAAACTAAAGAGAAAGCTTTACATTAGCTATAAGTACATTAGTTGGTTACTGTTGTCATGTTTATCTCGTTTGCAACAGACACCTGTGAGTGTTTAGCTTCACTGGAGCTCATCTCCTGCTAGAGCCAGCTTGATCTCTTATCTCTGTGTGTTTTAAGAGTATATGATATTATTCAGGACCAGACTTACTGGCATTCTTGTCAAAGAACAAAAAAAAGTGGTTTTGCTTTGTGGTTAATTAGCTTGAAGTCAGGAAAGGGAAGTCTATATAGCTGTATACACTCACAAGCCACTTTATTAGGAAAGTAACTATCATCTTGCCAATAATGTGGGAGTAGCTTGGTGCATACACTCATGCAAATTCAAGTCAAGAGCTTCAGTTAATTGTCAGATCAAACTTGAGAACAGGGAGAAAACATGAACTCGGTGAACTCGGCTGTCACATGTTGATGTTAGACATGCTGCTTTTGAGTATTTCTCCTGGGATTTTCATGCACAACATTCTAAATAACACCCTGGTGCCAAAACCAGAAACATCCAGTGAGTAGCAGATGATAAGTGAGAGCAGAGAAAAATGGCCAGAGAAAGGTTTGGGCTATCAGAAAGGTTACAGTAACTCAGATATTCATCCACTTGTACAATTGTGGGGAGCAGAAAAGTTGAAAAAATATATTTAAAAAAAAATCACCAACAATTTGTACAAAGTTAAAAGAAATAAATTTCTTGCTTTTTATATCTTTATCATAAGCTGCTGCCAGTACTGACCATCCTCCTAAAGTAAAACTGGAGTCTGGTCGTCCCAGCTTGCGTGTCTCCATCTCGCAGAATGCCACTCTCCAGTGCTGTTACTCCAGCCAGTCTTCTTGGGATTCTCTCTGGACTCAGACTGTTATGATGTTCCCTAACGTGAGTAAGTTAGTAGTGAATGATTCGGATGCACGAGTGCATTTTGGCAATAACAATTACCAAAACAAGAAATGTTTACAACTGACGATAAGCGACATTGTGCTGAATGATACAGGCCTGTATCAGTGTGCTCTAATCTGGTCAAACACCAATGTGGTCTATACACCCGGCACCTATTTACAAGTATACCGTGAGTAGAAAATATTTTAAACCTCTATTTTGTGTGTATTTATCTTCTCATGCTAGCATTGATATTTTAGCTGCATATTTTATTATTTGAGCTGCCATGTTTATTGTTGAGTTTTAAATAGACATTTGATGCTAGAAACCTGATGTTTTATAGCCAACATTATAAAATAGTAAATAATGAATAAATAAATAAATGTATTAAATAAATTCAAAATATATATTTGATAGAAATATTTGTCATATTACAAGACATGAATATGGTTAAGGATCACTTCTACAGGATTATTTTTATTTTATTTGAGGCATCTTTTAGGTCTCTTCAGAAATAGTGTATTTTTGATTAATTGATTAAATTAAAGATTTATAAATAGGTTTACATTTTATTGTAATTACCTGGAATAATCGTCGCATCATGTGCTTCTTTTAATATTGAATTCTCAGTACAGTATACATTAAGATTTATAAACTTAAAATAAAAAACACTTTCCGTTAATTATTAAGCATTAATGATCAATACAGAAAGTAATCTGTATATTTACATTAAAAGTAAAAACCTATAATAAAAAAAAAAGTCTTTACAGGATGCTTTCTTAAGATTTAGTTCATATAATAATAGTTGCTTTCGGCTGCTCCCTGTTCGGGGTCACCACAGCGGACCAACTGGTCTGCACAACAACTTGGCACAGGTTTTACACCAGATGCCCTTCCTGATGCAACCCTTACATTTTTCCGGGCTTGGGACCGGCACTGCACCCAGTGGCATGGGCATTGGCTGGGAATTGAACCCGGGCCTGCCGCATGATAGGCGAGAAACCTACCACTGAACCACCAATACCTTTTAGTTCATATAATAGTAATAGAATAAAATTCTCTTTAAAAAAATGCTTTAATTTAAAAGGAAATCTTTTAGGATTGTGTACTCCCTCTGTAATTTCCAATAACTTTCCAATAGCAAGACATTATTTCCAATCAAATACAAGTAGAGTTCCAATAATATTTGAGCTTTAGATCCTAAAAGACGAACTAAAACTCCTGCAAGTAGGATTTTTTGATAAGGTTTGTTTATCTTTGAAAAGATTTGAGGAGGTTTGTGAGGGAAGTGTTTGCTATTTGTAACATCCTTAATATCGAGAGCTAGAACCTAATCTGTGGTTCTCATTAGAACCCATACAAATGACCCTGGCCATCAGTGAGAGGACTAAGAACAGCATCATCACTGCTCAAGGCATTCTTCTGCTGTTGTTTGTGCTGATTCCTGGCATCGTCCTTATCTGCAAGGT
Source organism: Hemibagrus guttatus (assembly GCA_033459395.1). Classification (NCBI taxonomy): domain Eukaryota; kingdom Metazoa; phylum Chordata; class Actinopteri; order Siluriformes; family Bagridae; genus Hemibagrus; species Hemibagrus guttatus. The sequence continues at coordinate 12,474,717 of JAUCMX010000020.1, forward strand.
CCTTTACACTACACGGATTCACACAGATTTAACATGTGCTGTGGGGTGGGGGGTGATAACACTTTACTGTATGGTCCACAAATAAACCGTTTTAATTTATTATTCATTCATTGTCTACCGCTTATCCGAACTATTCTCGGGTCACGGGGAGCCTGTGCCTATCTCAGGTGTCATTGGGCATCAAGGCAGGACACACCCTGGACGGAGTGCCAACCCATCGCAGGGCGCACACACACACTCTCATTCACTCACACATTCACACACTACGGACAATTTAGAGATGCCAATCAACCTACCACACATGTTTTTGGACCAGGGGAGGAAACCGGAGCACCCGGAGGAAACCCCCGAGGCACAGGGAGAACATGCAAACTCCACACACACAAGGTGGAGGCGGGAATCGAACCCCCAACCCTGGAGGTGTGAGGTAAACATGCTAACCACTAAGCCACCGTGCCCCCCTTTAATTTTTTTAGTTTTTTAATTTTTTAATTTATTAATTTAATAATAATAATAATAATAATTAATAATAATAATAATAATAATAATAATAATAATAATAATAATAATAATAATAAATGGAAAACTAATCCCAGATATTCAGTGTGGCACCAGATTTTATTACACCATTACAATAAACCAATTACTGTACATGAGTGTTAAACCTAATCCAAGGAATTGTTTACTAGATTCAGGCTTTTAACTGTCATGTTTTTAGCAGATATTTCTTTCTAATTTAAGCATTTTATTTATAAAGAAATCTAAATTGTATAATAAAATGAGCAAAAGTGTTTAAAGGCAAACTGAATAAGTTAATTATATTTAATTATCTCATGATTATAAATGTAGACATTTTAAAGTTTTTGGTATTTTGTATTTTTAAGATAATAATAATTATAATTGTATAATAGAATAGAAAAACAGACTGAGCAAATGTATTTAAAAGGTAATATATCATGATATATAAGTATATATCAAAAGGTAAAGTTAAATATATTTAATCACATGATAAATGTAGACATTTTAAAGTTTTTGGTGTTTTGTATTTTTAAGACCATATGATCTTTTATTATTATTATAATTATTATTATTATTATTATTATTATTATTATTATTATTATTATAGATTACATTTCAATTTAATAATTTCTGCTCATAGTGGGGCACGGTGGCTTGGTGGTTAGCACGTTTGCCTCACACCTCCAGGGTTGGGGGTTCGATTCCCGCCTCCGCCGTGTGTGTGGAGTTTGCATGTTCTCCCCGTGCCTCGGGGGTTTCCTCTGGGTGCTCTGGTGTCCAAAGACATGCATTGTGAGTGTGTGTGTCCTGCAATGGGTTGGCACTCTGTCCAGGGTGTATCCTGCCTTGATGCCCAATGACAACTGAGATAGGCACAGGCTCCCCGTGACCTGAGAATAGATTGGATAAGTGGTAGACAATGAATGAATGAGTTTCTGCTCATTTGTGTTACCAAAAACTTACAGTTTTCTGTTAAAAAAAATATCTTGTCAAATATATCTTTCTTTCTTTTCCGCAGTCAAAGGGTTTGAATGAGCTGGAGAAAAAAAAGGGTACAGAGGAAGAAAATATTTATGAGGTATGTCATCTCTTTTGCTTTCTATAATATTTTCTGTAAAAAAAAATGTCTTAGCTTTTTCTTTTGCTATCAATCAAAAACCATTCAATCATACTGTCAGATTTATGTGCAAACAAATTGTAAACTAGGAACGTGAGCTTCATCATTCCAAGCGTGATGTGCTAGATCAGTGGAGGCTATCATTTGCCTGACATGAAATAACTGGAAATAACTGATTTGAGAAAGAAATAACATGAATTTACACATTTTTAATCTACAGGGTCTAAACCTAGATGATTGCAATTCCACATATCATCAGATTCAGCGCTCTCTCGTCCAAGGACCATATCAGGATGTGATCAATAATGATGAAGATGACATTCAGCTGGAGAAGCCCTGAAAGTGTGGCTGTGAGGCGTCAGGATCCATGCGATACAAACACATAGTGCAGCTCTATTGCTAATGTTTGCCTTGTCAGATGTAGCTATAAACTAGGGGTGTAACTTAATATGACTTTTATTCTGATTATGCATTGTAAATGAATACAAACTCAAAATATAGGTGAAGTATTCACTTTTGTAAAGAAAGCTTGCCAACTTCTGGGACTGAGATTGTGAAATTTTTTACTTTTAATGTTGGGCTTTAAAGGTCATGGGGAGGGTTGTCAGGTTTCAGCTACAACTCAAAAACCATACACAAAGACTTGAAATATTCAGGGAAAACAAATGAACACTTTTCTGGTTTCCAATACACACTGATCAGCCATAATTTTAATCCCCACTGAGAGGTGACCTGAATAACATTGATTATCTTGTTACAATGGCACTTTTCAAGAGTTGGGATATATTAGGCAGCAAGTGAACAGTCAGTTCTTGAAGTTGATGTGTTGGAAGCAGGATAAATGGGCAAGTTTAAGGATCTGAGTGACCTTGAAAGGGACAAAATTGTAATGGCTAGACAACTGGGTCAAAGCAAGTCCAAAACAGCAGATCTTGACATCTACAAAAACGTTGCCACAAACCAAATACCCTACTTCATAGTAAGGTATTCCCTAATGGGCATGGCCTCTTTCAGCAGGATAATGCACTCTGACACACTGCAAAATTGTTCAGGAATGGATCGAGGACATGACAAAGAGTTCATGTTGTTGATTTGGCCTCCAAATTCCCCAAATCTTAATCTGTATGAGCGTCTGTGGGATGTTTTGGACAAATAAGTCTGGTCCATGGAGATCCAACCTAGCAACTTACTAGACTTATAGGATGCTAACGTCTTAGTGCCAGACACCACAGCACACCTTCAGAGGTCTAATGAAGTCCGTGTCTCAAGGGGTCTGAGCTGGGGAACCTACACAATATTAATATTATGGCTGATCGGTATATGTCTGTAATATGCAGATATTATACACTGAACCTGGCAATCCTGCTCATAGGGGGGAAAAAACAAACAAGTTCACTTGCATGGTGATACTAATGAGAGATTCCGTTTTAGCTCGACTGCCTTACTGAGCGCCAAAATAAAACCACATTTTCACCATATTTCTGTACGAACAAAAGGAGCATGCTTTATATATTAATTTGCTCACATTAGATAAAGATAGAAAGCTTATAAGAATTCCACAGGACATCTGGTTTAGAAGTTGGATTGAATAAAGTTTTGTTCTGCAAATGATTTCCAGTGCTTTAGGGAATAGTGATAGGATTGATATAAAAACAGACCCCACTCTACTTCTAATTTAAATCCGTATACAAAACCCAATATGAATATTTTGAGCACTAAACAGATACAGATAATTGCATTGTGTTACATCCCAAGTTTAAATTAAAAAAAAGGGGGAAAAAAATCTCTTTGCAAAGGGGTTGAGAGTTCAGTTCCTGGCTCTGCCCTGTATACATAGTTTTGGGGATTTTCTCCAGGCACTTCTGCTTTCCTCCAGCTCAAAGACGGGTGTGTGGGTGAGGGTGAGATTGTGCTTTGCGTATAGGTTGTCACCTCTGTAAATGTATATGTTATGGCCTTAGCTGGACTGGCTTTGTGGTTGCACATTTGCCTCGCATGTCCATGGTGGGGGGTTTGATTATTGTATGTGCCCTGTGTGTGAGAGAGAGACAGAGAGAGTACCCTGTGCTGAGTTGGCACCCTGTTCATGGTATCCCCTGCCGTGTGCCCTTAGTCCACTGGGAAAGACTACATCCTCCCCATGACCCTATGTGGGATAAGTAAATCACAAGATGAATGGAATGGATGGGCAGAATAGATAGAACGGATGGATGGAATAGATGGAATGGAATGAATTATAGGTAATAATGCGTTAAAGTGCTGAAATTCATAAACATTTAAAATGAAAGTGACTTATCATTTTAATTTAACATAGTGTTATCTGGACTATGTTTTTTAGGCTATCAAAGGATATTATTAAAAATGGGATAAGATAGATGCAGGGATGGGTCGATTGTAACGTCCATGCAGGGATTTATAATCAAAAATTACTGTGAAGGAGAAAGTGCAGCAGTGAAGCTGTGTTAGTCTGCAGTAGCTAGCTGTAGTGCAATGTGTGTGTGTTTTTAGTATGTACGTTACAGTTAGTTCCGGTCCAGCCGTGCTGATCATTAGTGCAACAGCTTGCTTGTGTGATATCACTTAAACAGAGTTTTAGTGTGTTTGTGTGTAATGCTTTTAATAAAGATGATTTTACACAAGAAAATCTTTTTATTCTTAAATCTGTGGATGTCTTCATATAGAAAAAGTGTGATCTCTGTGACTGTGTTGGTACCACATGGACTGGTTTGAGTATTTCAGAACCTGATTTTATACTGAATGGACCTCACTTATTAACAAGCCATTTCCCACCAACAAAACTTTCACACACTCAGTGTTTTGTTTTTTTCACCATTCTGTATAAACCATAGACTGTTGTGTGTGTGTGTGTGTGTGTGTGTGTGTGTGTGTGTGTGTGTGTGTGTTATAGATTATGTAAGTTATAATTCTATTAACATGCGATATTCACAAGTGCCTTTATTGTCTGGTTTTTTTTTATTTTTTTATTTTTAAAAAAAAAACAATCTAATGATTTTTTTTTTCTTTATAATTATCATTATGGTAAGATGACCAGTCAAATAATTCTACTGATGTGTGTTTACACACCTGTCCAGCAGCAACATCACTAATTCTATATCCAGCTTCAACTCTTTCACCAATAATGAACTACAGTGTTGTAGCTTTTCAACCGTGTTTTTCACAGCTATGGGCTTGCAGCATTTTATATATTTTCCAGGTTATTTACTAATACTAGTAAGAAAAAAAAGACCATTGCACCTTTTGCACAGATTTCTCCGGTACCCTCTGTTTCGACTCTCACAATCCGCCTGCTATGCCACAGCCTTTTTCTTTTAAAATCTAGTAACAAAACAGAAAAGACAGTACTACTAATGAACTACTGGCTTAACCAACACGGATATTTCAGGCAATGCCAACAAAACAAATCTTATCATTAAATATTGCTCAAAATTTATTTCCCACATTTCAGTTGGACAATAGTCATACCGATTATAACCGGTAGGTGGCAGTGAAACCCTATTAAAGCGCATTAATAAGCTCAAGTAGAAGACGACACACTTTTGCTAATGTTACGAAAGAAATTTACGTGTAAGACAAATTTGTCGTGTTATAAGCACACGTATTTCCATATGGTCATAACATTTTTAACCAGAATAACCTTTCGCATATGCAAAAATACAAGACACACACACACGCACTAGGTGCTCCTCATCGCGGCACAGCTCATTTGTTTTACGTCTCCTGTTGTAGCGTCATGCGTGTAACCATGGGCAACGCAGGAAGACCAGTGGGCGGTACATTGAAGGGAAAGAACAATATGATTGGTTCTATTGATCACCGCTTGTTTGTGATTGGTTGTAATTGTGGCCGTTTGTGCGGGACTTTATGACAGGTATAAGCGAGCAGGAACAGAAGGGGCGGCGATGATTCACTTCAGAAATATGGCGTCGAGAAAGAAGGCTGGAAACGCCGTTCAAGAAAAGGGTGCCAATGGAAAGCAATTATCGAAACATAAAGACGGACCTATAGGTAGGTTTTTTTTTTGTTCTTGTACGTATTTTAAGGCTTTGCGTGATGTACTGTATATATTTTAACGCTTGGTGTGCTGTGGGGAACATTTATTTAACGGTGAACTGCATGAAGTGATTAAAATGTCATAGACTTCATCTCACAGAGTCACGAAGTCAGGTCATAAGTCATTAAAATAGTGCACATATTCTTAGAGAAAACCTGTTAATCTAGGTTTCTACTCAGGGTGTTTGTGTGTAAATAGGTGGCAATAACACGTTCCCAGGATGTGTGTTAGTTATGTGTCCGTAACGGAAGTAGACCGATTGGAAAAGAGCGTCGTTTTTAGTTATGAATTTTTTATTTAAGGCTCCTTATAGCCAGTGATGATGTGTGTGATTTTGTTGTAAGGTAGCATTCCATGTGCTGCTCGGTTACATTCAGTGACTGAAGAAATATTCCAGTTATCCAAAAAACGACGTGGTGGTGACGTCATCCGCGTTGGGAAACGCGCTAGATCTGACGTCAGTGAGACATAATTTGCTCTAGGGGCGAATACTATTTGTGTGTGTGTGTGTGTGTGTGTGTGTGTGTGTGTGATGTGATGTGATGTGATGTGAATAGTTTCTTATTTCTGGGGGTATTGATTGATTTTGTTGAGCAGCATCTATGACAGTAGTGCAGTCTGTATTTCAGATCAGGATTATATTAATGCGGCTCCTTCTAATATGTCCTTGTTCTAATTCACTGGGATTTGTGTGGTCTGCATGCTACATCAGCCGAAGCCTGATATTAAATGAATTTCAATTTCAAATGTGGTATTATCTGATAAAGAAATGTTTAAGGTCGTTGATATGTTGAAGACATGAGTGTAAAGAGATGTTTATTTAATTGCCATGGACGGAGTCTCCAGTGTCAGCTTATCAAAAGTTCATGAGAAGTTGTTTGATTTTTTTGTTTTTTCCCTCAAATGAGAGGAAAAAAAGGAAAGACTGGTGAAGGAACAACTTGTTCTACCTAACTTGTCTGGTCACACTTTTATTTTTTTTTAAAAAAAGGAGCTTTCTTCTAGTTGTCAAATATGTTCCTATAATACACTATATTGCCAAAAGTTTTGGGACACCCCTCCAAATCATTGAATGCAGGTGTTGTTTTTCAGGGTTTGGGCTTGGCCCTTTAATTCCAGTGAAAGGAACTCTTAATGCTTCAGCATACCAAGACATTTTGGACAATTTCATGCTCCCACCTTTTGTGGGAACAGTTTGGGGATGTCCCCTTCCTGTTCCAACATGACTGCACACTAGTGCACAAAGCAAGATCCATAAAGACATGGATGAGCGAGTTTGGTGTGGAGGAACTTGACTGGCCTGCACAGAGTCCTGACCTCAACCTGATAGAACATATTTGGGATGAATTAGAGAGGAGACTCTGAGCCAGGCCAAAACTTGAAACGTCCCCCTTTACTAAACATGAATGTAATATGGGTTGGCCCGCCCTTTGCGGCTATAACAGCTTCAACTCTTCTGGGAAGGCTTTCCACATGGTTTAGGAGTGTGTTTATGGGAATTTTTGACCATTCCTCTAGAAGCACATTTGTGAGGTCAGTCACTAATGTTGGACAAGAAGGCCTGGCCTGCAGTCTCCAACCCCTGAAAAACAACACCTGAATTCAATGATTTGGAGAGCTGTCCCAAAATTTTTTGCAATATAGTGTATAAGATGAATAAACAGCATGCCTGTCATGTTTCATTCCATTCCATACCTATTATTATTATTATTATTATTATTATTATTATTATTATTATTATTATTATAGACGCACCTCCACGGCTGACTGTTAAGGTTAAGTAGTTTAAGGTTACATCAATAAAGCAAGTTTTAAAAGTGTAATGTAGGAAGAAGACAAGTTATTGTATTTATTCAGGACATCAAGTTTAATATTGCAAAACATCAAAATAAAAAAAAGAAGTATTTTTCATCGTGGCAGAAATATAGAGCTGTTTGGAGAGATAATAATTCTCAGTTATGCTGCTGTGGCTTTCTGTGTTTTTAGTAAACCATACTTACTGTGCAAAGGGTGTTTTGTTATTTTATCTGATGATTAATGGAGGTTAATATATTTAGCTTTGTGTAATAATGGTCTACTTTTTTTTTTAGTACTGACACACAGTACTTTTGTTTTATTGAAAATGGCTTCACGGTCCATCAGCTCTGTGGAATACTCTGTGTATTTTGAATTAAATAAATGTTAGAATTAAATAAATAAAGAATGAATGCTGGTGTCTGGGCTGTCACACAAGTCTGACTGATCGAGCACGTGATGAATTTCAGGGTGTTATATTATGTCGATACAGCTCTGCAGTGAAAATGATGGATGTGAAGATTTTAGCGGTAATGGGGTAAAAAAACAAAACATTGCCACTGACTCTGGGCTGAGATAACTGCTTGTATGTTGGAATTATAAGGTCTTATGGTTGCATAGCAAATCCAGCAAATCTCTCAGCCTGCACATAAACAAGGTTTACCTTTTACTGCAGACCAAAGTGTTTTAATTGTGTTCATTCATTGTCTACCGCTTAGCCGATCTATTCTCGGGTCACAGGGAGCCTGTGCCTATCTCAGGCACCGTCAGGCATCAACGCAGGATACACCCTGGACGGAGTGCCAACCCATCGCAGGGCACACACACACATTTTCATTCACTCACGCAATCACACACTACGGACAATTTAGAGATGCCAATCAACCTACATTGCATGTCTTTGGACCGGGAGAGGAAACCAGAGTACCCCCCCCGAGGCACGGGGAGAACATGCAAAGTCCACACACACATGGCGGACACGGGAATCAAACCCCCAACCCTGGAGGTGTGAGGCTAACGTGCTAACCACCAAGCCACCGTGCCCGCATAATTGTATTCAACTAACAGCAATTAAACTGTAGCAAGAGTTGACTAAGAGCAGCCGCAGTATGTGCCACTGCTTACTCACAGCTTCAGGGTCGCTCCATCATTGATCCTCAGGTTAGCTCTGTATGTTACATGTTCTGCCTGTGTCCATGTCCGTGGGTTTCTTCCTGGTTCTCTGGTTTCCTCCAAATACATAAATACATACCAGGTGGTGGACTTACTAGCCTAAACTAGCCCTGTGTGTATGCATGCTTGTTTGTGTGTATGCTTGTTTGTGTTTGCTTGTGTTCATGTTTGTGTTTGTTTGTGTGTGTTTATTTGTGTGTGTATATTTGTTTGTATGTGTTTGTGTTTGTTTATTTGTATGTGTTTGTGTTTGTTTGTGTCTGTTTATTTGTGTGTATATTTGTTTGTGTGTGTGTGTGTGTGTGAGAGAATGTGAGTGTGAGAGAGAGAGAGAGAGAGAGAGAGAGAGAGAGAGAGAGAATGAGAGAATATTGCCCTGTAATGCACTGTTACTGAAGATGAATAAATGAATAAGTAGAATGAATGAGGAAAAACAACACTCTGTTGCACTGTTGTCGCTTGTTTATCTTTTTTCCCCCTCAGCAACACAAGGTTGTACATGACGCCTGTCTGCTGTGTTTAGGAGACTCTCACAGTCATTAATACTCTTTCTCAGTCTACACAACAGTGGAAAGAACATCCATGGAAGATGGCATCATGTTGTTGAAATTAATCATGAGGTTTTTGGTCAAAGAAAAACTGTTCTCCAGGTTCATTAAAAAGGTTTTTGCAGATCAGAGGGTTATTATTTTCTTAAGGCGTCAGTAATAAAATATTTGTATAGCTCCTCTGTGATGAGCTCATGATTTTCCTGCTACTTTCACCCAGATATTTGCGTCACATGTCCCGGCAGGAACACACAAATAATGTTTAACAATCCCAGAGGAATACTGACCAATCCTGCCCACTCTCCCAGTTATTTTTGTTTTTACACACCCGTATTTTCATATTTTCTTTTGAGTTTGTTTTGTTTAGTAAAATATGAACAAATAGATAAGTCTCATGACCTGTACAGCTTTATAACAGCGTACTGAACAGCAGGCCTTGTAAATTGTATATTATTATAGGGTACCTGTTAGCATAAAGGGTGCACTATATAAACATACACTGACCAGGCATAACATTCTGAGCACTGACAGGTGAAGTGAATAACACTGATTATCTCCTCATCATGGCACCTGTTAGCGGGTGGGATATATTAGGCAGCAAGTGAACATTTTGTCCTCAAAGTTGATGTGTTAGAATCAGGAAAAATGGGCAAGCGTAAGCATTAAAGCGAGTTTGACAAGGGCCAAATTGTGATGGCTAGACGACTGCATCAGAGCATCTCCAAAACTACAGCTCTTGTGGGGTGTTCCTGGTCTGCAGTGGTCAGTATCTATCAAAAGTGGTGCATGTGGGGAGCGAAGGCTGGCCCGTGTGATCTGATCCAACAGACGAGCTACTGTTGTTCAAATTGCTGAAGAAGTTAATGCTGATTCTGATAGAAAGGTGTCAGAATACACAGTGCATGACGGGTCAGGGCTATTTTGTCAGCGAAAGGGGGACCAACACAATATCAGTCAGTTTCACTATATAGCGTGTTTGAAAAGTCAGGAACCAATGAGAATATTGTGCAACTATATTGAACAAAATCATGATACATAAATTGAAATAAATTGTAGACCTGAACATGTAGGTGATGTGTACAGTAGTAAATAATAAATACAAAACTGTGTGTTTGTGTGTGTGTGAGAGAGAGAGAGAGAGAGAGAGAGAGAGAGAGAGAGAGAGAGAGAAACACACAGTATATCACTATGCATAGCCATTTTTGTCTCTGAAATGTGCCTCCCAGTATGGAAATCAGAGTGCTTAATCTTCTACAGGAATATAAATAAAAATGTTGTTTAACAGCCAATAAAGTCAGCAGGTACTTTGTAGTGTTGTATGTAATGCAGAAAATTACTGAGATTGACTTGAGTGCAGTTTGTAATTGAGCACAATAAATCAAATGATTATAAATCAAATCAAAGCCCTACTGTAGAGTGAAGTTCATAACTGGAATGGCTAATAGATGGGAACATTGCTGTAGCTGGTTAGGGTTTGGGGATAGAGGTCATTTGGTCTAACCTCTGTCTAATTATGTCTTCTTTAAATGGGTAACAAGACAAGAGCTGCTCATGCTTTTGGAATGTGTGTGTGTGTTGGGGAAAAAGCGTAAACAGAAAAACAGTGGCTTAGGACAATAAAGGAAAGGTCAGCGTGTGGATAGTGGATATCCTGAGAGACAGACAGACATGGTCATGTCAAAATACCTCCTGTTTTCCCTTCCTTACTCTCCTTTCACACAGTTTTTCTGGTGACGGTGACTGAGCTTTGCTCTGTTAAAACCAACCGTCAGTACTGCATCTCTGTCCTTTCTCGATTTGCACAACAGAAGGACAAGCACAACTTTGCTCCAAGAAACTCGGTAGGAATGATGATCTTCTGTCAATGTCTTTTTTAAATACATAGCTTAACTTGCATTTTTCTTTACATTTAACACTTTTCCATATACTCGCAACCTTTATGCTTAGTGTTTGGCTGAAGTGACCAGATGTTCCAGATGCTAGCAGGGACTACATAATAACAGGGATAACTGCACATTATGTTGGTTAGGTTTGGACGCTGATGTGATTTTAATGGAACAAAAATCAACTGTCTAAGTTGTTATTTTAACTTTATGACTTAATGTGTTGCATCTGATCCTGACGAATTCTCACATAGCCAGGGCTTTCTCCAACTGTAATACACTTTAAGGAATAATTGATTTGTATAATGTTATTTTTGTAGAAAAAAAAAAAAGCCTGGGCGGCACGGTGGCTTAGTGGTTAGCATGTTCGCCTCACATGTCCTGGGTTCGAGTCTCGCTCCCGCTCACTGTGTGTGTGTGTGTGTGTGTGTGTGTGTGTGTGTGTGTGTGTGTGTGTGTAGTTTGCATGTTCTCCCCATGCTTGGTGGGTTTCCTCCCACAGTCCAAAGACATGCTTCTAGGCTGATTGGAGTCTCTAAATTGCCCGTAGTGTGTGAATGAGAGTGTGTGTGTGCCCTGCGATGGATTGGCACTCCGTCCATGGTGTATCCTGCCTTGATGCCCGATGACGCCTGAGATAGGCACAGGCTCCCCGTGACCTGAGAATAGATTAGAAGTATTAGATAATTCATTAATTACCCCAGATTTTGTTTTTGCAATTTGACCAAGAAGTGCATCTTCTCATAATGACAAAATATTGTATAAAATACAGAATGTTCACTCATTTATTATGATTTGATCATTTATTATAGTGCTATAGATTTCATTTCATTTCCATTTTAGATTTAGATTTCATTTCATTTCCACTTACACTGGATGAAAGTCTGGTCTATCTGACCAGGATATAAATATCACTCAATGCCTCCATTGTTTATTTAGTTGTCCTGAGTTGTTGTCAGATCGCCAAGGGGGTCAGCCTACTAAAAGGCACAGCTTTGGTCCATGGGCTGATCCTGTTGTTGAAGCTTAAATCTTTTAAGTCGGAGGTTTAAATCATAGCAAGAAATGAGATTGCTCACATGTGCTTACAGTAATGAATGCATCTTAATAGCTCTAAACACACAATTGCATTTGAGCCTCTCTCTCTCTCTCTCTCTCTCTCTCTCTCTCTCTCTCTCTCTCTCTCTCTCTCTCTCTCTCTCTCTCTCACACACACACACTGCATGACACTGCACTGTGTCACTTTATCAAGACATAAACACCACACTGAGGCATGGAATCATATGGATAGGTGTGAATGTGTTTATGAAATGCATGTGAGACAAAAAATTAACTGTTTGCCTGGTTTACAGTTTAAGATGATGTGAAATTGATTAATTTATGATCAATAATGCTGTTGGTATTAAATATGCGGTAAACTGGTAATATACTTGCAGCTAAAGTGCAGATAATAAACTGTGTTGTCTTATCAACATGGACTCATGCAGCTCTGTGTTTGCTTCAGTGTTATCAGTGTAGGCAGCTGCCTAAAGCTACATTTCAAAGTGATTTTATCGCTGCAACTCACTGTACTGGAAAGTCACCAGTGGGTGTTTCTCCTACTAGTTGCCATAGTAATACTGTTTATCAGTAAGTGGTGCAAGTCGCATTAAAAACCAATTTTCTTGGCGCTAATATGAGAGAGGTTTGGCGTTCTGCATCATATAATAAGAGATGAAAGAGAAGCAGTATGTGATCTTTGACACAATCACGTGCGCTCTGCGGTATTCATTCTCACTGGTAGACGCTGCAACAAGCTGCACCATATTTGCAATTTACATTTTTTCAACTTTGTCACATCACAGGACACGCTCTCATCTGGTCACCAACAGAAGCGGTCACTCACATCTCTGGAGGTCACCAGCTCTATTCATAAAAAATGAATGATATCCAGTCACTTCATCGGTGCGATCCGCTGTATGTGTGAAGTTATTTAGCATCTAGTGTATAACTCTTAAGCCACACCCACAGGTCACGAAGCATTTAATATTTATTGTACATTTCAAAACAAAAAGCACATACCTCCAACAGGTAAACAAACTTGGGAACATGGTGACACTTGAATCTTGTGATTAATCTTTTAGTGCAAGATATTAGTGTCGAAATTTAAAGATGGGACGCCATGAATGTTGTTTTTAAAGTTATTCAGCTGTTTTATGAAGTTGGGCTGTGTCGAGAAAACAAAATAACAAATCAGTAAACAAAATAACAAAACAGAATAACAAACCAGAAAACAAAATAACAAATCAAAAAACAAAATAACAAATCAGTAAGCAAAATAACAAATCAGTAAGCAAAATAACAAATCAGTAAGCAAAATAACAAATCAGAAAACAAAATAATAAATCAGTAAGCAAATAACAAATCAGTAAGCAAAATAACAAATCAGTAAGCAAAATAACAAATCAGTAAGCAAAATAACAAATCAGTAAGCAAAATAACAAATCAGAAAACAAAATAATAAATCAGTAAGCAAAATAACAAATCAGTAAGCAAAATAACAAATCAGTAAGCAAAATAACAAATCAGAAAACAAAATAATAAATCAGTAAACAAAATAATAAATCAGAAAACAAAATAATAAATCAGTAAACAAAATAACAAATCAGTAAGCAAAATAACAAATCAGTAAACAAAATAATAAATCAGAAAACAAAATAATAAATCAGAAAACAAAATAATAAATCAGTAAACAAAATAATAAATCAGAAAACAAAATAATAAATCAGTAAACAAAATAATAAATCATTCATTCATTCATTCATTGTCTTCCGTTTATCCGGAGCCGGGTCGCGGGGGCAGCAGTCTAAGTAGGGATGCCCAGACCTCCCTCTCCCTAGCCACTTCCTCCAGCTCTTCCGGAGGGACCCCAAGGCGTTCCCAGGCCAGCCGAAAGACATAGTCTCTCCAGCGTGTCCTGGGTCTTCCCCGGGGCCTCTTCCCGTTGGGGCATGCCCGGAACACCTCTCCAGGGAGACGTCCTGGAGGCATCCGAAACAGATGCCCAAGCCACCTCAACTGCCCCCTTTCGATGTGGAGGAGCAGCGGCTCTACTCCGAGCTCCTCCCGGGTGACAGAGCTCCTTACCCTTATCCTTACCCTCTCTTACTTATCTCTAAGGGAGCGCCCTGCCACCCTACGGAGGAAGCTCATTTCGGTCGCTTGTATCCGGGATTTTACCCTTTCGGTCATAACCCAGAGCTCATGGCCATAGGTGAGAGTAGGAGCGTAGATTGACTGGTAAATCGAGAGCTTCGCCTTCCGGCTCAGCTCCTTCTTCACCACAACAGACCGGTACATAGACCGCATTACTGCTGCCGCTGCACCGATCCGTCTGTCAATCTCACGATCCATCCTTCCCTCACTCGTGAACAAGACCCCGAGATACTTAAACTCCTCCACTTGAGGAAGGACCTCCCCTCCAACCTGAAGGGTGCAAGCCACCTTTTTCCGGTCGAGAACCATGGCCTCGGATTTGGAGGTGCTGACCCTCATCCCAGCCGCTTCACACTCAGCTGCAAAACGCCCCAGTGCATGCTGTAAGTCCAGGCCTGAAGAGGCCAACAGGACAACATCATCTGCAAAAATCAGCGATGAAATCCTGTGGTCCCCAAACCGGACTCCCTCCAGCCCCTAGCTGCGCCTAGAAATTCTGTCCATAAAAACAATGAACAGAACCGGTGACAAAGGACAGCCCTGTCGGAGCCCAACATGCACTGGGAACAGATCTGACTTACAGCTGGCAATGCGAACCAAGCTCCTGCTCCGGTTATATAGAGACCGAACAGCCCTTAACAGAGGGCCACGGACCCCGTACTCCCAGAGCACCTTCCACAGAAAGTCACGACGGACACGGTCAAAAGCCTTCTCCAAGTCCACAAAACACATGTGGACTGGTTGGGCAAACTCCCACGAACCCTCGAGCACCCTGTGGAGGGTATAGAGCTGGTCCAGTGTTCCACGACTAGGTCGAAAACCGCATTGCTCCTCTTGTATCCGAGGTTCGACTAACGGTCGGACTCTCCTCTCCAGTACTCTGGAATAGACTTTCCCTGGGAGGCTGAGGAGTGTGATCCCCCTATAGTTGGAACACACCCTCCGGTCCCCCTTCTTAAAAAGAGGGACCACCACCCCGGTCGCACAGTCCAGAGGCACTGTCCCTAACCGCCATGCTATGTTGCAGAGACGTGTCAGCCAAGACAGCCCCACAACATCCAGAGACTTAAGGTACTCAGGGCGAATCTCATCCACCCCCGGTGCCTTGCCACCAAGGAGCTGCTGAACTACCTCAGTGACCTCAGCTTGGGTGATGAATGAATCTACCTCTGAGTCCCCGGCCTCTGGTTCCTCTACAGAAGGCGTGTCAGTAGGGTTGAGGAGATCCTCGAAGTATTCTTTCCACCGTCCGGCAATATCCCCAGTCGAGACCAGCAACTCTCCATCTCCACCATAAACCTGTGTTGGCAGAGAGCTGCTTACCCCTTCTGAGGCGCCGAACGGTCTGCCAGAATTTCCCAGAGGCCGTCCGATAGTCCTTCTCCATGGCCTCACCGAACTCCTCCCAGACCCGAGTTTTTGCTTCCGAGACCACCACAGCTGTAGTCCGCTTGGCCTGCCGGGTATGCCTCAGCTGCCTCTGGAGTCCCCCGAGCCAACCAGGCTCGATAGGACTCCTTCAGCTTGACGGCATCCCTTACTTCCAGTGTCCACCACTGTGTTCGGGGATTGCCGCCGCGACCGGCACCAGAGAACTTACGGCCACAACTCCGGATGGCTGCGTCAACAATGGAGGTGGAGAACATGGTCCACTCGGACTCAATGTCCCCAAACTCCCTCGGGATCTGGTTGAAACTCTCCCGGATGTGGGAGTTGAAGACCCCCCTAACAGGTCAGCAAGACGTTCCCAACAAACCCTCACAATACGTTTGGGCTTGCCAAGTCTGTCCAGCATCCCCCTCCGCAAGCGTATCCAACTTACCACCAGGTGGTGATCGGTTGACAGCTCCGCCCCTCTCTTCACCCGAGTGTCCAAGACATGCGGCCGAAGGTCAGATGACACGATCACAAGGTCGATCACTGATCTCCAGCCTAGGGTGTCCTGGTACCACGTGTACTGATGGACACCCTTATGCTTGAACATGGTGTTTGTTATGGACAGGCTGTGACTAGCACAGAAGTCCAGCAACAGGACACCACTCGAGTTCAGATCAGGTGGGCCGTTCCTCCCAATCACGCCCCTCCAGGTATCACTGTCGTTGCCCACATGGGCATTGAAGTCCCCCAGCAAAACTATGGAGTCCCCAGTCGGAGCACCTTCCAGCACCTGGCTCCAGGGTGGGGCCCCAGTGACGCCAGTCCGGGCGACGTAACGGTCCTCAATTTTACTTCCATAAGAGTCCATAAGAACCGCTCTTAGTCTGACACGTCACCTAGAACCCGTTTGCCTTGGGAGACCCTACCAGGAGCACTAGGCCCCTGACAACATGGCTCCTAGGTTCATTCGGGTACTCAAACCCCTCCACCACAATAAGGTGGCGGTTCAAGGAGGGGCTTCTAATAAATCAGTAAACAAAATAATAAATCAGAAAACAAAATAACAAATCAGAAAACAAAATAACAAATCAGTAAACAAAATAGCAAATCAGTAAACAAAATAACAAAACAAAATAACAAATACAAAAACAAAATTTTCTCTTCAAAATTGTCTCTCCCAATCACTGGTAATAATTCCATTCACAAACTATACCTACCTTTTCCGGTTTGTCTAATTTGATGTTGTGTTTACGTATTTATTTTGTTTTTCTGAATTTTTTTTTTTTTTCTCTCTGATTTGTTATTTTGTTTTGCACTTCTCTACCACTGGAGTTCTGGGCTAAAAACTGGACATGCATTTTAATCCTTTATCAGTCTGTATTTAAATGGTCTTTTTGTATTTTCCAAAGTGCTTTCAAGACCAAAAAAATTAGATTCAAGAATATTTAAGACACCATGTTCTACTTTTTGTCAACTAATTAAACTTTTGCTTGTCCAAATACTCAGACTCACGGCTGCTTCATTATCATGACAGCTAGTGTGCATACATAAGTAAATGCGACAGCAGTTTAAATGGACAAACCGGATATGACTGAGTTACATGCATGATCATTCTGTCTAATTATCATATTAAAACAATACATCAGATTTACTATGCTGTTTGAACATAGCTATTAGGTGCAATATCAGTCAAAGTGAAATACACCATTCTACAGCCTTTGAGTCTAAAACCTGAATGTCTTCTGTATATAGCTGAAAGTAAAAGAGAGACAGACTTGACATTGCTGTCCCAATACCTTTGATAGGGACTGGCTACAGTAAATAAAACCTACACTAAGAAAAGAAAGAAGAAAGTCTTTCTTGTGTTGCTTCTAGTATGTCATACTACTACAGATTTACAATAGACTTATGTCAAAATGGACTCTTCTTGTTAAAGATAGCAGTTCTTGGTTGTCTTTGGTGACAAAAGTACTAAAGACTGTAAAGAAAATAGGATGTCTAGCTTATCAGAAACCTGTTTCTTATTTCTTGCATCAGCCCAGCCATCATTACATACTCTCTCTCTGTCCATCACAGTGACACTAGACAATCATGGCTGTCTGTGAGCTCTTGATTATGGAAGAGAGCACACAGGGCTTTCCTCTGTGGGCGTTACTCTGCCCTGTGATGCAGCATAATCAGCAGTTTGAAAAGATTCGGCACATGTTGGTCTTCATCCTCTTTTGGTTGGTTGCTTGGTTGGTGGATGGGAGAACATGGAGGAAAAATCTCACCAAAAACTGCTGTCCTGGTCAAGTAGAAAAGATTATACAGGTACAAAGTCAAGTCAAGGCAGGATTAGTGCTTATTTAAGTGCTTAAGAAAGAGGTAGGTCTTTCTTAAGAATCTGTGTAAGAATCAGCGCGGTCTTTTACACAGCCAGGTGAAATGCATCCCACCATCTTTGGACCTGTTGTGCATTGATCTTCAGAGATGGTGGATTCAGTTCTAGCTTTTGACTCAAAGGGGAACCTGGTAGAGAGCAGAGGTTGACCAGTGTCTCGAGGTAGGTGGAGCTGGTGAGTTTTTTGAATTAGTATGCAAGCAGCAGTATTTGAAATATGACTCAGGAAGTCAGTGGAGGAAATGCAGCAGTATCTGAGGAAATGTTTCGTCATAGCTTTGTCCAAAAGATTACTACTATCTAAATAACACAACAAAAAATATGAAGCATATATATGTGTATATATACGTAATAACTAATTAAGAATCTTTCTCTCTTCATCTCTTTCTCTCTGTGTCTCTCGCTTCCATCTTCTGTCCTGTCTGGTTGTACAGCGTTAACACAAGTAATCCTGTTAACAAGCTGCCTTTCACAATTAGTGGTTTGGCAGGGACAAGGATATAAAAAACTGGCAGCACTGACCCTTTTTTTTTTTTTTCATGTGCTATATCCTGTCTTTCCCATTGTTTGACTTGCTGCAGTTATTTCCTCTTTGGTCATTCTTTTGTTGTTCCACTACACTAAAGATATTAAGGAAGGATTAGAAAGCTGAAATTCTGATCTACAGTTACCAGTTGTATGAATATGCGGCGATAAATTAAAATTTTAGCGTTCTAATGACCAGACATGGAACAGGTTGGCTAAGAAAACAGCAGCAGTTGATGACAGAAACATTGTGAGAGCTATGAAGAAAACCCCCAAAACAACAGTCAGTGACATCTCAAGAAACCTCCACAGGGCACTGTCGAAGGTGTCACAATCCACCATTTGCAAAAGACTTTGAAAGCAGAAAAATAGAGACTAAGCTACAGGATGCAAACCACTGATCAGCAATAAGAATCAAAAGATCACTAAGAAATACAGAGATCAGCCTGAAAAGTCCTGGAACCAAAACGAATCTTTACCAAAGGGATAGAAATGAGGAGAAATAAATAGAGATAAATGATCTGCTCGTGCAGTGTTTCCCAGTGGTCGTAAATATAATTGTGTTGGGAGCTGGTGGAAAAGGCTGGCATTGTCTGCTGGCTCTACTACATGTGACAAATAACGTCTGAACTTTAACACAATATTTCGATTTACTGAATATTTCTGTTCAGATCCCATCATATATTTCACAGAACCCCAACCCTCCTCTCCATCTGAGCACATGGGAAGAGTAACAAGTATTTTTTTAAAAATACTTTGTAAATAGCATGTACAAAGATGGAACTATTTGTTGAAGCATTTGCAATGTTTCTTTCTGTTAATGGGATGTTTGGAGCTATGCTGCTTGGTCACCTGTACAACACTGGTACCTGCGGCTGCAGCCTCTGTTTGAGTCTTTGTTTGGTCTCTGCATTTAATTTCATTTGCTGAATGCAATAGTAATTTCACATCAAATTACCTTACGTATGCAATTATTGATTCTTATGCATTTATTTATTGCAATTATATGCATTTATAAGTTACCTGTGGTGCTGTCCCTGTGTGTGATCTTCTTAACCGATTACACAGTTCATCTGATTCGTGTACGTTTCGCGTAGCTCGCTGGTATATGGTTTCATTATTACGGTAAGGCCCAAGGTGTTAGTGAACAGTTACGTCTGCATTGTTGTCTGTTACCATGACAACAGAGACGCACCCGGTGATTCCCCTGCTGCTGTTCAGCAGGTGTATTTAAACAGTATACCGGTGAGCTATGTGAAATGTACACACAAAGTAGATTAATCAGTAAATCAGATAATCTACTTATTTAAACTAGAGAGGAATTCTAACATCTTACCTCAGCTTCAAAAAGTGAGTCGGAGAGAGAGGACTCGAGCCTCGTTCAACAAAAAGTCTTTTCCCCATATGCGTGGACCATGTGCTCTGATATTAACAAAGATTGCTGTATCAAAAAATATATTAGAGTAATGTTCCAAGGCCATTGTCAAATGATCTCTAGCTATTTATTTTAGGGTATCTAAATGGTGCGTCCTCAATAGGACTATATGTACATGGGCACCAATTTTCTCTTTTTTTTTGTATAGGGAAGAAAAAACAGGAAAATATCATTTATTAGGTTATTGAAATTACTCACATTTTGTAAAATCTCTGTTGGAAATAAAAATTGGAACAGAGGGGTAGAGTAAGGGCCATCAATTTCACCATTCTACAGTGAGATAGTTTACTAATGAAGAGGCTTCAAGTCTAAAACCCAGATGTCTGCTGTATATAGCCGAGAGAGACACTCACTCTCTCTCTTACCTGACATTCCTGTCCCAATATTTTTTGGCAGGGACCATCTCTAGTAAACAGATTTACTTTATAAAAAGCAGAAACTTTGTAAATATATCGCTGTGGGAGAAGCAATGTAGAGAGTAGCTTTTTTTTAATTGCTTTTCTGATTGTAAAAGAAAAAAAACAACAAATCCCAGTAAGCCCTTGTAAAAGGGGGTTTGTTTGGTATTTTAGCCATCCTCAGACCCAAAGCCTCTATCACCTGCTGTCCTTTCATAGGATTTTATAGCTGACATTTAACCTACACTAAAAGAAAATATTTTTTGTGTTGTTTCTAGTATGTCATACTACTAGAGATTTACAATCCACTTATGTGTTGCATCAGTTTTAGCTTAGGGGCCACATGAGGTCTAAATGCTTTGGTAGTATATTTTCTTTGCATACCATGGCATTGGACATACAGTTCCCTGTAAACAAGCCTATAAATACAGTCAGCTCCCTTGCTGTCAAGCTTGTTAGAGATGGTTTTAGATAGGTTTTTAAAAAATATCCTTTTGTTTAATTAACTTAATATAACACGTGAAAATATGAGACAAGTATTTTAATTAAAATTAAGTTAAAAAAAAAGTATTGAAACAATTTTTACAATTATTACCATCCCCGTACACATAATCTAACTGAAGCATGTTCTTATTCATGTTTATTTACCATTAAACAGATCAGCGTTTGGGGGCATAGAAACAGGAAGTCAGGGAACCTGGGATGGTTAGAGGAGCAACAATTTATCCAGGAATTATAGCTGGAAAGTTGCAGACAATGCTAGACATCGCCATACCCCTGCAAACAAACTAACTACACACATTAGTGCCTAGAGTTTATGTGACGCTGCTGGTACTTATCCAACTGAATCTCGGCAGTATCTTCCAGCAGGACAGTGATCCAAAAATACACACATTATGGCCAAAAGTATGTGAACACCAGATCATCACACCCAGGTTTTTGGGCCTTCCCCCAAATCAGTTCCAGCATGGCAGTGCCATTGTGCATGAAGTCCATGAAGACATGGTTTGCCAGGTTTACTGTTGAAGAAATTGAGTGGCCTTCACAGGGCCCTGACTTCAACCCTCTCTGGGCTACATCAGTGCCTGACCACACCAATGCTTTGAGTCCGGATGGGAATATCACTGTAGCCACAATCTAAAATCTAGGAAAGAAAGCTTTGAGTGGAGGTTATTGTAACACCAAAGGGGGGATTAAATCTGGAATAGGGGGTTAAAAAAGTGAGTGTCATTGTCAGGTGTCCACAAATGTTTGGCCTTTAGTATATTTCCATATCCAGACAAATGATTCACTTGCTGTGGTCTCAAGCTTTTGAAATGTCCATCCCAGTCTCCTGCCTTCAAACCCATTGCACAAGGTTGAAATTCTCTCATAGATTCTTTGAGAGATTGAGTTAACTAACCACAAAGTCAAGTTTTCATAAATGTCAGTGATAATGTAAATTAACACATTGACATGCTTCTTATTCCGGATGCTCTTTATTCGTTTTCTGTTCAAGTGATGGACACTAAGGCCGTGTTTGCAGCCCTTTATGAGGTGTGTGCAGAGAACGCTGGTTTCTTCTGTGGCATGCAAGCAGGAGATGCTCCACAGAGGCTGGTCGACACTATGCTGACCATTCAGAAACACGCTCGCAGCCTCGAGCCGGTCATCTGTGGCTTTGCTGCCATCTACCATCATTTTGACTTTGACCCTCACATTCCTGCTAATGGATACCGCTCACTAGTGAAGGTGTGTGTATGCTTGTACACTACTCCAATAAACATATTGGTCAATATCTAGTTAATAAACATGCTGTAAGTATAGATTTGACCTAAATGACATCATTGGCATATAGTTACCAGGATAGCTGTGTTGCTGAAGAGGACTGAATGATTGAATGTTTCTTACATAAATTTGGGTTCAGATATACTTGCCCTGAAGCCTCTGTGGATTTCTGCTCCTGTTTCCGTCAGGTGGTGCGTTGCTGTCTTCTTCACATCATCCACAAGGCACGCTACATTGCATCCAACAGACGGAGCATCTTTTTCCGTGCAACCCATCATGCTGCAGAGATGGAAGCTTACAGCTGTGCTCTGTGCCAGCTGAGGGCTCTGCTCTACCTCGCCCAGAGGCTGCTTCACGACAACAGTCACGGCAACCTCTTCTTCCAAGACGAGAATGGTCTCAGCCAGCTCTTTCTACGAGAGTACGCCTCCATGCACAAGGCCTGCTTTTATGGCCGCTGTGTTGGGTTCCAGGTGTGTGTGTGTGTGTGTGTGTGTGTGTGTGTGTGTGTGTAGTTCTGAATGTGATCTCAGTCTTTTATTTGGTTTTCGTGCCTTTCCCTACTTTAGCAGCAAAAAAATCAGTTTAAGGCTGCATTGGTGTAATAGGTGCAGCCTACACAGATGTGCAGTCTTGTTTGCAATGTTGATACCTGTGCTTAAAATTAATTATGCTTTGTGGTTAATTTCATATTGGTCGCACAATTATTTTCCATGTAATCAATAGTTCTGAGATGAATTAAGGCTTTATTTAAACTAAAGTGCTCTTTAAATGTTTTTCATTCTATTTTCCTATCTCTGGGTCCTGTTCATTCATGTAATCCCTCTCTCATTTATCATCTGTTAGTTCACTCCAGCCATCCGGCCACACTTGCAGAGTATTACCATAGGCTTGGTTGCGTTCGGGGATAACTACAAGAGGCATCATTCCAGCTTAGGTATGAAATGTAAAAATGAAATTTTCCTTCAGTATCCTTTTCCCCCTTTAAGTGACTGACTTCTATGTGCACTTCAGTGTGTGGGCTGATCGTAAATGTATTTTTTTCCTGTACAGCTAAATATTGTAATATGTACTAGTTTACATATTACACGCAAAATTGCTATAATTAGGTGATTTTTAAATAAACATAAATATCCATAATTCTAAAGCCTTGACAGAGTTCTAACGTTTGTATCTTGTGCTCAATTCTGCACCCTAGTGGAAACAGGAGCTAGTACATCATATGGTGAGTCAATGCTCGCTCTTTGTAGCCTTGAAGAGAGCGTTTGAGACACCTTTGTTTCAGTCTTTGTTTCCTTGCTCCTTATTAGCTGATCTCAGATGCTATGTTCTAGCACTGACTGAATAGCTTATAGAGCTTGGCATAACTATAAGCTTGGGTCATAACATGGAAAAACAATCCAAGGCAAAAGCAGAATGTTTAAAGTCAGAGAAACACAAAAGAGAGAGAGAGAGAGAGAGAAAGAGATGTGAATTTATTCTATACTTCTAAACAGAGGTCTTCAAATTGTCTTATTTATATCCATGAATTAATTAACAGTATTAATTAACATGAATTAACAGTAAGCATTAAAGTGTTGTCACCATTCATTCTTGTTAGCTGCTTTTCCATATCTTTTATAGAAATGAATTAACTGGACCTTAGCCAGCTTTAGTTCATAAGCCTTTCTCTGTGTGACTTCATGAAACTTCTTACACCAACCAAATGTGACCCTGTCTAATTTCCAGATGCTTCTGAGACTGAGAATTCCCTGAACATCATGTAACACTGAGACTTGTTCAGTGTAATTATGTGAATCCCAGAAGTCACAACTGAACAAAATAAATAGTTTAACTAAAGGTACATTATTTGGTTAAGACTCTTGAAAGCACCGTAATTGGGTAGTTCATGTTGCATTTCTGCAATTTGATGCAATTCTCTTATCAAATAAACTTGTACATGAGCTGGTGTTTTTGATGTCTTCCGGAAAATCAGCTAATCAGGGTGATGGATAGCATGGCATATCCCTGAGATATTAGATCGGTCTTGTCAGAGTAGATGTACAGATAGATTGATTGCACCCTACTATACAGAACACAAACTCTCTCCACCGAATGATTTCGCATTTTATTTATAGTTTTTCAGGTGTAAAACACAAACCGTCAACTGCTATAGAGCTACCCTTGACTGGCTTCACTGCCACCAAAGTCCCTTCACTGCGATCCTGTTAGCTTGGAATAACTGAGGGGTCTTCCTCACACGATTTACAGAAAGGAACATTCCTGTCTTACATAAGGGCCTATGACGCCCATCCCACTTCCTGATGAGAAGTCCGCAGCTTTTTCCTACTCTTACCTAACAACTCGCTCACTTAAGAGGAAACAGACTCAAAAGGGAGCCCATTCTCATCCGGGTGACACCATATAGTGTGATTATATATAATTGCATAGCCAAAAAATTTATTCTAGTTTTAACCTGAAGCCTGTCTTGTTGAAGTTATCAGCTATTCACTGACAGAGACTTGAAAACTGTTTGTTGCAATAGCAGTCCAAATCCCATTTCTATGGTTTCTAAGTGCTAAGTACTGTCCACAGCAGTCCCGTGGGTCTCCAGGTTGTCCATGTAGATCCATCCTCAGCAGCAGCAAGTGGCAAGTGACAAGAGCTCCAACCAGAAGTAGAGAGCGGAAGGGGTCAGGATCATTGGTATCTCATGAGTAGAATGTGTAATGAGAGAGAGAGAGAGAGAGATTATTAGGTATGCCATTATCACATAATGACTGTTCATAATGTGCAGTGTGCAAGTAGGGACTAGGGAAAGACTAGCTATGATAGAATGAGTAAAAGGGAGAGACAGACATGAGCACCCCGTAGGACATAAACAGGCCGGCCATTCCACATCAACAAACCTGAGGGCAACAACAATCAAACATCCCAGTTCACCAAAACATCTAGAATATTTTGCAAAAGTTGCAAAGCTGCTGTGTAGGTATATAATCTGCCAAGTCTGCCAGGTAAAATTCCCCAAATAGATTCATACTGTCATTTGTCATTGAGACTAATCATTATAGTTTCTGTGGCCTGGAGCTTAATAGTGAAGATTTAATGGTGTTCTAAGTATAAACAGATCTGCATCCTGAAGTGGGTTGAAAGGTTCAGTTTTTATGTGAAATGAAGGAAGGTTTATTGTATGTCAACATCACTTTTCACTAATTTTGCATTGACTGCACTGACTTATTCAAGGTCATACCTAAGATATAGTGTACAAAGATGATGCACACCAAATATAGCATCTACATCAAAAAATCTTGGAAGTTGTTCATTCTTTGTTTGACGTCTTCTAAATGGAAAATAAAAAATCACCCTGTGTTCACATAAGGGAAGAGTCGGGAATGATAACAAAGCCAGTTTTTGTTATGTGATCTCACAAAGCCCAAGAGTAGAAATGACCACATTGCAGAACAAATGTTTGGATTTATTTTCTACTCAGACAATAGGGCTTTCTTAGAATCGTATAGGACTCCATGCAAATGCCAAACTTTGTACAAATTTCATGGTATTCCCAGTTTGG
This sequence comes from Hemibagrus guttatus, assembly GCA_033459395.1. Taxonomy (NCBI): domain Eukaryota; kingdom Metazoa; phylum Chordata; class Actinopteri; order Siluriformes; family Bagridae; genus Hemibagrus; species Hemibagrus guttatus. The sequence continues at coordinate 12,500,453 of JAUCMX010000020.1, forward strand.
GAGGCCCATTTTTGGCCAGAAGCACAGTTGTTTCTTGGAGGCATTTGTCGACATCCATTTGTGAACTTGGCAATGAACACCATTGCTGTTATTCAGCTGTGGATAAAAATCAAAAATATTTTCCAGAAAGTAGGCATAGATGAATCAAAGAGAAAAATAAAATAAAATAAAAAGAGGAACAGAGCATTACAAGATTCAAACCACTTGTAACATCTCAAGCACAAAGAGGTCAGTTTCCTTAAAATGATATTTAAAAGGCAGTAGAATTCTAGACAAAAGATTGTCTAGAACTAGAATAAGTTAAGGGAGTGTATAGGCAGTGTATATGTAAATTAATAATCATCTAGACAGGCTGAAGTTTTTTATTCAAATCTTGAGCTCTCCAGTTTTGGTAAACCAGTAGCCTTAGATTCCTGTTCTTGACTAACGGGAGTGGAACCCGATGTTGTCTTCTGCTGTACTAGCACGTTCAGCGTGTTGTGCATCGAGATGCTTTTCTGCTTGCCACAGTTGTAAAGAGTGGTATTTGACATATCGTAACTCTCATGATGGTTCACACCAGCTTTGCCATTCCCTTCTGCCCTCCCATCAACAAGGCAAACTTTGTACATACTACTACAGACTACAGACTGTTGTGTGTGAAAATTCCAGGAGATCAGCAGTTTCTGAAATACTCAAACCAGCCCATCTGGCACCATCAACCATGCCATGATCAAATCAGTCACTGAGATGATAATTTTCCCCTTTCGGATGTTTGATGTGAACATTAAATGAAGCTCTTGACCTGCAGATTTTATGCGTTACTGTCAGGAGTAGCTGGACAGTTCCCTGCCAGCGCCCTCCCCTGGAAGAATCCTGGAAGCCTGTTTATGTCTCTGTGATTCCTGCCCATTGTTCTCCACCCTGATTGTGTCACCTGTCCCTGATTACCTTGTTGTGTTTCCCTATAAAAAGGGATCCTGGTGTACATGTGTGGCGTGGGTCAATGTTCTGTGTATAGCTGTCCCGTGGGTGTTATGTCGGGTTGGGGTCTATGGTTTGATGTAACCACGAGTCTAGTGTTATGTTCGTCTTTCCCCTGTATTGTGTTTATGTAAATGAAACAGTGTTTCACTGAATCCTGCGTTTGGGTCTGCGCTTTCACGGCGTGCTGGAGCACGCAGCACCACAGAGGTCCGGGTTCGAGCCCCTCATAGGGCGGGGGCTGAGCCGGACGTGACAGTTACCCTGCCCCGCAATGTTGACTGGTTTGATAATTGCATGAATGTGTAGGTGTACAGGTGTTCCTAATAAAGTGGCTGGTGAGAGTATAAAGAATAAGTGGTTATTATATGTATTGTATATTATAGGCAGACTCCTAAAGAACTTATGATTTTTTTTTGCACTCTTTGCTTCAGAATGCTAGGTGATTAATTACATTAATTATAACACTGATTTACTTCTGGAAAGAATAAATCCTGGATTTAAACATCTGGATCTTCTGGACATCACTATAAAAACACCATTTTTAAGCTTACCCTTAATGCTGAAGAGCTCTCACTGGGAATTTCAAGTTAGCCTGGGTCTCCTTGTCTCAGGAGAGTTTAAACAGAGCTCTTGGTCAAATTGGTTGGAGTGAGGGGAATAGTCGCCCATTTGTCTAATTTAGACTGCCCTATTTTTCTTCTTCCTAGATGAACAGGAGCACAAGCCCGGATTATAACATCGGTCATCTGGAAAAAGATATTACAGAAAGCTTTGCAGAAGAAAGACTGCTTAATTGTTTCTCTGATGTAGTGGCTATATCTCCTGTTTATCTGCTAAATTTATAGGTTTGCTTTTTATACCATTTTGTGCATGGGGATAATGAGACTGCTGTAATTACAGCGTAAATGAATTCCATGAGAGTGCCAGTGCACATCGCTGACAAAAATAAAATTGTATGGCAATGAAATGATTAATATTCTGAAACCTTTTTTCTTTTTTTGCATTGGATCTGCCAAAACCTGAGTGTATAGCCTCTGCTTTGCCACATGGGTTGCTCTGAATTTGACTGTCCTATTCTGTACCTCTTTTACTGATGATTCATTATATTATATGGGTTTCTGAATGCAGACTCTAGTATAATTCATTCCTTCTGTTGTTAATTCTCTCAGGTGTTGCTGCTAGTTCCTTATTCACCTCTGGAAAGTATGCCATTGATCCTGATCTGAGGGGCCGGGAGTATGAGCGAATCACTCAGAACTTGGATGTTCATTTCTGGAAGACTTTCTGGAACATCACTGAAAGTGAAATTTTGGCAGTCAGTATAAGCATTTACATTTCACCTCATGCAACAATTAAGTCAATAAATTTGTTTTAAATCTGTACTGTTTCCACATGTCAGTATGTTTGGAACAAGCTGCTGGTAGAGTATGTAATCTTTTTTGTTATTTCCCCCTAGGGCTTGGCAAGTATGACCTCCACTCAGGTGAAGGTGAATCGCTCCCTCTCTGTGCCACCTGATTGCTTTGATCTACCTTTGGTGGACAATCCTGCACATACGGTCACAATCTCTGCTCCGGTTGCCCATATTGGCCCTGGCCCAGTTCAGATGAGACTCATTTCCAGTGAGCTGAGAGAAGGACAGGTAATGGAGCTCATGCACATCTCACATACACATGGTTAGTCTCTGACTAAGTAGTGAAACACCGATATGTGGCAAGTCTGGATGCTCTATTTTGTATGTAGGTCTAATTTCCTATCACCAGGCTCTTTTCTTTCTCAACAGGACAGTGAGAAGCTGTCAGCAATATCCCGTTCCGATAGTGGCTCAATCTCTCTGAGTCTAAAGGTTAAGAAGAGCCCTCCGTCACCTTGGCTGGTGGTACATTACCACGGAGGAGGTTTTGTTGCACAGACCTCTAAATCACATGAGGTATGCTGTTTTCCTGTGCTGGCGCAGCTCAATATCTGAAATCATATTTCTCTTGGAACCATGTTGGTATTCTTCCATATTCAGCAAGAATTAAAAAAAAGACGTTGAGAGAAAGTGAAGGCGATAGCTAGACTCACCTGGACCACCAGGAGGCCACTATTATATGCTCATTAATTTCTCTTAATATCTTTTGACTTATTTAACTGACTCCTCTATATGTTGTTACAATACATCAATTGCCACTTTTAAGTGTATTGCCTTAGGTTTCCTGGCAACCAAAACATGAGACCCGGCAAACATTTTAAATAATAAATGAATTATTTGTCCACACATTACATGTAAGCACATACTGTGACATTTTTCTCCTACCTCCAGCCATACCTCAAAAGTTGGTCTCAGGATCTGAATGCTCCAATCCTGTCAGTAGATTATTCCCTTGCCCCTGAAGCCCCATTTCCACGTGCACTGGAGGAGTGTTTCTTTGCCTACTGCTGGGCTATCAAAAACCACAAAATTTTAGGTAAGTCGATTCCCTTTGTCTCATTACGTCGTTCCTGGTTATTGGTTCAATTGCTGTTTCTTAACTCATTCTTTGGACAAATCAATGTGATGAGCTTAACCTGACTAGATTGGAGACGTTTCTTTCTCTCTTATGCTTGCTGTTTTATAATATTCAGGTTGGACAGGTGAGCGAGTGTGTTTAGCTGGTGATAGTGCAGGGGGTAACCTGTGCATCACTGTTTCAATGATGGCTGTGGCACATCGAGTACGTTTGCCGGATGGTATCATGGCTGCATACCCTGCCTTCATGCTCACCACCTGTGCCTCACCTTCCCGTCTGCTCAGCCTTATGGATCCTCTCCTTCCCCTAAGTGTACTTTCCCGTTGCCTCAGTGCTTATGCAGGTAAGCGACAGAGAAATATTCCAAATTAGAAATATTTTATTATTAAGAAAAATTACACAGCCATGTGTATGTTCTGTGTGTTCTAGGTTTTGCCTGCTGAGATTAATGTCCTATGTTGAACAGTCTGCTTTTTATTTATTTTTTTATTCTTCCTTTGATTCATTCCACATTGTGGATTCATGTATTTGTATGTAGGTATGGATCCTCAGGAGGAGAAACAGGTAGAGGTGGTGACCACTCTGGGGACGGTTAGGAAGGACACTGCCCTGCTATTCAAAGGCTTCAGACAGGGAGCCTCAAACTGGATCCACTCACTCCTGGACCACAACAAAGCAAGTGCAGGTGTGTGTGCATGTGCTTTATACTGCCTTTCATGTGCGAATGCATTTATTTTAATAAGTATAATGGATAATGTTTTGGTTTTGTAAACAGGTGGCTAAAGAAGAATTCAATCCAAACTGTTTAGCCTGCTTTAATGAAGTAAATGCAAAAATAATTCATGTCTGTCCCAGTCTTTTTTCAATATTGCTGCTTTATTGTAATATTGTTACCCTATAATTATTCTACCTGCCTTGTTCATTACCTTATCAGGTATCTTTCTACTCCAAATTTGGTAAAGTAGAGCAAAGATATGAGTTTTGTGCTTTAAGAACAATAATTTATCATCGATAAAGCCTGATGAAAATGATGACCATAAATGTGTATATATACATATACAGTGGTGTGAAAAAGTGTTGGCCCCCTTCCTGATTTCTTATTTTTTTTGCATGTTTGTCACACTTTAATGTTTCAGATAATCAAACACATTTAAATATTAGTCAGAGATAACACAAGTAAACACATCATGCAGTTTTTAAATGAAGGTTTTTATTATTAAGGGAAAACAAAATCCAAAACTACATGGCCCTGTGTGAAAAAGTGTTTGCCCCCCCTGTTAAAACATAACTTAACTGTGGTTTATCACACCTGAGTTCAATTTCTCTAGCCACACCCAGGCCTGATTACTGCCACACCTGTTCGCAATCAAGAACTCACTTTAAATAGCCTGACAAAGTGAAGTAGACCAAAAGATCCTCAAAAGCTAGACATCATGCCGAGATCCAAAGAAATTCAAAACAAATGAGAAAGAAAGTAATTGAGATCTATCAGTCTGGAAAAGGTTATAAAGCCATTTCTAAAGCTTTGGGACTGCCGGGAACCACAGTGAGAGCCATTATCTACAAATGGTGAAAACATGGAACAGTGGAGAACCTTCCAAGGAGTGGCTGGCCGACCAAAATTACCCCAAGAGTGCGGCGACAACTCATCCAGGAGGTCACAAAAGACCCCACAACAACATCCAAAGAACTGCAGGCCTCACTTGCCTCAGTTAAGGTGCGTGTTCATGACTCCACCATAAGAAAGAGACTGGGCAAAAATGGTTTGCATGGCAGAGTTCCAAGACGAAAACCGCTTGTGATCAAAAAGAACAAAGGCTCGTCTCAGTTTTGCCAGAAAACATCTTGATGATCCCCAAGACTTTTGGGGAAATACTCTGTGGACTGACGAGACAAAAATGTAACTTTTTGGAAGGTCTGTGTCCCATTACATCTGGCCTAAAAGTAACACCGCATTTCAGAAAAAGAACATCATACCAACAGTAAAATATGGTGGTGGTAGTGTGATGGTCTGGGGCTGTTTTGCTGCTTCAGGACCTGGAAGACTTGCTGTGATAAATGGAACCATGAATTCTGCTGTCTACCAAAACATCCTGAAGGAGAATGTCCGGACATCTGTTTGTGACCTCAAGCTGAAGCGAACTTGGGTTCTGCAGCAGGACAATGATCCAAAACACACCAGCAAGTCCACCTCTGAATGGCTGAAGAAAACAAAATGAAGACTTTGGAGTGGCCTAGTCAAAGTCCTGACCTCAATCCGATTGAGATACTGTGGCATGACCTTAAAAAGGTGGTTCATGCTCGAAAACCCTCCAATGTGGCTGAATTACAACAATTCTGCAAAGATGAGTGGGCCAAAATTCCTCCACAGCGCTGTAACGGACTCACTGCAAGTTATCAAAAACGCTTGATTGCAGTTGTTGCTGCTAAGGGTGGCCCGACCAGTTATTAGGCTTAGGGGGCAAACACTTTTTCACACAGGGCCATGTAGTTTTGGATTTTGTTTTCCCTTAATAATAAAAACCTTCATTTAAAAACTGCATGATGTGTTTACTTGTGTTATCTTTGACTAATATTTAAATGTGTTTGATTATCTGAAACATTAAAGTGTGACAAACATGCAAAAAAATAAGAAATCAGGAAGGGGACCAACACTTTTTCACACCACTGTATACACTCTTTATCCATCTTAATAGGAACATGTAATTAGCCAATCATATGGCATCAGTGCATTGCATAAAATCATGCAGCTACAAGTCAAGGGCTTCAGTGTTAATGTTCACTTAAAACGTCAGAATAGGGGAAGTTTGTAATCTCATTTGCTTTAGTCTATAAGTCTTTAAGTCTGAAATAATGCTTCATAATTAACAGCATGGACACTAATTTGAATAATTTTCTCTACTAAAACATCCTTTCTCTTTTAATAACATCAGTTTAGAAACCTAAACTCTTTGCCATTTCCCGGACAAGATGCTGAAGCTGTTCTAGTTGTTAAACCTTTTGTCTCTGCATTGATTTCTACAAATCTTCCTTTTAGAGAATGTGAGGAACAGTGTTTCTGATGGGACTCTCAGTTCTAACCAGTCTGACCCTCTGGTTCCGGGAACATCCTCTGAGTTCTCAGTGAAAAAAGAATCTCTGAGGAGCCACACATGTGAGGGACTGGTCACCCACACTGCCAGCAAATCCACCAGCAGCAACCACAATAGCACCAGCTCTACTGCCAACCACAGTGCCAACACACTTCACAATCATTCTATCCTAAACACCACAGCAATCCTAGAAAGCAAGGTATGCTTGGAAACATTACATAGTTTTGCAGTCAAACGTTCTCCTGTGCTCACTCATCACTCTCTCTCTCTCTCTCTCTCTCTCTCTACTCAATTTTTATTCTAGCCAGAGGATATAAGTATACTTTTCTCCAAAGAGGTAGACCCCTCCGTGTCAAGTTCAATCTTATCCGTGGCAGTACCTCCCCCTGATGGGGAAGAACACTCTGAAAACCCACGAGGGTTTCCTGGGGACTTTGAGCCCTTGCGCTCAGAGCAGCTTGCCAAAATGAATGTAGATTCTTCACCCATCTTTAGAAATCCGTTCATGTCTCCTCTCCTGGCTCCAGACCACATGTTGAAGGGACTGCCTCCTGTTCATATAGTGGTAAGATTTTGTGGTTTCCCACCTAGTTTTATAAGTTTTTTGGAAAAGAATTCCTATTTTTTTGCCAGCTGCTACAATTGGGATATTTTAGCTGGAATTTTCAAGATATTAAATGTGTTTTTGTTGAACTATTATAAACTCAAATGATTACAACTAAAGTTATACTGACATTGGTTTAAGTCTCATTTACCCAGATCTAAGATATATATATATATATATATATATATATATATATATATATATATATATATATATATATATATATTTGGAGCAATAAACAGATACGTATAGTGATTTTGTGTTACTCCCCTACAAAATATGCTATCTGATTCAAGTCTTGTTTAATCTCTGAATTCGTCTAGGCATGTGCTCTGGACCCCATGTTAGATGACTCTGTAATGTTCGCCAAACGACTACGGAACATTCAGCAGCCTGTGGCTCTGTGTGTGGTGGACGACCTCCCGCATGGCTTCCTTAGCCTGTCACAGCTCTCTAAAGAAACCCACGAGGCCTCTAATGTCTGCATGGAGAGGATCAAAGATGTCTTCACTGTGAAAGACCTGCCTCAAGAGATAAATAAACATCGCAAACTGGAAAGGACCGACCATTGTGCTTCAGGTGCCTCCACCAAGTTCTTTCAAACGACCACTAGTGACGATGGAAGAGAAGGTGTAGTTTAAAGGGTGGAAAGTGGTGCAATGATCAACAAAGCTGAAGCTCTGAGGTGAGATTTGAAGAACAAATATTGTTTAGTTAAAAAAAAAAAAAACAGGATAAACAAAAATAATTTAAACCGACTGACTCAATTCACTGTGCAATGAACCAGGAGAACAAGAATGAGTAAGATGCAGCAGTAACGTCTCACAGAAGCCGTGTCATATATATATATATATATATATATATATATATATATATATATATATATATATATATATATATATATATATATATATATATATATATACTTCAGTATATATGTATCAGTATCAATCAGTATTTGAGTAAGTAAATAGCCGTGAGAGAGGACACTGCTGTTTCTTTTGTGTTAGAAATGACCGTGCATGTGCACTTGCACTTTTCACAAAACATTGCCACTTTGCCTCTGCACTGTATTGCTTTGTTGAGATTCTGATTCTGAATCATACAAATACCAGCTTGGAAACAAATGCTTCCTGTCGTGTCTAGGCCTGAAGCTGAATTTTTGAAACGTTATTACTGAATTTTTGAAACGCACATTATTCCTGAACTTCATGTTTATGCCATAGGCAAGCTTTAGGGAGTCAAATCAAACCAAATTCCTACTTGTGGTGTATGTGTATATATATATATATATATATATATATATATATATATATATATATATATATATGTATGTATGTGTATATATATATATATATATATATATATATGTATGTATGTGTATATATATATATATATATATATATATATATATATATATATATATATATATATATATTATATGTGTATATATATATATGTATATATATATATATATATATGTATGTATATATATATATATATATATATATATATATATATATATATATATATATATATATATACATGTATGTATGTGTATATATATGCATTATGTTATGTGTTTGTGTGAAAGTGGTAGTTTTGCTGACTGTCTTGAAACTGGAATTCAATTCAACCGTTCAATTCTGTGTAGATTTGTGTATAGATAGCTCCAGGCTCAAGGTTCTGTGCTAGTGATCAGAAGGCACAAAGTTCAGCTCCAAAGCTTTCAGAGAACCACTTTTAGGGCCTTAATCCTGAACGTCTCAGCTCCAGGCTTGCATAGTGTCTCAGTTGTGTAAAAGTGCCTGCTAAATGAATACAAGTATATACGTAGATTTTGTGTATTACATGTAAAGTACTTTTATTACATGTTATTTTAAGTATATTTGTGGTTGATAATTAGAGAAAGCTTAATGTTACTTTTGAGGTTGTACAATCTTGCTTTAAATCCTAATTAATCAAATACAAGTTCATCAGCATTAAAGGATTGCTGGGTTTCAACACCGGAAGCTGTGACCTGCAGAATTATAATTCACCCAGCATCATCTACCTGCACACTTCAGCCCAGCCATTGCTAGTGGAATTACATTAAAATACATGAGGAAATATTTTTGCACTTTCTTAAATCTTGTCTTAGTTCCTGCTATCACTACCTTTCTGCTTGATGTCTGCTTCTGAAACGCTCTGCACACTGACCCATTTCTAGACCCCAGGAGGTATTTTAGGGAACATCCTTCAACAACCTTGAACCAATTAGACATCTTATTTAGCAGGAGTCGGACTGTGCTCCCTCGGCAGATTTTTTCATTTGCGAAAACATAATTTGACTCAACCAGACTTTTAGGTTTCGCTCCTCTCAGATAACACAACCGAATTATAGCAAATCCTACAATTTTCAGGGAAGGACAAATCATCAGTTCATTAGTTAGCCCACTGTGCAGGCCAAATAACTCAACCAGTATGCCAAACTAGCAACATAGAGTAATCATGCATTGATGAATCAGTAAACGTATTACTCTGCATTCATGCATTTATCTGTTTTCTGGGGAGGGGAGGTCATCATCCTAATCCTTGCTGTCATTCTATTAGTTTCAAACTGCAGCGTTTGTATGTTTGCTTGGATTTGCAACTGTGTCTAAATCCCTGCATGTTGTTGATTGGAAAGTTTATCTCTATTCTGTACAAGTTCATTTATTCAGCTAGTAGTAATAGACTTGCTGATAACCAGAATGCATCTGTGGCTGATGTGTGTAGTGCAGGGAGTCGTGCATGTTAGTAGTGTGTCACGCCATGAAACATATGAACTGGAATGTCATAGGTTTTAACATTCAAATCAATGCTTTGTTAAATTCATTAGTTATTTTCTCTCTCTCTCTCTCTCTCTCTCTCTCTCCCTCTCTCTCTCTCTCTCTCTCTCTCTCTCTCTCACTCTCACTCTCACTCTCTGGTCAGTGAAGAGAGACCAGAAACCCCTTTCTCTCTACTCAGTGTTGCCTTATCCATAGAGGCAAGTCAGGCAGATCCCAGTTTATACATTCTATTAGCCAAATGCAAATCTTAAATAATATAAAGTCCTCATTTTATAACTTCATACATATTAAATTCCATCAAAATGCTAATTACCTCTTTTGAGTGACGAACAAAAATGTTTCTGTTCAGCAGATAAGCTGTTCACTGATTTGCTCGCTTGATCTTGTGCTATTAGCAAACTCGAAAAAAATGGGAATTGAAACAAGCGCTAATAATTGTCCATAACAGAACAATTCACGCTGCCCATGCTTTGAGGAGGAGCCGAGGACAGGATAGGTAATCACAGGGTTGCCATAGTAACAACTTCTACACCAATTTGGGGTAGTTTAAAATGCTCTGTGGATGCCTAGATCTTGTTTGATATAAATATTCTAAATGAAATCTAATTTCTTTCTTCAAACTAAAGCAAAGTGGAAGTACTGACAGTGTGTGTATGATGTACAGAACCATATCTGTTGGGAATGAGGGATTATAGAGTGGATTTTGTTTGTACATCAAAACTCCATATGCACCATGGTGACCATACATAGGCTGAGGAAAAAAGAAGAAAATTATGTCTCTCATTTCAAATGCATGAATTTTAACAGCTAGTTTCCTTGGCTTTGTTTTCTGAGATGTAGTTGAGCTGGAAACCTGGCATCTCTGCCTAATGATATTACTGAACACATTTGACCAAACATACAAGCTGCAATATGATATGAGGGATGTTGCTGCCTATTACAAAATTTACTCTGCACTAGACTTTGGCCTTTTATGTAAGTCAGCTCTTAATGTTAAATTTAGTGTTAATCATCATCATTATTAATATCGTCCTGTTCCACCAAAATCTATGATCATGAGTCACTGCTGCACCTCTTAAACCTACATGTCCACCTACAAATAGTGCGAATAAAAACTAATAACCTGGACACGCAGTCTGCTGATTTGTCCTCCCCTGACTTTGCAGATCTAAAAGGCTTGCTGATGAAACCATATTTCACCTGCTTTTGTACATAAAAAACACAAGCTGATATTCTACTTCTACTATTATGCCTATTTCTATCAGACAAAACATTGCTACCTCATTTGCATTCATCTCCGTTGGCAAATTAAGAGCTACAAAGATAGATTAAGAAGTGACTGATACTGTATTCGGTTACGATTCCTAAGTCAGCTCACTTCTCTTACTGTGATATTATCTGAGACAGCGTTGGACCATGATATCTGTGCAGATCTGCTTTCGCTACATGACCTAGTATGCTACGGCTCTAACGGATGCTTATTTTCAGAGTATTAATTATAGTTCCTGGTGAATGTGTAGATCTTCCTGGCCTCTGCGGCTGCTTGTTAAAGCATCATCCTCAAGATATTCTGTAGTTCTTGAACAAACTGTGGCTTTTGTGATTGTGTAGTCAGTAAGTCGGTCATTGAGCATGAATTATCCGTGTCTGGAGTTAATTTGTGTTTCTTCCATTTGTAGGAAAACCAGCACTTTATAGATTCAGTATACTACGAGCTGTAATATGCTGTATAGAAACTCATGCGCAAAGATACATTTTTATTGTATTTTTTTTATCAAAACACCACAAGTGCAAAAAACGTACATGGAAATTGAATGTATTTCTGCTTTTCCCTGCCTCGTACATTCGTTTATAATGGTTTGGTTTGGGAATTGCAGATTTTATGCAGAATTCTTAGAAGTTGGTATGAGCACATAGCATAGAACAATTAATAAATAAATAATTTTTAGATAACACTTAGATGTTAAAAAAGATCCTTTAGACGCAGTGCAGAATAATGTAATAGGAATAATAGGTTTTATTTAAGAATGGTGTATTGACTTGTTAATTAGTAGATATTTACAGGCTAGCTCGAACAAAAGAAAAATCCGTTTTCAGCTAAATCTTTTCTTAGTAACCTTTCTTGCTTCTTCTTATTGGAAATTTTTGCATTTTATGCATTTCATATATCTATGAGGAGAATATGATGGCAAACAAAATCAAATATCAGATTTGAATTTGGAAATAATGCCAAAAAAATTCACTACTCTTTGTAGTCTAAATGGAAATGCAATCTAAATGGAAATCTAAATCAAAATGTAATCCAAAGGTCAAAGTGCAGTTGAAATATTCTGCCACTTTCTTCTCGGTTCTGCTGCTTTCTTCTTCATATGCATTTTCCTTTTTTTTTTTTTTAAATCCGTATATTTTTCAGAGTTTATTATTATTGTATTAAACGTAGGCTGATCCTATTTTGTGGTTTTGTGTCCTGATGCATATGTGATTTATGTGGTTTATGTGGTTTATGCAATAAACAATAAAAAATATTGTCAAAGTGACTTTTGTGATTATTGCTTAATAAACTTACTTTGCATACATTCAGTACAATGAAATGTAAGCCTAAATACACTGATCAGGCATAACATTATGACCACCTGCTTAATATTGTGTTGGTCCCCCTTTTGCTGCCGAAGCAGCCCTGACCCGTCATGCACTGTGTATTCTGACACATTTCTATCAGAACCGGCATTAACTTCTTCAGCAATTTGAGCAACAGGAGCTCGTCTGTTGGATCGGATCACACGGGCCAGCCTTCGCTCCTCAGGTGCATCAATGAGCATTGGTCGCCCGTGAGCCTGTTGCCGGTTCACCACTGTTCTTTCCTTGGACCACTTTTGATAGGTACTGACAGTCCCCCAAAACCCACAACATTATGACTGTATCACTGCACTCCTGCAAATTAATGAGAGCCTTTTTTAATTCTGGTACACTTATCAGTTGTTTATTACAGACATTTGGTTGCAGTGGTGTTGGTGGTGTAGTGAGTAGCACTGCTGCTTCACAGCTCCAGGGTTCTTTGAGTATGAGTTTGAGTTTCACATGTTCTCCGTGTGGTGGTGTGGTTGTGTGGTGGTGTGGGGGGTGTGGGGGGGCACGTTTGCCTAGTGGTTAGCACGTTTGCCTCACACCTCCAGGGTTGGGGGTTTGATTCCCGCCTCCACCGTGTGTGTGGAGTTTGCATGTTCTCCCCGTGCCTCGGGGGTTTCCTCCGGGTACTCCGGTTTCCTCCCCCAGTCCAGACATGCATTGTAGGTTGATTGGCATCTCTAAATTGTCCGTAGTGTGCGATTGCATGAGTGAATGAGAGTGTGTGTGTGTGCCCTGCGATGGGTTGGCACTCCATCCAGGGTGTATCCTGCCTTGATGCCCAATGACGCCTGAGATAGGCACAGGCTCCCCGTGACCCGAGTATAGTTCGGATAAGCGGTAGACAATGAATGAATGAATGTTCTCCTGGTTTCCTTACACCTCACACAAAGCATTCTGGTTGGTTGGATTGGCAATGCTAAATTGCTGCAAGCTGTGAATGTGTGGGTTTATGGTGCACTGGTGCCCCATTCAGGCCCAGTGTCTCCCAGCTAGGTTCTGGATCCAGCATGACTATGACCTGGTTATTTTCGCTTGCTAAATAGAAATACCTCTCTGTTGACCGGTTCAACTGTCTTGTCTTTTATTGTACATTATGCATTTACCACACACTGTTGTGAATTTACATTTTATGCAGTCCTGTTCCATCCATCCATCCATTCTCTACACCACTTTCCTATTGGGTCACAGGAAACCTGGAGCCTGGACAGGATGCCAATCTATTGCATGGCACAATCGCACATATACTCACACACCCATTTACACACTACAGACAATTTAGAGCTGCTGATCAGCCTACAATGCATGTATTAGAACTGGGGAAGGTATGGGGAGAACATGCTCCACATACAAATGAGGCAGGAATTAAACCCCCAACCTTGGAGCAAATCATGAAGGGGGCTTGTGAAGCACAGCCAGGAGTCTGTGATTTTCTAATTCTGTTACAGAGCTGTGGGATGAATAATGTCTGATTACATTTTAAACAAAAAATGGGTTCCATGGGTGAAAATTTCTGAAATAAAAATCTCTTTGGACGCAATAAATAGCCAAACCATTACTGTACACCTTCAATTAACGTGCCTAATTAAGTGTTTTGTATAATATAATTGCACTGATGCACGTCTGGTTTTTAACAGAAATCACTGAGGTAAAGAAATGACAATAAACAACACTGTGTGAATGTTTTGTGGAACGAGTTAAGCCACGTATGTAGCAGAAGTAACATACCCCCCCCCCTCCGCCCAATTAAACGTGTTTGTTTCTAAAAAAAAAAAAAAAAGAAAAAAAAAGCGCGTCCTTGTCTCCGGGACGCGTGCACGAGCACGGTGGTGTCGGGAGCGCGCATTGTGGCTCAGTGAACTGCAGCTCTTCGTCTCGTCCGTCAGCTGCGCGCTCCTGTGCTGAAAACCGAGCAAAGAACAAGGAAAAAAATGGATAGAGTTCTGAGACTTGCCATTGTGTGGAGTATCTTGTGCGATGGATCTGTCTGGGGGAAGTACGTCAGGGGTGTCGTGAACACCAAAGAGGTGAGAATTTGACTCATGATGTCTTTGTGTGTGTGTGTGTGTGTGTGTGTGTGTGTACGCAATACAGTAGATATCTCAGACCTTTGCCATTAGATGCTTCCACTGTTGCAGAGTAGATTTAAATGAGCGTATTTTTTGCGCACACGTCTGCGTTTGACCACGGCTGTGTGTAGATGGACAAATGTGGCTTTGTAAAGAGCATCATACTAATCGCATGCACATTCAGAGAGCACAGACCAAGCGCGTACTCGCAGGCCATTACAACTTGCCTTAATGTTAGTGTGTGCCATGTTACAGGTGTGCGTTACGCTAGTTGTCCTCTCTGTTAACGTCATGTGTATATATAAATATACATAGGTTATAGCGAGATGATGTGATGTAGCTTTTCTTATAATGCAACCTCGCATCCATGCGCTTGTATTTACGCTTGAAACATTTATTATGGCTGTTATAATAAACCCGTTATAATAAACCCGTTATCTACCGGAACGCGAATAGGCCTTGGGTTCGTCTCAAAGACAGGTCACGTGATGCAAACTGTCCGTTGCCAGCCAGAGCCTTTAACACAAAACTAGCCGAGATAAAAACATTATTTTTAGACTTTCTGTTTACATGAGGTTTAATAAAATAACGATGAACGCATAGTAGGTGTCCGGTTTCTCTTTAACATAGAGAAAGCTGATAGAAACTGAGGCAAAACACTGCTGAAAATACTGAAGTGTCACTCTTTCTCTCAAGAGGAAAGTAGCTAATGCGAGGAGCTAAAAGTCACCCAACTATTTATTAGACTCATGTACATGACATGGATTTACATGGAGTCTCTGAACATGCATACACATTATTAGGATCACTTTTACAGCTCAGTTATCCAGTCAGCCAATCATGTAACAGCTGGACAATGCATAACATCATGCAGATTCAGGTCAAGAGCTTCACTTCATGTTTACATCAGACATCAGAATGGGGAAAATGTGGTTTAAAGGGTTGAGACTGTGGAATGGTTGCTGCAATCTGATGAACTGGGATGGTCACACACACCAGTCTCTAGAGTTGAGGTCATAGTGGTTAGAGCTGACAGGAAAACTACCTCAGGAAACACTCTATACAAGTGTGGTGAGCAGAAAAGCATTTCTGAACACAAATCATGTTGAACATTGAGGTGGATCCCCTAGAGCAGGTTCATCAGGTTCAACTCCCGTAAGCCAAAAACAGGAATCTGAGGGTGCAGTGGACAAAGGCTCGCCCAGACTGGACAGTTCAAGTGGAATTTGCAAAAACGGTCAGATGAATGTTGATTTCTGCTGCAAAATGCGGTTGGTGATAGTGTTGTTTGTGGTAGTGGTGGTGGTGATGGTGGAAATGGTGCTGGGAATGGTCTAGGGAATGTTTCCTTGGCACACAATGGGCCCCTTAAACAAACATCATTTGAATAGCACAGTCTTTCTGAGTACTGGGGGGCATTGGTGGATCAGTGGTAGGTTTCTCGCCTGTCATGCGGAAGGCCCGGGTTTGATTCCCAGCCAATGCCTCAACCCCAGCCACTGGATCCAGGTCCCAAGCCCGGAAAAATGCGAGGGTTGCGTCAGGAAGGGCATCCGGCATAAAAAAAAACGTTTGCCAAGTTGTTGTGCGGACCAGTTGGTCTGCTGTGGCGACCTCGAACAGGGAGCAGCCGAAAGCAACTTCTTCTTCAGTCTTTCTGAGTACTGTTGCTGAACACATGCATGATGTATTTCCCACCATTTTAGAATTTTCTTACAAGCCCCACGAACATGACAGTGAGTTAAGTGCACTTCAGAGTTCCCCAGTCACCAGATCTGAATTCATCACAGCTCCTTTTTAGAATAATGAGCTCCTTTTTGAAGTGTAGTCTCTAACAGAGTAAAAATACTTGTTAGCTCTAGTGACAAAGTCTCTTAAGCTGGCAAATATACAAATTGCACATTAATTAAGAAACATCCCTGAACATAGCAATGCAAAAGTCTCAAATTTGCATATGAATTCGGTTCAAGTCATTCGAAATGTGTTCATCTGTAGCTGAATTTTGGACCTGTGGTGAGCTGACAAGAACAAATAATTGAGGACTAAGCACCATGTCCAGCAACCTCATCTAACATTCATGAAGAAGTCTCATACCTTGCTCGGTAGAGTCCAAGTCTTAACTGAAGCATGTGCACAACTGTGACATCATTTTTTTTATTTATTTTTTTATTTTTTTTAAATACTCCGAAACTGTATCCAAACCAGCTCCTCCAAATCCTCCAAACCAGCAACATGCAAATAAGTAAACCCCTTGCTCTATGCTTTTTTAGTTGATCATTGTCTGTGTTTAATCAGTGTTCCAGCTTCATTAATCTACAGAATTCATGGGAATACAACTGTTCCAGATTGCTTCAAACATCTGTCCCAAATTAATAAGTATTCCTGATGAATTTTTTAGAAAGCTTTTCTATAATAGATCATCTAGATGACGCAAATCAGAACTATCAACTAAATCATTTTTAACACAACCTTATCTTTAGTTAGCAATACATTTTATGTAACAGGTCTTTTGAGAATGGGAAACACTGAGTTTAAAAAAATGAAACGTTCAAGTGATGCTTACAAGAAATTCATAGATTTAATGTGTGTTAACTAAGAGTTCAGTCAGGTTAACTATGAAGAGCTTGTTGTATTATTGGGAAAAACTTTTCTGCCTTAAAATGAGCTTATTAGTTGCACTGACCACACTGTAGCATTCATTCATTCATTGTCTACCGCTTATCCAATCTATTCTCGGGTCACGGGGAGCCTGTGCCTATCTCAGGCATCATAGCAGGATACACCCTGGACGGAGTGCCAACTCATCGCAGGGCACACACACACACTCTCATTCACTCACGTAATCACACACTATGGACAATTTAGAGATGCCAATCAACCTACAATGCATGTCTTTGGACCGGGGAAGAAACCGGAGTACCCGGAGGAAACCCCCGAGGCACGGGGAGAACATGCAAACTCCACACACACAGTGGAGGCAGGAATCAAACCTCCAATCCTGGAGGTGTGAGGCAAGCGTGCTAACCACCAAGCCACCGTGCCCCCCTGTAGCATTTATTTAGATGTAAATTATCAGAACTGGACTGTGGAACAATGAAACAGTGGCCTGGTCTGATGAATCACATTTTCTTTTACATTATGTGGATAGCCGTGTGTGTGCGTGTGTGTGTCACTTACCTGGGGAAGAGATGGCATCAGGATGCACTGTTGGAAGCTGGCAATGCAAGCTGGTGGAGGCAGTGTGAAGCTCTGAACAATGCTCTGCTGGGAAACTTTGTGGCCTGGCATTCATGTGGATGTTACTTTGACACGTATCACCTACCTAAACATTGTTGAAGATTAAATACAATGCTTCATGGTAAGGTATTCCCTAATGGGAGTGGCCGTTTTCAGCACTTTGCCACACTGCAAAAAATGGCTGTTTGAGATGCTCTCAATCCGCTCGAGCATCTGTGGGATGTGCTGGACAAACAAAGTTCATCCATATAGTCATCACTTGCAACATACAGGGCTTAAAGGATCTGCTTGGACTTTGTTGTAGATTACCACAGCATGAATGCGTCCTTTAGAAAAACATTCAACATGTCAATAATCATCATCATCTTGCCTTCAGCATCAGTTGGTTAAGCAAGACAAAAAAACAACATCTGTTGCTTGTCATTGAATTTGACACAATAGATTAAAATCAATCGACATATTATTAACTCAAATTAACACATTATACACAGTGTCAAAGTTACTGAAATATTTTTCTTTAAAGCATTAGTCAAACTTCAGATAGAATTTAAGACCGAATTTGCAAAGAAAATCAGAATTTCAAGGTAAGTGGAAATGAACAAATGCAGAAGGCTACAACAACTAAATCGATATGCTTAAATCATATACTGTTATACATTTGTAATGTTTAATTCACAAAGTTGATTATTCTTTTGAAT
>JAUCMX010000020.1:12521548-12654048 GCA_033459395.1 Hemibagrus guttatus
ATCAAACAGCATTGTAAAGCAATTCATATTGTGCTCAGTAAAGGTCAGCCCCAGAGCTCAGGAACTTTTGGAAAGTCATATTTGTGTTTAATCAGAAAAAATACTCTACAGATCCATCTTATTTAGAGAGGAATGACCACAATGTACATGAGCTTTATCTATTTTGATGCAGTGTGTTTTTTTGTTAACGTGCCTGCTTCTGTAGCAGAAAAAAGGGGGGAAAAAATGATCTGTTAAAACAGAATTTGGGAAAACCCAGGGTTATACTTTGCAGAGATCAGAGTGAGTCTGTCAGGTTGTTGTTGTTTTTTTTTACAACATACACTATAAAGCTTTTAAGCTTCAGAATTTTGAACATTTAAGCATCAGAAACTGCTTAACTTTCAATTAGCCGATGTCAGAATTGGTGAGTTCTTTAATAGTGGATTCAGTAGATTACAGTAAGTACACATTATTCACAGCTTTAAACACTGATATTCATTTATTCGGGGGGGGGTGTGGGGGTGTGGGGGTGTTATAGGTAGGCTGTTTACTGATTATGAACTTGATTTTTATGTAACCATGTAAATATGCCCCAGTTTTTTTTACATGCACAATTCCCCTTCCATCCCCTTTCCCTTTTTTATTTTCTTCCTTTCTTATTTCTTTTTTTTTTACGTCTTTACTTTTCCCTTTTTCTTTCTTCAATCCTTCCTTCAAGCCTTCCTTCCTTCCTTCTTTCCATTTTCTTTTATGTAACAGTAGGTTAGGAAATGTTGTTAATTTTGCCTTTTTCACTGTACTTGTTTCTGACAAGTTATTGCCTCACTGAATTTGGCAGACTGGACTTCAAGTTTCCTTTTTCCCTCCCCCCCCTTTCCTTTTCCTTCCTTCCTTCCTTCCTTCCTTCCTTCCTTCCTTCCTTCCTTCCTTATTTACTTCATGCTTTATGTAACAGTTGGTCCTTTCTTTCTTTCTTCTTTTTTTCTTTCTTTCTTTCTTTTTTTTTCTTCTTTCTTTCTTTCTTTCTTCCTTTTCCTTTTCCCTTTTTTTTCTTTTCCCTTTTTTTCCTTTCTTTCTTCCTTTATGTAACGTTTCCTTTTTTCCTTTTCCCTTTTTTTCCTTTTCCTTTTCCCTTTTTTTTTTACTTCATTTTTTTATTAACGTTGGTCCTTTCTTCCTTCCTTCCTTTCCTTATTTCTTTCTTTTTCTTTCCCTTTTTTTCTTTCTTTCTTTCTTTCTTCCTTATATACCTTCCTTCCTTCCTTTCTTCCTTCCTTCCTTCCTTATTTACTTCATGCTTTATGTAACAGTTGGTTTTCCCTTTTTTTCTTTCTTTCTTTCTTCTTCCCTTTCTTCCCTTTCCCTTTCCCTTTCCCTTTCCCTTTCCCTTCCTTCCTTCCTTATTTACTTCATGCTTTATGTAACAGTTGGTCCCTTTCTTTCTTTCTTTCTTTCTTTCTTTTTTTTTTTCTTTCTTTCTTTCTTCTTTCTTTCTTTCTTTCTTTCTTTCTTTCTTTCTTTCTTTCTTTTTCTTTCTTTCTTTCTTCTTTCTTCCTTCCTTATATACCTTCCTTCCTTCCTTCCTTCCTTCCTTATTTACTTCATTCTTTATGTAACAGTTGGTCCTTCTTTCTTTCTTTCTTTCTTTCTTTCTTTCTTTCTTTCTTTCTTTCTTTTTCTTCCTTCCTTCCTTTTTTTCTTTCTTTCTTTCTTTCTTTCTTTCTTTCTTTCTTTCTTTCCTTCCTTCCTTTCTTTCTTTCTTTCTTTCTTTCTTCCTTTCTTTCTTTCTTTCTTCACTTCCTTCCTTTCTTTCTTTCTTCACTTCCTTCCCTTTCTTTCTTCACTTCCTTTCTTTCTTCACTTCCTTTTTTCCCTTTCCTTTTTCCTTCCTTAACACTTTCTTCATTCCTTATTTATTTTCCTTCCTAACTTTCTTCTTTCCTTATTTCAGAATTTATGTAAAAGTAGGCAAAAAAATGTTGATAGTTTTTTTTAAAAAGCATTTCGCCTCTCACTCTACTCATCCTCTCTATTTTACAGGACTGGGTGTTTCTGACAAGGTTTTGTTTCCTCACTGATTTTGGCAGACTGGACTTCAAGTTTCGTTACCCCAAGGTAAAATTACAGGCAAAAGAGATATATCTAGCTTTATGTTATTTCTTTACTCTCTAATCCCAAGTAAAGTTACAGGCAATGTGAAGCAAACGTTTTTTTGTTTATTTCTTTTTTTCATTTATTTTCATCACATTAACTATTGCAACATGGCAGTGATGCCGCAGTGATGGAATATCCAAGATACAGTGTCACTACACAATTTATAGCCTAGCTGATTATCCAGGTTATTATACTAAGTTGTGCTGTTTTGCCAGTGAGTAAAAAAGAAACTGATTAAAATAAAGGGATAGTATGGGCAAAAACTCTAAGCAGTGCAACAGTGCATTATTGCTTTTTCATCCTCTTTCTTTCTTATCTCTCGCTTCCTGTATTCTTATTAAAGTCGCTATACTGTCCCTCTTTATTCTTTTCACTCAGTCACTCACTGACCTTCCTTTCTGCAGTCTACTTGGCAGGTTCAGGCAGTTTATCATGTGTGCCTCTCAGAATGTCTACATTTCTCTTTTCCCATGGCTGTTTCCTCCTCACAGTCACGCTGCTGTCAGAACATATTGCTCTACTTTGATGAAAGCTCACAGTGGCCAGCTGTATACAAAAGGCCAGACAAGGTGAGTTGAACACTGACAGTGTACGTGTGTAGGCTTGTTGTATGCTCTGTGCATGGCGAGATTCAGTTGAAATGAAAATTAAGCAGTATTCAAGGCTGTGTTGCTTCCTTAATTACATTCTCAACTCTAGTGTGTCACATTTCAAGTGAAAACGTTGTGTGGATGTGACTATTTTTGACTCTTATGTTTGAGTTTGTATCTATGGAGAGATGTCGTAACAGACAAGAGTTTCGAAGTATAAATGATGTATGTTGATGTTTTTCAGGACTGCTATCAGAAAGAGGCAGTCCTGAGGCCTGAAAACAACCAAGTCATTAATCTTACCACCCGCTACACCTGGTCTGGATGTGTGGTAAGAAACTAGAGATTCAGTTACAGTGGCTTCCAGAAGTATTTGCACCCTTCTTTAAAAAATGAGCAAAAAATATCAGTGGTGTATGAACGTATACAAAATAATATTATATAATACTTATATAAGTAACATATATAAAATAATTTTAGATAATACTTATATAATGGCTCAGTGGTAGGTTTCTCGTCTACCATGTGGAAGGCCCGGGTTCAATTCCCAGCTAATGCCCCAACCCCAGCCACTGGATGCAGTGCTGGTCCCAAGCCCAGAAAAATGGGAGTGTTGTGTCAGGAAGGGCATCCGGTGTAAAATATTTGCCAAGTTGTTGTGCGGACCAGTTGGTCTGCTGTGGTGACCCCGAACAGGGAGCAGCCGAAAGCAACACACACACACTTATATAAGTAACATATACAAAATAATTTTAGATAATACTTATATAAGTAACATATGCAAAATAATATTCTATAATTCTTATATAAGTGACACAAAATAATCTTCAAAAATTCAACTCAAATAATAAAGTAATTTATTTATTTATTAAAGTAATATTTATATATATTTATTTCCTTCTAACAAAAAATCATTCTCCTACTTTTTAAATAACAATACTATATTTTTATTTTAATCTAGCCATGGGGGTCACTTGTGACTTCTGTGCCGGTCCCAAGCCCCGGATAAATAGAGAGGGTTGCGTCAGGAAGGGCATCCGGTGTAAAACACTGCCAAATTTGATCATGCGAATCGTCAGTACGAATTTCATACCGGATCAGTCGAGGCCCGGGTTAACAACGACCGCCATCGGCGCCATTGACCTACAGGGTGCTGGTGGAAATTGGGCTACTGTTGGTCGAAGAAGTAGAGGAGGGAGGAGAGTGCACAGACAGACAGAGAAGAGGAAAGGTAAGAGTGTAGGACTGAGAATAGGAACTCTGAATGTTGGTACTATGACAGGGAAAGGTAGAGAGCTGGCTGATGTGATGGAGAGAAGGAAGGTGGATATACTGTGTGTACAGGAGTAGGATTCAAGCTGTTTTATTATGGTGTGGATAGTAAGAGAAATGGGGTAGGTGTGGTCCTGAAGGAGGAGTTTGTGAGGAATGTTCTGGAGGTGAAGAGAGTGTCAGACAGGGTGATGAGTCTGAAGTTAGAGATTGAAGGGGTGATGTTGAATGTTGTTAGTGGTTATGCCCCACAGGTAGGTTGTGAGTTAGAGGAGAAAGAGAGATTCTGCAGTGAATTAGATGAGGTGATGGAGAATATTCCCACG
This sequence comes from Hemibagrus guttatus, assembly GCA_033459395.1. NCBI lineage: Eukaryota > Metazoa > Chordata > Actinopteri > Siluriformes > Bagridae > Hemibagrus > Hemibagrus guttatus. The sequence continues at coordinate 12,525,873 of JAUCMX010000020.1, forward strand.
GGTGAGAGAGTGGTGATAGGAGCAGATTTTAATGGACATGTTGGTGAGGGGAACACAGGTGATGAGGAGGTGATGGGCAAGTTTGGAGTTAAGGAAAGGAACCTTGAAGGACAGATGGTAGTGGACTTTGCTAAGAGGATGGACATGGCTGTGGTTAACACTTATTTTCAGAAGAGGGAGGAGCATAGAGTGACTTACAAGAGTGGAGGTAGGATCACACAGGTAGAGTACATGTAGAAGAGGCATAGGAGACTTCTCCTATGTAGAAGAGGCAATCTGAAAGAGATTAGTGACTGTAAAGTGGTAGTGGGAGAGAGTGAAGCCAGACAGCATAGGGTGGTGGTGTGTAGGATGACTTTGTTGGTCTGCAAGAAGAAGAGGTCAAAGATAGAGTTCGAGAAGAAAACCAAGTGGTGGAAGCTGAAAAAGGAGGAATGTTGTGAGAAATTTAGACAGAAGTTGAGGTAGGCTCTGGGTGATCAGGTAGTGCTGCCAGACGACTGGGAAACTACAGCAGAAGTGATCAGGGAGACAGGGAGAAAGGTGCTGGGTGTGTCATCTGGAAAGAAAAAAGACAATAAGGAGACTTGGTGGTGGAATGAGGAAGTTCAGGATAGTATCCAGAGTTACAGCGCAGAGTGAAGAGGGCCAAGCAGAAAGCATATGACGAATTGTACACTAGGTTAGACACTAGAGAAGGACAGAAGGACTTGTACAGGTTAGCGAGGCAGAGGGATCGAGACGGGAAGGATGTGCAGCAAGTTAGAGTTATTAAGGATAGAGATGGAAGGGTGCTCACAAGTGAGGAGAGTGTACAGAGGAGATGGAAGGAGTACTTTGAAGAGCTGATGAATGAGGAAAATGAGAGGGAAAAAAGAGTAGAAGGGGTGAACTCTGTGGAACAGAAAGTAGATAAGATTAGAAAGGATGAAGTCAGGAAGGCTTTGAAGAGGATGAAAAGTGGAAAGGCAGTTGGCCCTGGCAACATCCTGGTGGAGGTCTGGAAGTGTCTAGGAGAGGCAACAGTGGAATTTAAACTAGTTTGTTTAACAGGGTTTTAGAGAGTGAGAGGATGCCTGAGGAATGGAGAAGAATCTTTAAGAATAAGGGTGACGTGCAGAGTTGCAGCAACTATAGGGGGATAAAGTTGATGAGCCATACAATGAAGCTATGGGAAAGAGTAGTGGAAGCTAGGTTAAGGAAGGTAGTGGAAATTTGTGAGCAGCAGTATGGCTTCATGCCCAGGAAGAGCACAACAGATGCAATTTTTGCTCTGAGAATTTTGATGGAGAAGTATGGGGATGGTCAGAGGGAGTTGCACTGTGTGTTTGTAGACTTGGAGAAAGCGTATGACAGGGTGCCAAGAGAAGAGCTGTGGTACTGTATGAGGAAGTCAGGAGTAGCAGAGAAGTATGTCAGAGTGGTGCAGGACATGTATGAGAGGAGCAGGACAGTGGTGAGGAGTGCTGTAGGTCAGACAGAGGAGTTCAAAGTGGAAGTGGGACTGCATCAGGGATCGGCTCTGAGCCCCTTCCTGTTTGCTATAGTGATGGACCAGTTGTCAGAGGAGGTCAGACAGGAGTCTCCTTGGACAATGATGTTTGCAGATGACATTGTGATCTGTAGTGAGAGCAGGGAGCAGGTGGAGGAAAACCTGGAGAGGTGGAGGTTTGCGCTGGAGAGAAGAGGAATGAAGGTCAGTCGTAGTAAGACTGAGTACATGTGTGTGAATGAAAGGGAGGGAAGTGGAACAGTAAGGTTACAGGGTGAAGAGGTGAAGAAGGTACAGGAGTTTAAGTACTTGGGGTCAACAGTCCAGAGTAATGGAGAGTGTGGGAAAGAGGTAAAGAAGCGAGTGCAAGCAGGTTGGAATGGGTGGAGAAATGTGTCGGGAGTTCTGTGTGATAGGAAAATATCAGCGAGAATCAAGGGGAAGGTGTACAGGACAGTGGTGAGACCGGCCATGCTGTATGGTTTAGAGACAGTGTCACTGAGGAAGAGACAGGAGTCAGAGCTAGAGGTAGCAGAGCTGAAGATGTTGAGGTTCTCTTTGGGAGTGACAAGATTGGACAGGATTAGGAACGAGTACATCAGAGGGACAGCCCATGTTGGACGTTTGGGGGACAAAGTTAGGGAGGCCAGATTAAGATGGTTTGGACATGTTCAGAGGAGGGAGAGTGAGTATATTGGTAGGAGAATGTTGGACATGGAGCTGCCAGGCAGGAGGCAAAGAGGAAGGCCAAAGAGGAGGTATATGGATGGAATTAATGAGGATATGAAGCTAGTGGGTGCAAGTGTTGAGGATGCAGAAGATAGGGATAGGTGGAGAGAGATGATTCGCTGTGGCGATGCCTGAAGGGAAAAGCCGAAAGAAGAAGATTACTATTTTACTTTATTCTCTGACAGTCTCCAGGTCTTCAGATGTAGTCTTTAACCATGTCCTGTTTTTCTTCATGCATGTAAAATCTACTTTTTCATCTTTTCATCTGTGAGGAAAAATAACAAACACCAGAAACAGAAAAAAGACAGATGGAGGTTAACCTGAGCAAATAATAGGGGAAAAAAATCACAAAAGCAGTTACAAATATTACAAACAATTAGGGCACAATAAATTCAGCTTATACCCAAATATTTCAGCCAAAAGCTTGGTTGCATCTACCAGAAGGTACAGACTTGACCCTAGATAGAGCTTTTTATATGATTATGACCCAAACTTCCAGATCAACACAGAAATGAGCAAGCATGAACAAAATCATTGTTTTGCTCTGACCATCTCAGTCTCTGTGTTTAACCCAAACTGGCAATCTGTGATCTGAGTTAAAGAAGGAAGTCCTCTTGAGCGAACCTGAGAATATAAAGGAAATTAAACTGTTCTGCATGAAGGAGTAGATCTGCTGTAAATATCTCTAACCTTGTTAGACATTACACGGAGAGTTTTCTCCAGGAAATGTTTTAACACTGTTTTGTAGAGAAAAAATGCACTAATAATGTTCCATGAAGGGTGCCAATAATTTTAGGTCGCTATGCTGATCAGTTTTTACAGTGATGTAAGGTGTGAGGTTGTCTGTAATTATTTGCACTTCAGGTTGAAGAAGAGGATGGTGAAGAATTTCTCAGCTGTGTCGGAGGGCGTAGCTTCCGTTCAGTCAGAGAGAGATGGTGGTATATTGTGCTCAGCAAGTGTGGGGTGAGTGCTAATTTAGCTTTTCTAACATGCTAAAAATATACAATATACTGTCTGTATATAAATAAGTATGTAAATATTTGAGGGAGAAGAGTCACTCATCTGTCAGCTTGAGACAGGAAGGAATTAATGCTAAGTCAATAATGAACTCAGAAACTACACTGACCCTCTAGTTCAAGAGTTTTGGTTGCTGTTGCAGAAAGGACATTATTTACAGTTACATTATTTACATTATTTCCAGTGTCACCCAAATGAGGAGGGGTTCCCTACTGAGTCTGATTCCACTAAAGGTTTTTTCCTCATGTCATCTCAGGGAGTTTTTCCTTGCCACCGTCACCTCAGGCTTGCTCATTAGGGATAAAATAGTAACTTAACTTTAAACTTTATTATTCTTATTTCTTTTCTATGTTTCCTTACTTCTGTAAAGCTTGAGACAATGTCCATTGTTAAAAGCACTATACAAATAAATTGAATTGATTTGAAGAGCAGCTTAGTGGTGTGTGTGAGGAGTTTGTATGTTCTCCATGTGCTTCAGGGTTTTCCTCCAGGTACACCTGTTTCCTCCCCAGTACAAAGACATGTATAGTATGCTGATTGTCATTTCTAAATTGTCCAAAGTGTGTGAATGGGTGTGTAAATCACACTTGTGCTCTTTGATGGTTTGGAACCCTGCCCAAGGTGTCCTCTGAGACAGGTTTCAGGGTTTCCTGCAACCCTGTGTATTATAAGCGGTACAGAAAATGGATAGATTCATTAACCTGCTAAAAGAGTCCACTGCCATAAGGGAATACTGTTACCATCAAGCTGTGTATTTGGTCTGCAACAATGTTAAGGTGTCAAAGTAACACCCACATGAATGCCAGGACCCAAAGTTTCCCAGCAGAACATTGGGCAGAACTTCAGCTTACTTTCTTTCCATAGTGCATCTTGGAGCCATCTCTTCCACAAGTAAGTGACCCACACATGCATTCGGCCGTTCACAAGATGTAATAGAAAATGTGATTCATCAGACCAGACCGCCTTCTTCCTTTGCTCCATGGTCCAGTTGTGATGCTCATGTGCCCATTGTGGGATGCCTTGCCTGCAAGAGCAAACTCCATGTTGCATCACAGGGTGACACATTTGAATGAAAGTGTTATCCGCCCCCTTCAACATACCGAAGCCATGATTGGCTAGTGTTGCTGTGATTGACAGTGTATACCATCTCACCCAGACTGTACTGCTAGAGTCCCAGAGTGCTCTTGAGTGTGCTGGCAAGTGTGCAAGACTCACAATCTACAGCCACTCAGGTGCCCCAAGATATTAGAAGCCCTAATATTTGTTGGACAAATATGTGTGTTAATGGCTGTCGTTTGGCCTAATAAAGGGATGCAATTCCTATATTGTTTACACATGTAAACCTGATTGAAATCAGATGCAATCTTTGTTCCATTTGCTTCATGTAAGTTTACAAAGACAAAACATATATATAAAAATAAACTTGCAAAGTACAAAAAAGAAGGAAAAAAACATACCTGAGCATTGAAATTAGTAGATTTTTTATTACATTTTATACATATTTAAGCAGAGAAGAGATCATCTTGTTTTCAGTTATTCCCAACTAGGCACGTTCTAGCGTTTGATAACTGGCTGTCTTTTATCGGCTCCCTCAGCCTCACACCATCTCTCGCCACATTGAATTTGACAATGTATGCTTCCTGCAGTTTACCCTTTTGATAAAGAGACAAGAGGACTTCCTACTAAATGAAATCAAAGCAGGTCTACTTTTTTCAAGCTTGCCTCAAATCCTCTAAAGAACTCGTGCTCTGATGCTTTGAAGTCCGTTATAGACGATCTCGTTGTGTTGTGAATATTTGTCCGTCTGTCTTTCCGTTTCTCACACACACACAGGGCGGAGGGTTACAGCTGGAGTATGAGATGAAGCTAACTAATGGGCAGTCTTTCTGGAAACAACATTTTTCTGCAGACGAGTTTGGTGAGACATACAGAGGGGGGTTCTGTATGTTAGAGAAGATTTTAAGATGATGTAATGAAATGAAACAAGATTGGAGAATAGTTCAAGTTACAAAATAGCTTTTATATTTTTCTTCTATATAAATGCTTCTATATAGTATAATGCAATGCTATGATTTAATTCATTTGAATGTGAATATATGTTGTTTTGAGCTTACTATCATAATTTATGAAATTAATTAATTAATAATTGTCAAATACAGACCACAGGAATGTCTTGAGTATTATGTGTATGTTCCATGTATAATATTTGATTTGATTTATCTAGGTGAAATGATTTCCGTCACTTTTCTTGTTCCCTTTCTTTTGTCTGTGTCAGGAATTCTGGAAACTGACATCACCTTCTTGGTTATATTTGCCAGTGTATTTTCTCTCTCCTGCTATTTTGCATGTGAGTTCATGTTAATGAGTTATTAACGACTGCATGAAACGGGGCGACCTTGTATTGTTTTGTTTACAGATATTTCTCATTATACAACAGCACTCTTGAATTCTTGCATCTGATTAGTTAGAACAAACGGCAGCTCTGACAGAAGCGCTGGCTGTAATTCAATTCAAAGATTTATATTAATGCACTCGTGATCTGTTTGCATTCCTATGGTAACATTGGGTCATGAATAGGGGCTTGGATTGCGGATGGTCCGTATAATCTAAGATGAGTAATAAACAGATTTATATATATATATATATATATAAAAAAAAAAAAAAAACAAAATTTGCTATTTAATGAAGAAAAAATGTATAATCTTTGATATCTTCGGGTCAGTGGTAGCTCAAGTGGTTAAGGCTATGGGTTGTTGATCGGAAGATCGAGATTCAAGCCCCAACACTGCCAAAGCTGTCACTGTTGGGCAACTGAGCAAGTCCCTTAACCCTCTCTGCTGCAGGGGCGCTACATCATAGCTGCCCCTGTGCTCCCACTCCAACTTCCTCAGCTGGGATATGTGAAGTAAAGAATTCCACTGTGCTGTAATGTATGTGTGGCAATATTAATAAAGGCCATATGGTGAAAGTTTCTGTTACGATAAATTTGTTTACACTTATGGGACATTTATTTGTTAACCATATTGAAGGTTAGTGAGTTTTCACCATAGGGAAAGTTTTCAGGACCGATGGCTTTGAGTTTTCCATTTTCTCCACATAACATGTTGCTAGTTTTGGGTTTTTTTTATTGCTCTTTTATCTTCAAGAGAGATATTTTTATAAAGTTGCTGATGACGGAACAAATATTTATTGCTGCTATAACTTAGGTTTCACATCATTTAATGTAACTATAAGTGGCTAAAAAGCTTGAATTCTTGCTCTGTAATAAATAAAAAATTGTATTTTTAGGCAAAATGCTGTGGTATCAGAGGAATAATAATAACATTTTGAGATGTGCTGTTATTAGACAATAATCCACTTACTCCATTGTGTATTATTTTCCTGTAACAGCATGTTCTGCCATGTTTTATTTCTTTCATCAGAGGTACTTACTGAATCCTCAGATGTAATCTTATGACTTCTCAAAATACTCAATCAGTATAATATTCCAGATCAATAAACAGAAACATTTGTGAAGATTTGGAAAAGAAGTGTAGGTGTGTTTTATGTGATTGTGCCTAAGTTTTTCCATGTTTTTTTTTCTTTTTTTTCGCTCTGTATTTCTTTTAGATAACCTGAAAGGAAGACAGCTGCTCCATACCACATATAAGATGTTTATGACAGCAGCAGGAGTAGAGGGTGAGGACGAGAGAGCTGTAACTCATGCTGCTATGCTATTCACACACTTATCTTTTATGATTTTTTTTTTATATTCTTCTGTCAACTACATTTGATTATTGCTATATTTGGACATAAATATAATCCTAGCCTTAGTTATCAAACTAAATCTGTATCTGCATCAGCCACTGTTCCTCCATCACTGATGTCTCACATTTAATGCCATTCTGTCTTTTCCTCCCCAGTTTTCAGTTTGCTCTTCTTTTGTATCTACTGGGGTCTGTATGCCAGAGATGGAGTGGGAAACGGGTGTCTAAAGATACTTGGTGAGTGAGTACATTACGTAATTTGTTCCTTTAATGATTAAAATCCATGTCCCATATTTAATCGGCACAAAATTATAGGATTATTCAAACTCTTAAATGTTCTCAGAGTTTGAATAATCCTATAATTTTGTGTCGATTAAATATGGGACATGGATTTTAATCGTTAAAGGAACAAATCCAGATCTCTTCAGAACTCAATCCTGGACTACTGTAGCAGGCTGAATGCTTCATTATACTGTAACACCTTTATAAAAGGTTGTGTTTTGTGTAAATTAGACGTATATGAGCTTATGCTCTGTGCAGATGGCAGGAACATATGTTCACACAACTGAAGGTGTTTTATAACTTGCTTTATTTCTTTCTTACTTTATTAAATTTCTTACTTGCTAACTTAATTTTTTTTTACATACTTACAAATTACTTTCTAACTTACTAAATTTCTGACTTATTTATTTATTTTCTTATTTATTTACTAACTAGGCTTTCTTTACTTACCTTTGTACTTACTTACTTACTTGTTATTTTCTTACTAACTTATTTTCTAACTTACATTTTTACTTATTAAATTATTTACAATGTTAGTTCATACTTTACTTACATACTTGTAATTTGCTTACCTTGCCTTCTTTACCAGCATACCTAACTGTTTTTTTTTTACTTACATACCTGCTGCTTACTTATGTACTTACTCACTTTACTTATTTTTTGTAACTGACATACTTGCTAAATCAAAGTACGACATTAAAGATACAAAACCTACTTACTAACTTCTGCTTGCTTTTTTGCTAACAAAACTTTTCCTTACATTCTTGAAGTAGTGTTTCATTTTTTCAGTCCTGGATGTAGTAATTAATTAATAACCTGTTATCCCAGAGCTAGCTTTGGTTCCTTATTTGAATTTATCCAATTTCTGCTCATGACTAATATTAAAAAAACATGTTTAAAGATATTTTTTTCATCTATGTGAAAGAGTATGTGTGTGAAAGGCACCCTTCACATCTTCAGGGGAAAGGTATTTGTATAGAACCTTTTACCTACAATGATTCAGATTTTCCACAAAAACATTTGTTTACTCTGACCAAAAGAAATAAATAGTAGTATTTTCTCATTTTAAAGTTTTACAGTCAAATACCGGACTCATCTGTAATGCAGACAGGAGGAGCTGCATGAAACAAGCTCTTTCTAAGAGCAAAGCATAAACTTCATAACCTTAAACTAACCCAGTCCTCTTTCTCTCTCTCTCTCTCTCTCTCTCTCTCTCTCTGTCTCTCTTTCTCTCTCTCTCTCTCTCTGTCTCTCTCTCTCTCTCTCTCTCTATCCACTCTAGGAAAATTGCTCTTCTCTGTGAGCTTCCTGGTTTTCCTCCTGATGCTGATTCTCTTGGGGAAAGGCTTCACTGTCACAAGGTAAAGGGCCTCGGCTTTATCATGTTGTTAGTTACTACCTAGTTACTAGCTTTATCATATTGTGTGCTGAGCCTCAGCAGAGCCACAACTTCAAGGCATTCTAGTCATATTCATTTAATTCAGTGCTACGATGCATTTCCGTTTTAAAATAGGGCTGCTTTCACATTTGTGGCAGCATTGTTTAGATTCTTCAGTACAGCGAAACTGCAGATGCAACATAGCAATGAACAAATAGCACGAAACAAATGAAAAAAGCACTGTTGTGTGAACAGCTTTATTCTTTTATAGCCTCCCAGTCCAGAGTCATCTCAGGAAATGATGGTTAACAAATGTACATTAGCATCATTTCACCCTATACAAAGGTCTGTAGCTAGTATCAGCTAGTTGAGCTAATTTGAAGGTCTATAGCTAATATCAGATAGCTAAACCTGAAGGTTATGTCACAGAGGGTCAGAGAAAACGTACCAGCTGGCTAACATAACGAATATAAATATAACCTAGAATGTTTAGTTTGAGTAAATCACTAAGGATAATATAAAGCAAACTAAGGCTCTTAACTCACTACCAGTTCACTAGAAAGAGATATTTGATGTAACAAGAGAACACAGGGACATTTCCAATTTCATGTGTAGAATTTTAGTCCTATTTTTGTAGATTTCCAGGCACTAGGGTGAAATGATTCACCAGTTTATTATTCTACATAAATTATTATATAAGTGCTTTTTAATTAATTACTTGCCACAGAACAAATATGAAATCAAATGAAAATAAAATAAAAATTATTTTCATTTTCTGGAAAAAAAAAAAAAAAGAGAAAACTGGTGTATTAGTAGGCAAGTGGGGACATGTGTAATGAGATCATTCATATTATTCCTTTTATTGCAAAATTACCATTTACATTCAGCTCTATAATTACATAATTATTGCCACCCTTGGTAAATGTGGTGAAAAGAATGGTTATAATTGTGCCTTTGGATACTTCTGGATAATTAGCTTGGAAAGAAATTAACTTATGTCTACACTTAGAGCAATAATTGAGAGGATTAAAACAATTGTAGCTGTAGTTAATCTAGTTGAAGGACATAAGTATATTTTGCCCCATGTACACTGAAGAGATCGGTTAGAGAGGCAAACATTCATTCATTCATTCATTGTCTACCGCTTATCCGATCTATTCTTGGGTCACGGGGAGCCTGTGCCTATCTCAGGCGTCATTGGGCATCAAGGCAGGATACACTCTGGACGGCGTGCCAACCCATCGCAGGGCGCACACACACTCTCATTCACACACTACGGACAATTTAGAGATGCCAATCAACCTACAATGCATGTCTTTGGACCGGGGGAGGAAACCCCCGAGGCATGGGGAGAACATGCAAACTCCACACACATGGCAGAGGTGGGAATCGAACCCCCAATCCTGGAGGTGTGACCCCCCAACCCAAGCCACCGTGAGAGGCAAACATTTTAAATGAAAATCTGGCTTTACCTGTCAAGAAGGGCAACGATCCAAAACGAAGAGGCTGGAGGATCTGCAGTGGAGCTGTATTGAAGGGTCACATATTCATATGTGAGAATACATATGTATTCTCATCAATCATTATAAGTTATCATATACTGTGTTGGCAAAGGAAGTTGTGGCAAATGGACTAATCACAGGGGTGCCAATAATTGTAAGATTTTTTCAATAAAATACAGTATTTTTATATTTTAACGAAATGAAAGGCTAGAACCATCTTTGCCAAGGCTGCCAGTAATTCTGGATGTATAATCATGCACGAAAGATAGGACATTTACTACTTACACACACATGTGGGCCAGCATGACCATTAAATGCCTTTCTTTTGTGACTGGAGCAGGATATGTGGAATTGCTTAATGAGGAATTTATTCATCCATCCACCTGTATGCATTAATGTCACAATTTGTCTAAAAATAAAATTTCACATTACAAAGAACTGGTGCTGATACACTGGACACAATGATCTCATATTCATTCTTGCAGGAACATCCTGTCCATCTCTGTAAAGACTTTGTAATGAAAAAAGTAACTGAACCTCTGTTTGCCATTTAGAGCAAGAATAAGTCACAGTGGCTCTATCAAGCTGTCTATCTACATGACCATCTATACAATTACCTACATCATCCTCTTCATATACGAAGCTGAGGTAATAATTACTCCCTTTATACACCATATTTTGAAGTATTCATTTTTTTCTGCTTGCTGCTAAATGGAGAGTGTGAACAAAAAATGTTTATGCAGCACAGAGCACAAAATAATGAGATTTATATAACTTTAACATTAAGCATTTTAAAAGAAGAAAAAAATTATCTCTGTGATTTTGGTGGCATGATTTGTGGTGCCAGATGGGCTGGTTGAAGTATTTCAGAAACTCCTGGGCTTTCAAGAGTCTCAAGAGTTCACTAGTGTGAATGGTGTGAAAAGCAAAAAAAAAAAAAACCCATCCAGACTGCTTCCTGCTGTGAAGAAAGCTAATGTAGCTCAAATACCCAGGTTTGACAGCCATAGTGAGCAGAAAATCTTCTGAGGATGCAGCTGAGGACTGCGTCAGAAGACCACAACAGGTTTCATTCCTGTCAGTAACAGAAATCTCATCTTATAATGGCTTCCCACATGATCAAGAGCCATCATGCAGGAAGCCATTATAATATAATAATTAGTTTCTCAACTAGCATCAGTTCTGAACTAGCATACGAGCATAGCTTATGGAATTGTTTAGCAGCCGGATTCCTTAAAGCATAAAGTATCATTTACAGCTTTATCTGCTTTTGCCACATGACGCATACATGGATATTTATAAAAAGCTATAAATTTACCTGCAATGCCCAGTGCCTTGGGCTCCCTATACTGTACAGTTAACTTTAGCTGCTGGTGCCACTAATAGCCTAGCTCATTTCACATTATAGAATAGTTTCTCCTATGACCAGAGGCTTTAGTATAAGAGTTAAGGACTTGATGTGTCTGCCTAAGGCACCCAGATTTGCTACAACCTAATCAATACTCCTTGTAATGTTATAAATATAAATATATATATAATTATAAATATAAGTGCCTCTATCACTAATTGATCAAAGATGATTCACTAAACATTTTGTACTCAACATGCACTGAATGAGGTCCAGGTTGGTTAGGTCAAAATATTTCATGCATTACTTCTGTTTATTGCTGCTTCCTGATGAAGGAGAGTGATAAGTTGAGAATAGTTGCTGACTTTAAACTGAAGGGTTCTTTGAATAATTGTACAAGCATGTGAAATAATGGCAGCATGGGAATTCTTAGCAGTGAATCTAAAAAGGGTTGAACACCAAAGCTAGAATTCAAACTAAATCAGTACGATAAAAATTGCACAAATTTCTCTCATTTTTCATTTGGTGCTGTGCCTCCAAAGTGTTGATGATATATTTGTTTGCTGATCTGAATCCCAGTATCCAACATTAAATGCTTAAAGTCATACTTTGGAATTTTGCTAAGTAAATATCACTTTACTTGGATTATTATTGAAACTTTCACGAAGTTATTAATGAACTGTCCTTCATATTACTCAATATCTACACAAATTAATGAGAAACTACAATAAATTAATAGGAAAGGTGTGGCACAAGAGAGGAAAAGAGGATGTAATGAGGACCCACTAACAGCTCCCATGAGTTTACTGGGTTAAACACAGATAACACTATTCATATGCAGTGGAAGGGAGACACTACAATTTATTATTTGCCTCTGCTGCTTGGAGATATCTGCATTTATGATTCATATTCCAGCTATAGTTGTAAGTCATTTCTCATATGCCCCAAACCTTTGTACTTACCAAGAACTGCTGCTATTATTATACGCTTCTGCAGTCCTGCTAAACCAGTACTATGCTCATATTCTGTATATTTTATCACAATCGGTACTGTTTGCCTTTTCTTTGTGAGTTGTGACTTAGTTATTAAAATCTATTATCCAGTGCCATACTGAATAGAAAATTCTGCTGTGGCTCGTCTCCAGGGAGTTTTTGCTATGCTCTTCTTTTTCCGTGCTCATTAGAGATCTAGACCCAGATTTCTGTAAAGCTGTTTTGAATAGATGCACTATATGGCCAGAAGGGTTTGTGGCCATCATATGCATATGTGGTTCATCCCCAAAGTGTTGCCAAACGTTTGAAGTGCATATTTGTATAGGATATCTTTTTATTCCCTTCACTGGAACTAAGAGGCCCAAGTCTGTTACACCATCACAGTACCCCTGTACTCAAAGTGAGCTCTATTTGGTTGGAGTGGAACAGCAAGGTTTGAGTGTCCTGCACAGAGACCTGAGCTCAACTGGAACTGAACTGGAACACCGACTACATGCCAGGTTTCTTAACCCAAAAATCAGAGCCTGGTCTCACTAAAGCTCTTGAGGCTGAATGAACACGAATCCCCTCAGCCACACTTCAAAATCTTGTGGAAAGGCTTCCCAAAAGAATGGAGGTTATTATTACCGTTAAGAATGCAATCAGGAATGGGATGTTCAACAAGCACATATCAGTGTGATGTCAACATCCTTTTGTCATATAGTGTAGTATAGCTTCATGCTTATCCCTGGGACTTGGTTACAGCAGCATAATGCCCCCTGGCAGGGGCTATACCATGATCGAGGAGGTGGTTTGCCCAAAGCGAGGCTCAGCCATTGCACTCGGGCTGTGCTGACCTTTACGAATTCCCCAAATGCGGGAACCTCGACTGCATAATTCCTGGTAGTGGGGGACTGTGTTCACGCTCTCCCCTTTCTCTGGGGCACAGCGGTGGCTCAAGTGGTTAAGGCTCTGGGTTTCTGATCGGAAGGACAAGCTTGGGCAAATAAGCAAGGCCATTTACACTCTCAGCTCCAAGGGTGCTGCATTATAGCTGCCCCTTCTATCTGACCCCTTCTTCCTCAGCTGGGATATGCGAAGAAAAGAATTCCACTGTGCTGTAATGTATGTGTGGTGATAATAATGGCTTCTTTGCGTTTCCCAGCTTAGAAAGTTGGGGTCAGAGCATAGGGTCAGCCTGTATACAGCACCCGTGGAGCAGAGAGGCCCAACAGTGGCAGCTTGGCACTCTAGAGTTTCTGCTCAACAACCCAGAGCCGTAACCATTTGAGCCAAGAAACTCTACAGAAAGCAAAAAGGTTTTAGTGAGCCAAACTAACACTGGCACAGAGCTGCCATTATACAGTTAATTACAATTTACACTAATGCAAGTGTTATTTATTGTGTATAACAATTAACAACTTGCTTTCTCTACTGGAAAGTTTTTGAGAATTGCATTATACTGTTATCCAACCAATCAACTAATATAGGCATTTTGTATTTTTAGTCTATAAAAAGGTTTTTATATAACTGACTCTAAGTTGATGTTATAAATATGTGTGTAGTTTTTTGACCCAGGTGAAGTCCTGTATGCGTATGACAGTCCTGCAGGATATGGGCTGATGAGCCTCCAGCTGCTGGCGTATGTGTGGTTTTGTTATGCTGTGCTGGTGTCTCTTAAACATTACCCAGAGAAACAGCCATTCTACATCCCTTTCTTTGCTGCGTACACTCTCTGGTGAGTGGAAAAGAGGTTTCCCATAATCGTAATCATCAGAATATTGTGTAGACTACATTCAGAGTTGAAATCACAATTTGAGATAATGCATAAGTAGAACATAATATCCAACATCTGTCTTTATATTAGAAATGTATTATAATGCTATTCTATTAAATACTTTTATTTTTCTGGCAGGTTTTTTGCTGTACCCGTAATGGCACTTATTGCCAACTTTGGTATATCTCGATGGGCCCGAGAGAAGATTGTGAATGGGATTCAGCTTGGCATCCACCTCTATGCCCACACTGTCTTTTTAGTAAGTTTCTTTGTACAAAGAATGATATTTGTGTAAAATCACTACATGGGCAGAGGCAAAGGGAAGTTATAGCTCAGTAGTTACTGACTGGAAGGTTCACCAGTGGTTCCACTAAGCTGCCACTGCTGGGCCCTTGAGTGAGGCCCTTAACCCTCAACTGTTCAGTTGAGATAAATGTAAGCTCTGGATAAGAGCATCTGCCGAATGCTGTAAATGTTGCATCAAATGTATGGCTGTTATGGATTGTTCTTTTTTTTTATCGTTTATTGCTTAGCTATTTCATAGTTTTCCACACTGTAGTGTTTGGATCAGAGATTGGGCCACAGCTATTTAGGATGAACAGTGAGAGGGGGCACTGTTTTATGAGCACTTCACTATGTTTGATTATCCTATGGAATCCAGTAAGTCATGGTAAGTCTATGTATTCCAGTTACGAATTTTGGCTACCAGTCACTCTCATCACTACATATAGCTGAAGTCTTGGGGAAGGGTTAAACAAAGAACTTGTACTTTTGGAAGACTTCCTGTGCTTGGACCGGCTCAAGTGTCTGTGACTCAATCTGGACTATCTACCACTTTAGCACCATCAATTCCAGCCTCATAAACTACACCTCCTTCACCATCCAGACCCAGCAATCCCATTTCTGCTGTGTTAAACACAAGAGTGTGTTGCAAGTGGAGGTCATCACACCTGCCGTGGATGTCCTGCAACATTTAGATATTTTGCCTACGCATCCAGATCCACTATTCCTGTCTCAGTTTCACGCTTTGAAAAGGCATATAGTGCTTTATACTTTTCTTTTGTTTTGGTCCTGCCCAACCTCAATCATAGGTTTGCTCGCTGATTCTGTTCTTCTGTTCTGTAGTAGTAGTCTACACACTTGTTCTTTCTTTAATGGCATATTGGGTGTTTCCATGGTTTATTTGTGATGATTTTTGAATCAGCTTGGTATATAATCTAAATCCTTTTATTTTGAATGTGAATACACTTTCACTATGTTGCCAAAGGTTTAGGGACACCCCTGTTGTTTTTCAGGGGTTGGGCTTGGCCGCTTAGTACCAGTGAAAGGAACTCTTAATGCTTCAGCATACCAAGACATTTTGGACAATTTCATGCTCCCAACTTTGTGGGAACAGTTCCAACAGGACTGCGCAACAGTGCACAAAGCAAGGTCCATAAAGACAAGAATGAGCGAGAGTTGACAAGAGTCCTGTCCTCAACCTGGTAGAACACCTTTGGGATAAATTTCACCTTTGCATTTCACTGGAACTAAGGGGCCAAGCTTAACCCCAACCCAGGAAAAACAACACCTGAATTCAATGATTTGGAGGGGTGTCCCAAAACTTTTGACAATATAGTGTATATGCAGCTTTCAGCAGCAGAAAATGTTTCAAATAAGTGCATGCATTATTGGAAATTTGTTTTAAACCATCTTGAAATCTTTAAATTATGACGCACTTATCATCTGATCCAGAGAATCGTACATGTTTAACGTTGTTTTTTCTCTCTGTCCTTTATTATCAATCATTTTATGCAGATCATCACACGTCCATCAGCAGCTAATAAGAATTTCCCCTATCACGTCCGAACGTCTCAGATCGGTATACTACTGTCAAGTCCTAAAGAGATGGGGGCAGAGAGCTTCCCTCATCATGCCTACGGGAACAGCTCCTTTTTGGGAGACTCTCAGCCTAACTTCACTGAACTCTTCTCCATCCAGTCAGTGAGTAAAAAAACACCCCAAAGTATTAAAGAATTGGTAGAATAGGCTCTGGGAGGACCATTTCAGCATTTCCAGGAGGAGATTATCCCTTAGCCTTTACTCTTAGGCTTCATCTGTATCTCCTGGAGGCAGAGGAAGACAGAGGCCTGACTCTAATAAAGAAATTCTTATATTTAAAAAATAATTACATTATTTCAGTGAGGCAGAAATGCCAGAAATTGGACAATGTTTATTTAAGATATTATTTTTGTTGCAAGTCATTTTTTTTCTTCTGATGAACAGGTCTCTGTGAAAAATATCAACGATGCCATGGGATTTAAGGGACAAGAAATGGCTATGAACACTGAGCAGAAAATCATCACCACGTCATCACCGGTTGACTTCTCAACAACATTTAGTCCTGCGGTGACACCAGCCACCTCTGCTCTATCGCCTCCTCCAAGGCTGTCCTCTCATTTTACCGAGTATTTCAGCATGCAGGGCAGAACAGTTTCTCAAGCATAGCGAAGTAGACTTAGGTCATTGGAGGAAGCGACGACTGAGTTCAAGTACAAAAGTGTTTGTGATGTGTGGAGAAAAAAATGATCACATTTGACTTTCTGACAAATGTTGTGTAGGATGTTCAACAGGATTTGCAGCAGAGATGTTAGGAGGAGATGTGAAGTGCTAAATTTCAAGCAATAAATATTTCAGCCAGATGAAGGTGACTCTCGACAGGACATTTTGGTTGTATATATATTACCAATAGCACAGCACAGTATATTACAAATGTAAGATATTCAGTATGCAGAGTTTTAAGATACAGATATTTTATGTGTACATGTATAGAAGTGTGAGATTTTTTTAAGTGTAAAAAGGTCTCTCTGTTTTTTTTTTGGTTTTGTTTACACACTTATTTTCCAAGTGGTGCTGTTAATATTTGCATTTTCATGCCATTTTATTTGAATGGAGATGTTAGGGGGGAAAAAAAGCAACAATTCACTAAATAATCTCATGTTTCAGTTTGTTGTACATTTTATATATGATGATCTTTGATCCAAAAAATGGATCTTTTTCTGAAAATTCGACTGCTTGAGATTATCATAGGTAATAGAATCTGCTTACAATAGGGAAGAAATATTCACCCCCCCCCAAAAAATATAGATTTCTCTAGTTCAGTACCTGCAATAATTGCCTTTAGTGTTTGTGTGCATGTTGCTTGTAAACGACAGTAACATCTAAATTCATTATTAGTTTTGCTCTGCACCAGGAGCAAGCCCTGTAAGCCCACGTATGACCCAGTTCAAATCCTTAGGGTAAGGAATGGAAAATTAGGAATAATAATAATTTAAAAAAAAATTAAAAAAAAATCAGGCATACGATTTAATTCAGAATTTGTAATAGGATACATGACATTTGTGTATGTCCATTTTTTCTGTACTAGAGAATGAGATATATATGTACTGCATGTCAGACAATTCAGCACACGGTTATTGGTGAGGTTCTTTGGCATAGTGACATAACTACATTAACTGAGACGATGGCACATTTTAAGTTTCACAGCGGGTTTTAATAAAAAAAATTATTTATGTATCTTGTATCTATGTATCCTGTATTATTTAAAGACTTTAATGCTTATATCTCTTATTCAGATTGAAGGCACCTAGGAACTCATATTGCTCATATTTAAATAGAAATGTATTTGTTTGTTTGTTCGTTCATTGTAGTCGAATTGAATTTTTGTCACGTACACAATCATGCACAGTACGACGTGTAGTGAAATGTTTTTTTACGACTGTCCTGTGATGGAAATAAAAAATGTAAAACTAGAATAAAAATATAAGAAAATACACTAGAAGAAAAGAAGAATATCAAGTAAAAAAAGAATATAATGCGTTTAACACTTTCTCAATGCTGTATGAATATATAAAATAATTTTTTCCCAAAATGTTGAACAAATTAGGTTGGGTTTTTTTTTGTATTCTTGGAGGAATATGCCATATTTATTTATTAATTTATTATATTACATTACATTGTATTGTAAGTTATCAGTTTACATCTATTATCTTATACACAGATTATACAGTATATGACAAATTAAAGTCAAATGCCTGACCTTACAAATGCGCTTCTAGAGGAATGGTCAAAAATTCCCATAAACACTCTCCTAAACCTTGTGGAAAGCCTTCCCAGAAGAGTTGAAGCTGTTATAGCCGCAAAGGGCGGGCCGACTCCATATTACATTCACGCGCATGTAAAGGCAGACGTCCCAAAACTTTTGGCAGTATAGTGTATTTTCTCCTGCATTTATGTTCCTCTCAAATCTCAGAAGTAGGTTGAGTGGCTAAAGAAAATTGAAACAGAATATGTGTGTATGGTGCCGTGCAATGCACTGGTGTCCTATCCAGGGTGTATTCCAGTGTTTCCAGAATAGGCTCTGTATCTACTGTGATACTGTATTAATAATAGTATTGCACTATTATAATTGTGTATGGCTAATATTAGTTCAAAAATGCAATAACATACATTATATGTCATATAAGCCATAGCTATATAACCCACAGACCCTAGGCCACATCTTCACGGACATTTGATTGCAGAAAGAAGGCTAGGCAGGATGCAACTTGTGAACACACTGTCCTATTAGTCCAGATTACAGCAGCCAGTCTTACTACAACTACTAAAAAATAGTATACTATAATTATAAAGTATTGCAAATGATCTATAAAAAACACTAAAAGGTTTTCAGGCATTTCATTAAATGATGAAAATAAGATTTTCTTATTTAGGTAAAGATGCTTTGCGCCATTGTAAATGCCTCCCCTCCAAGAAGATGGTGAGACAAGCATACTTCTAATTCAATATGGGAATGTTTACACACAGAATTTGTGTTTTGTAATGACCGTCTTAGCTGTGGTCAGAATTTTAGAGCGACGTCCACATCCACAAACATGAGAATATAAAAAATGTTTTTAATGATTTACATTTTGCCTATTTCCACTAGGTGACAGCAAACCTCTAAACAGGACCCAAGCCTAGTTTCTTCACAGTAATCAAACTGGAAAAAATCAGCCATGTAATCGCTTAAATCTATTTTCTATATATCAGATTAGAAAATACACTATATTGCCAAAAGTTTTGGAACACCCCTCCAAATCATTGAATTCAGGGGTTGGGCTCAGCCCCTTAGTTCCAGTGAAAGGAACTCTTAATGCTTCAGCATACCAAGACATTTTGGACAATTTCATGCTCCCAACTTTGTGGGAACAGTTTGGGGATGTCCCCTTCCTGTTCCAACATCACTGCACACCAGTGCACAAAGCAAGGACCATAAAGACATGGATGAGCGAGTTCGGTGTGGAGGAACTTGTCTGGCCTGCACACAGTCCTGACCTCAACCTCATAGAACACCTTTGGGATGAATTAGAGCGGAGACTGAGAGCCAGGCCTTCTCGTCCAACATCAGTGCCTGACCTCACAAATGCGCTTCTAGTGGAATGGTCAAAAGTTCCCATAAACACACTCCTAAACCTTGTAAAAAGCCTTCCCAGAAGAGTTGATGCTGTTATAGCTGCAATTACATTCATGTGCATGTAAAGGCAGACGTCCCAGTTTTGGCATGACTCCCAGTCTTTGCTCTAATTCATACCAAAGGTATTCTATTAGGTTGAGGTCAGGACTATGTGCAGGCCAGTGACTGTTTCAAAAT
This sequence comes from Hemibagrus guttatus, assembly GCA_033459395.1. Taxonomy (NCBI): domain Eukaryota; kingdom Metazoa; phylum Chordata; class Actinopteri; order Siluriformes; family Bagridae; genus Hemibagrus; species Hemibagrus guttatus. Next base: position 12,545,789 of record JAUCMX010000020.1, read on the forward strand.
ATCCAAAAGATCCAAATTAAAGAACATTAATTGTTGATGAAATCATACACAAAGTTGCACCCAGAACTGGATATGCAATCTGCACTGAGCAGTTTAAATGTCTGTTTTTTACATAAGGAATAAAGTAGATAGACCTGTATGCAATGCTTGCTAACTCCCTTGCAGTTAATTAGCAAACACCGGTAGTGACAGTCAGCTGAAAAAATTAAAAATCCTCGCTGTTCGTTACAGAGAAAAACAGTGAGGCAGTATGAGCTCTCATGGGGTTTTTAGCCGTCACTGATGGTGTTAGCTATTCAGCATTGTTAGCTAACAATCCTTAATAAGTAACAACTATAATGACAATCATCTAAAAATGTATAAGTTAATTCCAAATTAAGACAGGACAGGGAAGGCATTCTTGATTTTTCTTTTTTTGAACAGCTTAATTTTGTGTGTTGATAGTGTTATTACTTGGCTATGAAGTAGTTGAATGACTGAATGGGCAACACCACATGACATGCTAAAATGCTAACACCAGATACAGGATTTTGTTGCCTGATGTACCAAAGTGCTTGGGTACCATGATTATTGTTTTAGCCCCGATAGTCTATATACACACCAGGAGGCATTGGTGGCTCAGTGGTAGGTTTCTCGCCTATCATGTGGAAGGCCCGGGTTCAATTCCCAGCCACTGGATGCAGTGCCGGTCCCAAGCCCGGAAAAATGGGAGGGTTGCGTCAGGAAGGGCATCCGGCATAAAACCTGTGCCAAGTTGTTGTGCGGACCAGTTGGTCCGCTGTGGCGACCCCGAACAGGGAGCAGCCGAAAGCAACGTCCAGTCTATATATACACACACCAGTTGTTCATCTCTGATCGGCATTTCATAGTTGGAGAAGAATGTTCTACTGCTCGTTTTTATAACAACATTTGCAACCTTTCCGCTTGCATTCTTTTGTGCAGTTTTATCACTTGGAAAATGGAATTTAAATAGCATTTAGTCTGCTGAGATTACTAATCAGCTATAACATTTCTACAACTAGACGACTGGATCAGAGCATCTCCAAAACGGCAGCTCTTGTGGGGTGTTCCCGGTCTGCAGTGGTCAGTATCTATCAAAAGTGGTCAGTGGCGGACATGCCGGTTCTGGTGTTCAAATGCCAATCGAGCTCCACAGTGCCGGGCAGTGAGCACAAGGCCCACTAGAGGACGTTGGGCCCTCAGGCCACCCTCATGAAGTCTGTTTCTGATTGTTTGGTCAGAGACATTCACACCATTGGCCTGCTGGAGTTCATTTTGTAGGACCCTGGCAGTGCTTATCCTGTTCCTCCTTGCACAAAGAAGCAGATACCGGTCCTGCTGATGGGTTAAGGACCATCTACGGCCCTGTCCAGGTCTCCTAGAGTAACTGCCTGTCTCCTGGAATCTCTTCCATGCTCTTGAGACTGTGCTGGGAGACACAGCAAAACTTCTGGCAATGGCACGTATTGATGTGCCATCCTCGAGGAGTTGGACTGCCTGTGCAACCTCTGTAGGGCCCAGGTATCGCCTCATGCTACCAGGAGTGATGCTGACCCTAGCCAAATGCAAAACTAGTGAAAAACAGTCAGAAAAGATGAGTAGGGAAAAATGTCAGTGTCAAACCATTCCTGTTTTGAGGGTCATCTCATTGTTGCCCATCTAGTGCACCTGTTGTTAATTTCATTAACACCAAAGCAGGTGAAACCCCCTTTGTTACTTGACTTACCAGATCAATATCCCAGGAGTTTAATTGACTTGATGCTATACTCTGATTAAAAAGTGTTCCTTTAATTTTTTAAGTGTATATTAAAGCATACAAAAGCAAATCACAACATCCAAAATAGCTTCTGATTCAATCAATTAACATCTAATTAGCCAACATGTTTTTATAAATCTTAAAAATACAGTTCAACAAGATATTAACAGTGATGTACATATATTACAACTTTACTATTCAAAAGAAAAATTAATAGAAGTCTGTGATGCTGTGTCACACTCAGGAAGTCCTGGTGTAATTGAAGACAGCTTTTGATTTAAAATTACATTTTTGCATGTGTGATGATCAGGGAACGATACAGGTGGCCTTTCGTAGCGTCAGATATCCTGCCACGACATCTGTAGGTAGTAGACGGATGTATGAAAACTCTTCGGTTGAGGTAAATCGCAGCTTTGTCTGAGGGTCTGTATAGTTTGCCTGTAGAAACAAAATGCCCGAAAGCGTTTATAGAAGAATTTCATACACATTATGAGACACATTAGTCTGCTTTGAAGCAATAGCTGTGTGATATTTTTACTTTGGATATTTTAAATGGCTCTTTTACTAGCAGGAGTCTCAATCATGCATTTTCTCAATCATGCAGGTCCTTTTGCATTTCATTACTCCAAGTAGCTCGTAATGCTTAATTCTACGGCAACTGATATTCAACCAGAACAAAAACCATGTCGTATTATATGATTAAATTAGATTATGATTAGATGGGATTCATTAAATTCTATAATAAATATTAATATATGAAAATTCAGTGTGACCTAAATACCACCTACGCAGTGGGGGGTCGGCAGACCAAGCATAACATTATGCCTAATATTGTGTTGGTCCACATTTTGCTGCCAAAACAGTCCTGACCCGTCGAGGCATGGACTCCACTAGATCTGGGCACCCTGACTGGTCTGTGGCTATGCAGCCCCATACGCAACAAACTGCAATGCACTGTATTCTCACACCTTTCTATCAGAACCAGCATTAACAGCAATTTGAGCAACAGTAGCTTATCTGTTGAATCGGATCACACGGGCCAGCCTTCGCTCCTCACGTGCATCAATGAGCCTTGGCCAACCATGACACTGTCACTGGTTCACCACTGCTCCTTCCTTGGACCACTTTTGATAGCTACTGACCACTGCAGGCCGGGAATACTTCACAAGTGCTGCAGTTTAGCCAATATAGCGTAATGAGCACAATTCGCAGCTGCCTGGCTGATAGTAGGTTTAACAACCAGAAAATGTAAATAAACCCCTCTACCTCATTGACTTTCCCCAAAACAAAAATCATTCTGGCATGTAAGCTTAAGCTTAATGCTCTTTACGTGGGTGTCTTGTTCCAAATCCCACCACCTGCTTTACGACTCGTATCGGGTGACACGCAATCTGGATGTCTAAGCTAGGGGATTAATTAGCATGCACAGATGACAGATCGTTTCAGAATCAGGAGCATCTAGGTATGTGGAAATACTGGTGAAAACCTGAAATAAATAAATAAATAAATTAAAAAAACAGCACAAAGCCATCATGTCTTTCCTGCAACACGGAGTCACCTGGCACTTAAACAGGTCAGGAGAAAAGAACCGTGCTTGCCAGACTCTTATATAGAAGATCTTTTATCTACAGTGTGAGAGGACAGAACCTTTCAGCTCATAATCAAATACTGGGTAATGACCTGCAGACTCTTTGTTGAGGATGTAAACATGTCCATCCATCCATTCTCTACATCGCTTATCCTACTGGGTCACGAGGAATCTGGAGTTTATCGCAGGATATTCAGGGCACAAGGCAAGGGACAATCGCACATCCACTCACACAACACGGACGGTTTTGATCCTACAATATATATCTTTGGACTGGGGGAGGAAGCCAGGGTACCCAGAGTACGCCATGAGAAAAACATGCAAACCCCAAACACACGGTGGAGGCAAGAATCAAACCCCCAACCGTGGAGGTGTGAAGCAAGCGTGCTAACCACCAAGCCACCCTGGGATGAATTAGAGCAAAGACTGTGAGTCAGGCCAAAACTGGGGCATCTGCCTTTACATGCACATAAATGTAATATGGGTTGGCCCACCCTTTGCAGCAATAACAGCTTCAACTCTTCTGGGAAGGCTTTCCACAAGGTTTAAGAGTGTGTTTATGGGAATTTTTGACCATTCCTCTAGAAGTGCATTTGTGAGGTCAGGCACTGATGTTGGACGAAAAGGTCTGGCTCTCAGTCTCCACTCTAATTCATCCCAAAGGTGTTCTGTCGGGTTGAGGTCAGGCCAGTCAAGTTCCTCCACACCACATCCATGTCTTTATGGACCTTGATTTGTGCACTGGTGTGCAGTCATGTTGGAACAGGAAGGGGACATCCCCAAATGTTGGGAGCAATAATTGTCCAAAATGTCTTGGTATGCTGAAGCTTTAAGAGTTCCTTTCACTGGAACTAAGGGGCCAAGCCCAACCCCTGAATTCAATGATTTGGAGGGGTGTCCCAAAACTTTTGGCAATATAGTATATTTCACCATCAGATTGACAATCAAAGCACAGACATAGCACAAACATAGCAATTACCAGGACTTAGAAACAAATGTTCACTTACCGGTAAGCCTGAAATGTCAGAATACTTTTTAGGAGGCTTCAGGGAAGGGGGAGCATCTATGTTATAATCTGTTAGAAATCAGAGGGTTATATTATATCATTTTGCAAAGCCTAATCTTTGTTTAAGCATGACTCAGACATACAGTTAGGGTCACTGATTTTCCAGGGCAGTACTCTCTCTGTTGCCAGAATCTGCTTCAGGTTCTTCCACGTCCGATTCTTTTTTCCTGCGGCCGCTCCTCCAATACCAGAGTGCTACAGCAAAGAACAAGAGCAAATTGAACTTTTCTATTACAGCTATTACAGGAACAAACTGGATTGTGTGCAAGGTCACTACGACTGAACATGACCTTACAGCAGGCGTGTCCAATCTTTTCCACAAAGGGCTGGTGTGGGTGCAGGTTTTCATACTAATCAAGCCGAAGCCTCACTTGATTCCACCTGTTTAATCAGATGATCTTGGCTTTCAGTAGACTCAGGTGTGGCTGCTGTTTGGTTGGAATGGAAAGCTGCACTGGCCCTTTGCGGATAAGATTGGACAGCCCAGCTTACAGCATCAACATCGACACACAGGGTCGGTTGTTCGTGTACAACTCTGTTTATCGTCTTTTAAAAAATGTCGGAAATTGTTTTGTGTTTTTTCTCTCTAAAGACTTACCACAAAGTTGGGGTCTTTAAAAGACAGAGGCTTTGTAACTGGTTCTGCACCTACATCCACTGTGGGACCCAACTTTCCATCTGCCAATTCCACTGAGAGAATCTAAAAGCGAATATTAAATAAGTGTAAGCAAACATAATAATAATAATAATAATAATAATAATAATAATAATAATAATAATAATAATAATAAATACTTATAATATATTTAATTAGTATTAAATAATAATACTACAAGATGGCTAGTAGCAATTTTCCTGCATGACAAAAATTCAGAAGTTAGCCCAAATAAATACTAGCCCAGATTTAAAACTCAAATAAAAAGAAAAAGAGAGAAAGAAAGAAAGAAAAAAAGAAAAATAAATAAATAGATAATAAACATCAAGGCCTATATCACAAGTGTGTGAGTTGGCCCATTAAACAGACATAAACTAATCCATTAGATAGCATCTGTCAAAACATTTGAGATGCTCCTGCAAAGTCACATCATCAAAACACTCTCACTCTCACTCTCTCTCACTCTCTCTCTCTCTCTCTCTCTCTCCACACACACACACACACAGTATAGATAAAAGCATTTCAAAGAGTGCCAAAAAGTGATATAATAAACACACATTAAGACATCAACAGAAAAGTGAGTGACTTTTAGCTCAGGTGATGAGACAGACGGCTGTGAACGATGCTGATAATCAAAATAATTTATTTAATTTATAACTCTATTCCCACTGAATAAATATTTTTAGAGCTTCCCAGCAATATTGCTTTTCCATAATTTAGAACCAAATTTTTACATACATTTTTTTTACTTTTAAACATGACCAGACTTTATAAAATGGTATAACTTTACTTCTGGTCAGATACAATTCTTGATACAGATACAATTAAACTCTTTAATATTCAGAATTACACACTATATTGCCAAAACTATATGGACACCTGACCATCTCTCTCATATGAACTTGTGAAAAATCCCATTCCAGATTTACTGCCTGCTTTGCCGTTCTAGTGAGCGCCACTTTTTCTGGGAAGGCTTTCCACTAGATATTGGAGCGTGTCTGTGGGGATTAGTGTTCATTCAGCTACAATGGCCTTTGGTGAGGTCAGGCCGAGGAGGCGTGGGGTTCAGTCAGTTCATATCAGAAGTTTTGAGCAGGGTTGAAGACAGGATCCACAAGGTCTTCATGAAGCTCACTTTCTACACAGGGACACTAGCATGTTTGTTAGAGTAACAAAAAAAATTTCTAGTACACAATGCCAGTAGTGTGCTTCCAGCTTTGTGGTATGAGACTGAGGAAGAACTACATATAGATGTGATGGTCAGGTGGACATACACTTTTGCATTCAGCCTAGTGGGAGAAAATAGGAGACTAATTTATTTTCAAATATATTTATCATAATCAAAGCAAATAAAACCAGAAAAGCTCAAACACACCAACCCTGCAGGTTTTACCTGAGTGTGACTGACTCCTGATACCGACTGCACTTTCCTCCGTTTGTTGTTGCTGCTGTTCGGCTGTGTTAGCGGCTGAGACGCCGGGCTAACTGCCCGTTTCTTTCCTTTGGCTTGAGCACTCGGTGCTATTGTTAAATGTTTAACGTTGTTATTAACCGCGGGACTTGCCTCTACTGCGATAAATGACTCAGTTGGACACTGGGCAGCCATTAGTTTTAATGAAGCTAAACATTAAAGTTAGCAAACAGTTACACATAAATAGCTACATGCTAGCAAATAACGCTCTTCTTCCTCCGCGAGTTGAGGCTGTTGATATCTAACATTGTGGTGTGTTACTGCCATCTACTGGACTGGAGTGTAAATACAGCTATCAGGAATTTTCCTTTTCCTTTTAATTCTACTGAATTCCTCATTCATTCCTCAATAGTAACCAATTTATACTGCTTTATACAAAGTGTATTCTCTCCTGGGAACACTGGGTTTGAGGCAGGGATATATGCTAGATTCCAGTCCTGGACACCAGTCCATCACACTGCACCATTCACACATAGGGGCAATTTAGTGTAGTCAGTCCACCTACTGATTTTTTTCGAGTAACATGATCACTAGTGGTGTGCCGAGACACAGGCCCTGTCCACATTTACATTAACATCTGCATTAACATCTGTGTCGAGTGACTTGATCACTAGAGGAGTGCCGAGACACAGGCTCTATGCTAGAATACTGCAGTGAAGAAAGCAATGGTTTCTACTATATACTATATGTACAGATTAAGGTTATTACTGAGTCTATCCTTATCCTTATGGTTGGATGTTTTCATTTTATTTGAAAAGGTAAAATGTAAAATTGAATTTCATTTAATGGTGTAACAGAAATAAATGTGTACATTTATATATATAAATGCAATGCCAAAGTGCTACCTAAAACTATTCTTTTCTTAAGACACTAATAAACATCTTTAGACATTACGAAATACACTGACCAGGCATAACATTATGACCACTAAGAGGTGAAGTGAATAACACTGATTATCTCCTCATCATGGCACCTGTTAGTGGGTGGGATATATTAGGCAGCAAGTGAACATTTTGTTCTCAAAGTTGATGTGTTAGAAGCAGGAAAAATGGGCAAGCGTAAGGATTTGAGCGAGTTTGACAAGAGCCAAATTGTGATGGCTAGACCACTGGATCAGAGCATCTCCAAAACTGCAGCTCTTGTGGGGTGTTCCCGGTCTGCAGTGGTCAGTATCTATCAAAAGTGGTCCAGAATTAAAAAAGGCTCTCATTAATTTGCAGGAGTGCAGTGATACAGTCATAATGTTGTGGGTTTTGGGGGACTGTCAGTACCTATCAAAAGTGGTCCAAGGAAAGAACAGTGGTGAACCGGCAACAGGCTCACGGGCGACCAATGCTCATTGATGCACCTGAGGAGCGAAGGCTGGCCCGTGTGATCCGATCCACCAGACGAGCTACTGTTGCTCAAATTACTGAAGAAGTTAATGCTGGTTCTGATAGAAAGGTGTCACAATACACAGTGCATGACAGGTCAGGGCTGTTTCAGCAGCAAAAGTGGGACCATCACAATATTAGGCAGGTGGTGATAATGTTATGCATCCGGTGTAGTCTAAAGATTCTGCACTATATATCAAATTATTGACGCTAATTTGAATGTACAATAGTTTTTTTTTTTCTTTTATAACTCTATAATCATGTGTATGGTTTTTTTTTATTAATATTTTGATTGTATTTGTTATCCTTAACCCTTTTTCTGCTTTTTGTTATCTTTTTGTAAAGTAATATTTGTTGCATTTAAAATACATTTGAATTAAATTTTTAAAGTGTTTTAATCTAATAGTTGTCTTATGTGAACATGCAAATATGATAAAATCAGGCTATAAGGGATGGCTAAATAACTATTCAATGTTTTTCGGAATTCTGCAAATACATTCACCAGAGAAACAGAAGAGGACAGCACAGCACTGTTTCTGGGAATGATGGATATGAAAGTGTAACCTAAATGCCAAGCCAAATAAGTCGCTTACATAAAGTGAATTTTGGGCGTCAAATAACATTTTCTTCAAAACTGCCAACATACTTCAGTGTAAGAAATGCTGACGTCTCAAAACATGAGGATAAGCAGTCTCTTTTCCCAGGTTAAAATCTAATGTGGGTGTTAAGACCAGGTTATAGATGTTGGCTGGATGTTTACAGTTTATTTTAATTTTAATGTTCTTAATATCTGGTAGTGCTTGTGATGATCAGTTTGTGGATTTGTTTGATTAAATATCTCAGGATATGTTTATAAATGAAGTCATTTCAGGTTGCTAAGGTTAGTGTTATGCTATCGGGTGAAGTTAATGTTGTGATCAGTTATGATCATTATGTTATTACAGTATAAGGTATTATAAGGATTCGTTCCACAGAAATTATTTTATGTGAATCTCATTTAATCTTGTTATTGCTGATAATAATGAAAACCAGTTTCGGGCTCTTTGAACTGAATTTATTAGTAGTATTATTGTTATTTTAATACATGAATCTGACGTACTTAAACCATACTTGGTTGAGTTTGTGATCATTTCCGTCCAGTTGCACATTTACCCTACATACCACTGCATGGCTGCCATTTTCCTGTAGTGATGGGAATTCTGCCTCTTTTCAGAGAGTCAATTCAATCGGCTCAGCACAACAATAAATGCAGGATTTTTCTGCTTGTTTCTCGCCAGTCCTTGCCAACTGTTTGGCCAAAAGTTATGGTTCTTTGCCTATCTGTCACTTAAATAACACTTAAACAACATCTTACTCTACATACATGGATTTAAAAACAACTCTTTAACCTGAAAATTGAATATTATATTATGTAAATTGTAAACTGAACATTATATTATGTAAAACCAGCAGCTTTGACAAGTACAGTACATTGAGAATTCTTACACTACCTCATTGTGTCTTTGCTTAAATTTCTTTAAATCAACTCTGAAGAAGATGCTGTCCATTTATCCTGAAGGGGAAATCTCTGTGATTTTGACCGTAGCTTGATTCTCGGTGCCAGATGGCCTGGTGTAAGAATTTCAGAAACTGCTGACAGAGCTTACACTGAATGGTGTGAAAAACAAAACAAAAACAACAGTCCAGTGACCAGCAGTCCCAAAGGAAATACCTTGTTGATGAGAGAGTTTAGAGGAGAATGGCCAGCCTGTTTTGAGCCTACAAGAGGTCTGGAGTAACCAAATAACCATTCTTTACAACCGTGGACAGGCTAAAAGATCTGAAGACCACATTGGGGTCTGCTCCTGTCAGCCAAGTACAGGAATGTGAGGCTGAGAGAAAGATAGATAGAAAAACAGATGATGTTTTTTACCTATAAGTCAAGTCAGACTTGATTTATAGTGCACATTTAACACAACTGAAGTTGCCCCAAAGTGCTTTACAATAAGAAATACAGTATCCAAAGACACTGATAACAAAAAACAATAACTAGAGTACATAATTAATCACTCTAGCTTTAAAACCACTCAGTGTTAGAGAGGCCCTGATGTTAAAAAGCAGGCTGTTCCAGAGCCTAGGGGCAGCTGCAGAATAATAAATTAATACATATATATATATATATGTTGACCTTTATAAATCATGCAATGTCTTAAAATGTTGTTCAAGCAATAAAAAAGAAGTTTAAAGTAACGAGCTGTAATGAAGCTGCCTGGGAGAGAATCCATGAGTATTTAGTTTTCTCATACACATAAGGAAGATGGTTCCCAGACACAAATTTGCAGAAGATTGCAGAATATGGGGTCACCAGGTCTCTTAGATTTAAATTACATACCACGTACTGCTTTCATCCACCATCAGCCACAAACAAAAGCACCTGGAGATCTTTAACTGGAACCAGGTTCTATGGTCAAATGAACAGTCGTTGTGGGTGTGGCATATAAAGAAGGAGGGTTACTGTATAAAGAATTTGCAGTGGTAACTCTCTGTACCAGAGGCTGAAAATGGAGTTTATACCTGTTTTATTGGGCCCACGTTTATATTTACAGCATTTGTCAGAGCAAATAGAGCTTAAACAGAGCAACCTAAATTTCTGTTATTTTTATACAACTGAGGGTTAAGGGCCTTGCTCAAGGGTCCAACAGCAACAGCTTGACAGACCGGGAACTCAAATACACAACCTTTCAATCATTTGTCCAACACCTTAACCACTAAACTACCACTTCCCACATTCAACAGTGAATTTCTTTGTCACATCACACACCACAGTGGTGGTTTATAGCTCAGATGAAATTAGATACTCAAGGCTTTAAGAATTTGTAGTCTTTCATAAGTATTTTTGTGAGTACTTAGAATACTAGGCACAATATATTCATAGAAAAGTTCCAAAAAACCCAAAATGGTTTGTTTTTCTTCAAAGTAAATGTTGATATCAAACCCACTTCTGCTCTCTGAAATGCCCCAAGTGCTTTTTCATAAACTTTAAACATCAAATTTAAGGCGTTATCTTCAATCCCAAACAGAGATAAAAACATCTCAGACTGAAAGCCAGCAGTGTCCTGATGAATTTTATAACAGACTTGTGGTCATAAAATATTTTATTTGTTTATACTGATTGCAAATGTCTAATTTCCATTTTGCCGGTGAAGAGGAATGGCAGTATACTGGTAAACGGGGTGAGCATGGTGAGGGATCTGTGAAGCTGTACAGCTGATTTTCCTCCAAAGACAATAAGACACTAGTTCCACTTTTTTACATGGCGTCCTTTGCTAAGAAGATACAACTGCATCATGGGAGGATGTTCTGCAGGACAGCAATGTAGAACATACACTACCGCTCAAAAGTTTGGGATCACTCAAAAATTGTATTGTTTTCCAAAGAAACACACACGAAATTAGTCTGAATAGAAAATATAGCAAAAAGAACAGGACATGCTGACATGTTAGTTAGAAATAATGATTTTGATGGAAATGATGAATGTTTTCTTCACACTTTGCCTTCATCAAAAAAACACCTTTTGCAGCAATTACAGCCTGGGCATTCTAGCTGTCAGTTTTTCAAGATAATCTGATGAGATTTCACCCCATGCTTCCTGGAGCATCTCCCACAAGATGGATTGGCTGATGGAGTCTTCCTCTGTAGCTGAAATCAAGCTGACATATGCAAGTGATCCCAAACCTTTGAGCGGCAGTGTACATCTAAAGCCACACAAAAATAGATGACTAGCCACTGAATTAAGATTACAACATGACCATCAGAGACATATAATGTGGATCAATTGAGGAGACCTAAAATCTTAAAAGATCTGGAGAAACTGTGTAATTGAGGAGTGTCTCACATTCCTTGCTCTCTATTCTAATAGAATCTCATACTGAATTCTAAGAGAAGACTCAGCGGTGTTATGGTAAAGAAAGTTGCACACAGTATAAAATGATTTTGTGTAAGAATCCTTCTTGATATATTCTTGCTTTTTTAAATTTTTTTATTTCCTTCCCTTTAAATAAATGTGTTTCAAATAAAGCTTCGATTTCTCTCCTGTTTGCAGCGCGAGATGAATTAACCACCGAGACGGTTTCTCATAGCTCGTTTTCCCCGTATAAAAACTGTAATCATTCTGGAGCTGACGGTAAGATTAAATGGCAAGCTGCTGTGCAGATATGGCTTGGTTACCAACTTAAATGAGTTTTACAGCCTTACATTTACTATTCTGCAGGCGTGTTCTGAGGGTACAGGATAATTAACCACAGGCCTACCTTTTACAGCACTAGGGATCTTCTAAGTCTGTGGAAAATGCTTTAAGTTTACAATTAAATGCATTAGAAGATTCCAGGGAGTCTGCAAATTTCCCCAATTTTCCCTTCTATGAATTTTCCGATACTACTGTTTACTACGATGCTGAATGATGTGTATGGAAAACAGTAAAAAATCTCCTACGGTCGTCCATGCTGAATTTCTATTATTATTTCTCTCTATTATTCTATTATTTCATGAATAAGAAGAGAGGAAGAAGAGAGAAAATTATTTTGTCTTCTTTCTAAAGTGAATCTGAATCAGGTTATATATTCTCATTTTAACAGTTAGTATAATGATTAGAAGTTTAAGTTTGATTTATGGCCTGTGACTAGATTTTCATTGTGAAATAAAGTACAGTAATGGCAGTTATGTTTCAATTTCATACATTGTCCTGGAACTACATGAATAATTAGCTTTGGCCAGATTCAGTCCCGCAGAATTAAATCTGAGACGATTTATTTTTTTTTTCTCTCTCTCTCTCTCTCTCTCTCTCTCTCTCTCTCTCTCTCTCTCTCTCTCTCTTTCTCTCCTGAGCTAAAATGATACCCACTACTGTATAAGGAGAGAGAAGAAGGAGAGAGAAAGAAATCCATTATTCCCCCTACAGTAATAGCATTTGGATTTACAGTGCAGACCGTGCAGAAGATGAATAATAATCTCAGTCGCCCTCTCTTCCATTCTCTCTCCATATTTCAGTGCAACCGCTATGAAAACAACAATTTGTTTCTTTTTTGAATGAGGGATGTCCAAGTAGCTTTGCATGTGCATAACTTTTTATTTATGATCCATGGAAACAGAAATGCAACAAAAGAGTGCATTCGTTCCTTTTTCATTAAAAAGATAAATATTCAATTCAGTTTTGGCTTTCACACAATAAATATTACTGAAAGCACTTTCTCTCTCTTACTCACCTTCAATATCACAGAAAGCACTTCTCTCTTTCTGAGTCCTCTAATGATTTCAGATCCTGGGGCTTAAATTAATGAATAATCTTAAATTGAAAAGATGTGTATCAGCAATTACTGGGAAAATTTAATATTGGTATTAGTGCCTGATGTTTGGTTGGAGCGTCGATTCCCGTGTCCACCCTGTTTGGGCGAAGTTTTGCATGTTCTCCCTTTGCTTCGAGGGTTTTTTACTCCGTGGAGGAGTACTCCGGTTTCCTCTTCCAGTCCAAAGACGTGTGCTGTAGGCTGATTGGCATCTCTAAATTGTCCGTAGTGTGAGTATGTGTGTGATTGTGCCCTCTGATAGGTTGGCACCCTGTCCATGGTGTCCTCCATCTTGTGCCCCAAGGCACCTAGTATAGACTCCAGGCTCAATATGGCCCTGTGTAGGATAAATGCTACAGAAAATGGATGGATGGATTAGTGCCTGATGTACTAATAACATGGATCATGACTTTTTAAAAGCAGCAAGAGAGTGATGGCAAAATTGGACTGAAATGGTGTTTGAAAAAATCATCAAGACTTTTCCAGGTAGCGCAATGTAATTTAAAATGTTTCTGTACATGCTGCTCCCATTTTTTATCATCTCTACCATGAAAAGAGAATAAAGGTCCCAGAATATACCTCTTAAGCAGAATAGCTGACCTTTACCAATTCATTTCTTTTTAGTGTGTGCCAAGAAGAGCTCAAATAAAATAAAAAGCTTTCTCCTTGCTTTCATGTTTTTATGTTGAAATAAAAAATGAATAAATGCAACATACACAGACTAAGGACAACAATTTATTTGTATTTATGTGTTTGTATTTATTGGAAATATCCTTTAGAGGTGACATGTTTTGTATAATTAATACAATAAATTTGTATGTGACATTTATAAATTCATATAAATGTTAGATTTCTTTGAAAGCCATTAAAGACAATGGTGTATTAAGAAACACATAATGGTGGCAGAAATAGAAGACTCCTGGAAGAAGCATGTGAGGTACTCCAAGATGCCTGAAAAAATGCTAATTATTAAAAAAATCTAACTATTAATAATAATAATAATAATAATAATAATAATAATAATAATAATCTACATTTATAATTTTTATAATAATAATACATATATACATAATACAAAATATATTTTATAATAATAATAATAATAATAATAATCTACATTTCGTTTTTATTCCTGAGAAAGACACACACATTTTACAGCGTCCATAGTCCATATGCCAAGTCTTTGTTTGTCCTCTAGTTTTCTTAAGTATTCCTAAAATGAGAGCAACAAAGTGCCACAGAGCGTCTCTTTCCCATTTCATCATGACAACACAACATTGTTGTTACAACTATAAATGCTGTACACAAATACACAATACTGGAGATTCCATGCTGCAGCTCAGTTGCAAACAAGTCTAAATATTTTATGAGACAAGTTGACCTGCAGTATATATATATATATATATATATATATATAACAAACAGAATGATTTCCCCAGGCCATTGTCTGAAGCCTGCTGCTATTCAGTAAACATTAAATACAGCAAGGAATGTCCCGCTATGTGTCACACTTGCTAATGGTGGTGTTAACCTTTAGCGTCCATGCTGAATGAAAACATTCACATGCACACTCAGCCAGCCCTGATAACATATCAGTCACAAAGCATTATCATTGTTATTATTATTGTTATCACGTCAACGGGTTTACTACAGAAATTTGAATCAAACCTGTAGCTTCCAATGTAAACAGACTGAATAATCAGTAAGGGGTTGGTCTTGTCCTACAACAGAATTTTATTCCTCTTACACAACAGCAATTCGATTAAAAAATGTATTTTTTTCTGTTTAGAGTTTCATGTTTGTGAAACAAGTTAGTTCCTGTTATCATGTATGTTATAGCAGCTATAAACAACCATTCCCTCATTAACTTCTTATTTTTTTCTATCCTAAATTTAACTTTAACTTATAATTCCCTGTTGCTTTGTAGCTGTAAGTTGCTGTATGTGTGAACAAAACATTAAGGTGAGTTCACACCTACAGTGACTCACAGCGACAAAGCGATCGGAGATTATTCATTTTCAGTTTTCAGTGGGAGATGGGGACTTGTGACAGTGACCACTGTTGTCTAGATTTGGGTCCAGCGACAAAACAATGCTTTATGATTTGGAACATCAGTTGCACCACCAACTGATAAATGTTGTTACTATGGCAACCAGAAGCAGGAACACCTACTTGCGACTTCATAGTACAGCGACTGGCGACTAGCAGTGATAAAATCAATGTGTGTGTGTGAACCACTGCTATGCCGATGACACCCAACTTATCTTCTCCTTCCCTCCCTCAGATACCACGGCTTCTGCTCGGATCTCAGCGTGTCTGGCGGACATATCATTGTAGATGACGGCTCATCAGCTGAAACTCATTCACTCATTCATTGTCTACCGCTTATCCGGGGAGGAAACCAGAGTACCCGGAGAAAACCCCCGAGGCACAGGGAGAACATGCAAACTCCACACACACATGGCGGAGGCGGGAATCGAACCCTGGAGGTGTGAGGCAAAACGTGCTAACCACCAAGCCACCGTGCCCCCTAGCTGAAACTCAATCCCAGCAAAACTGAACTGTCAGTCATCCCAGGTGATTCATCCCCAGCCCAGGATCTTGCATTATCTCTGAACAACTCCCTGATCTCCCCTTCAGCCACTGCTCGCAAACCTTGGGGTAACCATGGACAGTCAACTGCCCTTTTCCTCCCCATGCTGCTAATGTCACACGCTCATTTTGGTTTCTTCTGTACAACATCAGAAGGATTCAGCCATTTTTATCCACACAGGCTTCTTAGGTGCTTGTTCAGTTTCTTGTCATTTCGAGACTGGACTACTGCAACTCTCTACTGGCAGGTCTACCTCTGAATACAATTCGTCCACTGCAAATGATTCAAAATGCAGCTGCAGGACTTGTTTTCAACCTGTGTAAGTTCTCCCAAACCACCCCACTGCTGCGTTCCCTCCACTGGCTTCCGGTAACTGCACGCATTACATTCAAAACACTGATGCTTGCCTACAAAGCCAAAAATGGAGCAGTACCCTTTTACCTCGAAGCTCTTATTACCCCTCACACTGCACCTCACTCCCTAATATCTACTAGTAGATCTACTACTGCTTGACTGATCCCACCATCTCTCAGTGTAAAGGTATACATCTAGACTCTGCTCTGTTCTGGCACCGAGGTGGTGGAATGATCTTTTCCTAGATGTCCGTACAGCCGAGTCACTGACTGTCCTCAGACTACAGATGAAGACCCACCTCTTCCTGAAGCACTTAAACTAGCTCTTATTTTTCCCTGTGTGTTAAATGTATTGCTGTATGTTATATGTACAAAAAAACCAAACCAACAACAGTTTTTAGACTGATGCTATCCTAAGTCTGTGACATACTGAACCAATGTATTCATTGATAGAGACTTCAAAGCACTCTTGTACGTCGCTCTGGATAAGGGCATCTGCCAAATGCCAGAAATGTAAATGTAATGTAAATATGTGAACATATAGCATTACACCTCAGTGATGTACACATAGCAAACTTGCTAGACACTAAACCACAATGCCCCCTATTGACTCAGTTCATTTTTAGTTTTGCATAAGGTCTTAACTACTTACTTATTCAAACTAGCAAAGCCAGTTGCATTTCAGTGAACTTGATGGTTAAAAAAAAAAAAAGATATTAATGCTGATGTGGATGTAAATATAATTTAAAAGCTTGTAAGACAAACAAATCAGAAGGGATCAAGTCTGGCCGATAAAAAAAGATTGTTATTATTCCTTACAGGAAACATATTCATATATTAATTCGACTGAATCAAATTTTATTTTTATAGACAGTTTCAGGAAATAGCTTTGCAGAAACCCCAGATGTGGATTTAAATCCCAAATAAGCAAGTCAGAAGGTTTCCTTTTGAGTCTAGTTGAGTCTTGTCTCACAAGGTTTTGTCCTCATGTTGTCAAAAGGAAGAAGACAATGAAGCGAGATGAAATGAGGAAGAAAGCTTGAGAGGAAATAGACTCAAAAGGGAGCACATCCTCTTTTAGGTCACAATGGATAGTGGGTTTATAAGCCAATGTGTTTGTGTACTATGTCAGTGCTTTCTAAATGAGTCCTCAGATGAGCACAGGAAAGTATTTATGATTACAGAAGCAGTTATATAGTAGATCCACTATATAAGAATCCTAATCTTAGATTTTTCTTTATATTTTTATTGTTGTGCACCAATACACCAAGGCAAATTCCTTGTACATGTAAAACCCACAGGCAATAACGCTGATTCTGATTCCAGAGAAAAAACAAATGGATTATTATTCACTGAATGTAAGTGTAGCTGTCCTCCAAAGCTGATCATAAGGATTTGTCCATCTGTAAAATAATAATAAATAATTATTATTATTAAATAATAAATAATATTTAACAGCTGCATTTTAAAAGTTGTCCGATTTTCAGAAGGATGGTTTAATGTGTTGAATGACCGTGAAATACAGATGGACAAATACGCAATTTGATTGGTTGCGCTCTCGGTATGTAGCCCTGCTATTGGCTGTGCTGTTTGGGGGGCGGTGCAGCCTCTCTCTTGATGTCCGCTGCATCTTTTTCCTCAGGACGTAACCGTTATCTGCGATTTTTCTTCCGGGTTGCGTCGGTGGGCGGGGCTGGAGTTTCCTCCGGCTCCTCCTCTTCCAGCAGGCAGCGGCTCTTCAGCGGGAGCCGAGTCCGTGTAACGCGCACTCCAACCCGGTTCATTTCGTTCACGGTTCCTGCTGAGAGGAGTGAGAATTCCTACGTCGCCATTTTCCGAATCCAAATATTCACGAAGAGCGGAGAATTTTCCGTTGAAAATTTTCCCGTAACTCATTGTACGGTCTCGCTGTTTTTTTCTCCCCCCTGAACAAGAGCCCCACATCTTCACCGGGACACAACAAGGCTAACGGCCCTGAACGCTGCTCTTTCCCCCTCACTGAGGCTGCTGGAGAACGCACACACCGAGTGATAACGGAAACAGCGGCCGGTTTTTCGTTCGTGAAGTGAAGGACATTTTGGTCGCCAGCACCGCTATCACTGGGGAGGCTAAGGGGATAAAATGCCACTTTGTCAACATCTGTAACCTTTCTGCCAAGAAAACGTCCACGCTGCTCAGTGCTAAGCCTTCACATTTAAAGGTAACTTCCAGCTTTTGGAGAGATTTCATATTCCACATTAATTCGCTTGTTTATTCTTCATTTTTCTTGCACGCTTTGTTGAGGCACGTTGTAATTTCATCTTCCTTCACTAAACCGCTCCAACTCTTCATTAGTGAATATTTTTCCTTCGTTTGTGAGCTTTACAATTTCAATACAATGCTACTTGTGAACTGCTGATGCTTATTTAACGTAAGATTAAACAACATTTAGTTGAAATCTAACGGGTGTTGAACAGTCCAGGAGGTAATGAAGATGTGGGAAGTTAATGGTGTTTAACCCCATGTGATGTCCTTCCCTTTAATTTCCTAATAGCCTTAAGAGATTGTAGATCACTAAGGACACACTGTATCCATCCAGGACAAATTTCCTGTCAGAAGACTATCTCAGGACAGCTGCATGCTGGTTAAAGAGTTTCCTCGTTAAAAACAACAACAAGATCTCAAATCCCTAATAAGGTGAAAACATGCACTGATGTAAAAAACAAAACAAACAAAAAAAACACCCCAAAAACCCCTCTGCCACCAGAGTTGTGACGTCATCAAGGTTACACTGCGAGCCCAGCTGCTCAGTAAGTTGTCAGTCAGGCTCACTGGATGTGACAGCTTCTGCCACGTCTCTGGGTTTGATTACACGTCTTGAAGCTCGAGGTTTTTTTTTTTTTTGGAGATTCAGTACGGTGCTTGATGATTGATCGTGCAGTCGGAAGATGCTCTTGCAGCTCAGTAATCACTCGCACGCCCATTAGGAGATTAGAGAGAGCAGTCGGCTGTCTGGAGGACACCAGCCAGGATCTGATCCGGACAAATCCAGTGAAACGTTTATTACTAAAAAGAGAGAATGAGCTTTCCATAATTTGTTTATTTTTTTTTCTCTTTAGTAAAGTAGGCTGTTGATATAACAGACACTACTGTTTGTTTACTTCACTCATTCAAGAGCTAGAGGGGGAAAAAAAACCCAACTTTACTCCTTATTAAAGGTGAATCGATCAGATTGATTTGATTTAAAGCAGAATGAATGAAAATGATTGAACCGTAAATAGATTATCGATTACAATTCATCAAATGCTCCTCGTCATGAGCAAAACGTGCAGACAGATGCTGTGTAACTTTGCAACAAAAGAATTGTCATAAGTAAGAAGTTGTATTGGAATTAGTTAAAAAAAAAAAAACATTAAAATTGAAGGAACCTTAATGACCGATCCAACTCAGCCTGCAAAGGTTAAAATGTTCTCGACTTTTCTGTCAGCAGATGCTTTAATGTATCCGCTTGGTTCTCCCAACACCAGTGAAACTGGATCAAAGTCCAGTTGAGTATCAAACATCTTTTCCATTTCACCCAGCACCTGAGACCATTACCTCTGTGATCTATTACATGACCAGATACAGTGTGTTAAAGTACAGGTTTCAGGTTTACATTTTAAACATTTGCCTTTGCGTCATCTTTTGCAAATTAATTTTAGGCCTATCCCTGATTCAAATTCCATTCAAATCGTATTTGTTATATGCGCAGTCATACACACTTAGTCATGCAGTGAAATGCTCGGATAAAAAAAAAAGTGAAAAATGGAATTAAAAATAAATTAAAATAGAATAGCAAGGAAATAAAATGCAATTTGATGTACAATAAAATTTTTTTTTGAAAAATATAGCAAGTGAATACAATGTCTGATGCGTTGAAATGAACGAAATGAACATACTACTGTTGTGAGTGCTAAATGTGTGCACTGTGTAGCAGATTTTAGTGCAGTTATGTCCAGCTGAGGTATTGGTGTTAGGAGACAAGTTCAGAAATGTCCAGGCTCTCTGTTCGAGGGTCCGAATAGCCTGCGGTTAAGAAGCAGCTCCTCATTCTCTCTGCGTTTGCCTTCAAGGAGCGGAAGCGTTTCCCTGACCGCAACAGAGTCTGTTATTGAGATGGCTGAGGTCTTTCACTAACTTCCAGGCCTTGGTCCAGCAGCGCTTGTTGTAGGTCGGCGGATGATGTGCTCAGCTGATTGCACCACCACTTGAGAGAGAGCCACTTTTCCTGCTTGGTGATGTTCTCAAACCCGGCTGTGATGCTTCCCATCAGGGTGATCTTAATGGTGCAAGTGTTGAAGGTTCTTAGCACCTGAGAGGATGGTTTAAAGTCTTTTAAGCATCTAAGCTGTCGGGTCTTTTTCACCAGGGTGTTGGTGTGACAGGATCATGACAGATGCAGGATGTGAACACCAAGGTACTGGAAACTGTCCACTCTCTCCCCTGGGGTCCAGCTGACTGTAAATGGTTGATGGATTTTTTCCTGCTTTGTGCTGAAGTCCACTATCAGCTGCTTTGTCTTGCTGACGTTCAGGAGGAGATCGTATTCCTGGCACCATATGTCCAGGTTTTAATCTCTTCTAGGTAGATCGTCTCATCATTGTTGGAGATCAGGCCCACGACAACAGTGTCGTCAGCAAACGACAAAGGTGGTGGGGTTGGAAGTGAGCACACAGTCATGGATGCACAGAGAGTACAGCAGGAGGCTCAGAAAACACCCTTGAGGGGCACCAATGCTGAGGATGAAGCAGGGAGAAGCATGTTTGCTTACCTGTACTGCTTGTAGTCTGTTTGTCAGGACGTTGACACAAGTCCCAGAACATCCAACTTGGACATGAGTATAAAGGGAATTGTGGTATTAAATGCTTTTGAACATAATTCCACTTTCTGCTGTCCATGTGACTGAGGGCAGGAGGTGAGCCACGGTGTCCTCAGTAGAGCTGTTGGGATCGGGTTATAGTGGGTCCAAGGTGAAATGAAGTCTCTGATTAGTGTTTCAAAGCACTTCATCACGTCTGAGGTCAGGGCTACGGGGCGCTTCAGAACACGGCCAGTCACACATCGATCTAAATCTAATGCTGCAGTATCCTGTGGTATTGTAGCAGATTCACTAGTATCATGGAATTCGAAAAAAGGAATTGAAATTGATTGGTATTGTATGTTTTTGAGGGTTACACACTTACTACTTGTTGACGGTCGCAAATTTAGACTCGACACACGTTAGTTGATAGAAAAAGGCTACTTACACTAGGCATGCTTATTAGCTTTAACAGATACTAGCCTGTGTTTCCAGAATCATGTGCAAGCAGCAGTTAATCTGAGCACAAAAGCTGCTATACAACTCTGATGCTAACGAAACATGGGCATTTACTATTCCAGCAAGTGATTAAATTGAGTCTTTCTCACTCCTACACAAATGAGGTATGACACGGCTAAGAAAGAGATCCAGATGTTTAACTTTGGAGAGATTACTGGGAGTCTTGAGGCACGTCCTCCGACTTTTCTTTACTTCATTCACAACTTTGCCTCCTATCTGCAATTCCTAATTCTGTGACGAGCTTCATGGCACATGTGTGCTCAAATATTTGTGTATTTTCCATAGTCTCTATCAATGCAAATATTTCGCACAGCATATTTCGTTAGTGACCGCTCGTTCTTCGATCTCTGCCAGAGCGTAACATGGGAACTAGTGCAAGTGTTTGTGTGCTCTGAGAGGAGGCTTTCGAACTCTTTGTGTGTGTCAATGTTTTAAGGGGGAAATTATTTGCAAAATGTGACGTTGGTGCAAATGGGGCATCGGAGAAGACATCTCATTTCGAAAATATAAACATGCGACCAGTGTAACAAGTAAAACCTCAAGGGTGAAGAAATATTTTGCGAAACTACAGTTTTGAAGTCCAGCCCAAGGCCTTGAAGCAAGTAAATCATTTTCCGCAGAAAAGGGTCCTGAAAACACTCCCTGCCGTCTGCTGGAACACCAGGAGTCTGCTGATGTAGAGCCTCAAATATTATTCGTGTGTGTGTGTGTGAGAAAGAGAGAGAGAGAGTGTGTGTGTTTGTGTGTGCATGCATGTTGGGCTGTGAACACTTAGTGATGAGGAAGTGTACATAATAAAACAACTAAATACAGCAAATCTGCAGATCTCCATAACTGTTACTGTGTGTGTGTGTGTGAGTGAGAGAGAGAGTTGAGCTGGGAATAGTCTGTTATAAGAAAGTGTGTTTAATGAAACGGCCAAATACAGTAAATCTGCGGCTCTCCAAATCTGTGTGTGTGTTTAGTTGCGATTTGTAGAGTCGCTGTGTTTTGAGGAAGCATACAAAAGAAAACGGCCAAATACAGCAAATCTGCAGATCTCCATAACTGTTAGTGTATGCCCTGTGTGTGTAAGTAAACTCTTTGTGTGCATTAGAGTTTTTTTTGTAATGCGCTGTGTGTGAGGTCTTGCCCGTTTGTGGTTTTGCGAGTGGCCGTGGAACAATAGTGCTATTCTGCGAAGCAGCTTCGGCCAAGCAGGCACAGGGACGGACACACACACCCACGGCAGATGGAAAGGATCGAGTTCCTCCCGGCACCTGGCTTCACCGAACAGACAAGCTCACTTTTCCCGGACACGGCAACAGAGAACGAGGGAAGAACCGAATTCCACGTCTATGAGAACAGCCGATCGAGTGCTCTCCGGGGTCGCAGAGTTAACGAGAGACATGAGAGCGAGCGGCCATAAACCGAGGATCAACATCTGAAAGAGACTTTTGTAACAGATTCGACGTAGTCGTACTTCTCGGCTTGTTGCGTGATCGAGGATATAGACAGGACATGGAGAAGACAGGACACAGCCTGAAATTTGTACCAAAGACGTGAGAGAGAAATACTTTCCATGAGTCTGCTCAGCAGCAGTGTTTCAGCTTCATATTTGTTTTTGAAACATTTCTGCTGAATGTGTGCTGACTGGCTTGGCTTACATTTTAGAATTTATTTTGGAAACTTTGCGGCAGTAAAGATAATCACATAAACGGGAGTTAAGTGAGGTGTTAACCGGAGTCTTTTGCTGATCACAGCTCTCACTAACTGCGCTTCAAACATCTCAATTCCCCCACTGACAGGAAGTCACATCAGTGCCTACAAAGCTTTGGTCACTAGAGTTGCGTACTGCCTTGCCAGGCTGAATTTCTGAATGACGAGAAGCATGACTAACAGGAAAAAGCAGAAGCAGGGTGTCGATGCGTTAGATATTTTAGTCACATCTAGTCATGCTGTTGTTCGACAAACATGTTGCTCTGAGTAAGGAGAGCGAGCTCTGGATATCTGGATACATGGATGTGGATGTGGATAAGGACAAACATGCCTCACAGCATAGTCAGAAGTTCATAGAGGTCCAGGGGGTGGAGATAAGAGATGAGATGTTTCAGGATGATGTGTGGTGTTGTAGAGCGTCTCATGTGTTCGAGCCTACAGACTCTGCTGCGTTCACACATACAGTGACTCAGAGTGACTAAATGACCGGAAATCATTTATTTATAATGAGCTGGCGACATGAGTGACAGTGACTAGATGTGGGCGTGTCCAGTTTGCAACAAATAGCAATGGGAGTAAAGACAACAGAGTGCATGTGATCCATGACCTAGAGCACACACTGCTTCTCTTTTACCTCATATGATGCAGATATACACTGCTGAATTTATACACGAACACCAGAATGTTTCATTTTAGCAGCAAGAAAACTGATTTGTTGTCTAGTGGGAGGCAAGTTGCGCCACCAGTTGTGACTTCATAGTACAGCGACTGGTGAAGGTGTGACTGTAGCTTTAGCGTTCGGGCTATAGCGGAGTTGGATCAGGTCCAGAGCCACCTCCTGGAGTTTGTGATCCTGCATTGAGGACTATCTCTGAGCATACTTGAAGCATTTTATTCCAAAGATTAGAATTTTTATAGTTCTATTTAATGCTTAACACTTCTGCTATAACAGCTCTAAAAGATGGTAGTCTCATCAGCCTCTCTTCTTTTTCTTTTGTCTCTTGAAGTTTATATGACAAACATTGACTTTTGGAGACTTCTGTTAAAATGTTAAATGTATATTCCCTCACAGAAAACCTCTACTGACCTAATGCACATTGATATAAACCACAGATTTGAATGATAACTGAAGTACACTACCGTGCGAGCTGCTGTCATAGAAAATGAATCAACACTTTCTGTCCAATCAGATTTGAGAATTCAGCAGCGCTACGCTCTGGAAAGTAGTAATAAGAAACACGGAGCGCTGTTATTGTATAAGTAATAATGCGAGCGTTAAGCTATAATAAATTATTCTATAACTGAAAACTCTTTTTTTCCGTAGAAATAAAGGGGTATACAAAAGCGTGGCTGACATTTCAGCGATCTCTCTCCATACCCATACCCATCTCTCTGCAACGGAAACGTTGACAAACATCTTCCTCCGCAATCTCTGCTCTGCGCCTGCTGCTCTGTAATTAAATTAAAGCTCATTAGTGTTGATTTGATCTCCAGCATGTTGCGCAGTGTTGCACATGATCCATCATCTGCTGAGATATTATTATTATTATTATTATTTATTACTGTTATTAATCTGCATCTTCACCTCCAGGCTTCAAAACCGGCAGGAATAATGACCGAAATGTTTAAATAATGTTTGTTTATCTCAAGCTTAACAAATAATCTCTCTGTTCGTCACTGAGTACAGTGTTATTATTGTGCACCCAAAAGAAACGACGTATTTGTTTGTGTAGAGCATTGAGCAGCGTTCAAGATCACACGGAGTCTTCACAGGCAGCTGATATTAGATTCTTCACTGTCGTTGTTTGAAGATGACAAATGTGTGTATGTGTGATGTTTGTTAGCTTTATAGCATTGAATGAAACACAGCTAGGCTCTCAGTGAGTTCTTGCACAACAGACTTTGACAAAATGGTGATGTCATCACTGACAATGCTGTATGAGAGATATTACACTCCAAACTGAGTGGTTTAATGGGCAAACGATTATTTCCTAGCAACATCTGAGAAATAATTCTTAGCCAGTCCCTCAAGGATTTTGAGAAACTAATGTGTATTCAGAGTTGGCAATCATTCAGAAACGATCGTAGATTTTCCGCAGATTTGGGCCGAGATGCGTCTCGTGATGTCAGCGCAATAACATTCATCCCAAGCCCTTTTGGATTCAAGTGTGTGGAAGTCATTACATTTGAGTCTTCAATGCTAGTAATTTAAAGGAAGAAATCTGTGCTTGCAGTTTTGCCAATCCAAACAGTTTTCCATAGGAACAACCACGATCAGAAAATTTGGAACAAAAGCAGTAGCAAAATCGATCATTTTTGGCCACAGTAATAAAAAGCAAACAAACTTTTTAACTCAACTTTACTGACACAGTTTGTTGTGTTGATTCCAACTGGAATGAATCGTGGAAGTGATGGAGGCTGTCGATTTTGCGAACAGATTGTATAACAGAAAAACTGTAAAGTTGCATTGAGGAAAAAAAATACAGAAAAAATATTGTCTATAATATTAAATGACTGCAATTTTTTTAATTTACTAAATTAATTCATAATTATTATTAATAATAATAATAAATAATAATAATAATTAATAATAATAATAATAAATAGTAATAATAATTAATAATAATATTTACAATTTTACAATCTGTTTACTACACAGTTTGTAGTTTTTAAAAAAGTAGAGAAGTAGATATCATGATACCTGTAATCACTGTTGTCTCTAAGTCACGTCTGGTGCGGTTGCACATCTGATGATGCCACCATGCATGAAAAAAAATGAATTGGCCTAGAATGCCAACTCTGTGTATAAAATACATGTGGAACATTTTAACATTTCCATGTCACGCATGCTGTAGTGTAAGCAGCAGCGTCTCACAACATCCAATGAGACGGTGAACGACGGCAGTAAACACGGCTCACAATCCAGCAAACCTTCACACTTCACACAGCTTCCACTCACCCGAGCAGTTTTAGGTTTCCTCATCGCAGCACGCATGTCTGTATCCGGTATTTCACAGAATCCCGACAACTCCGAAATCACTGGCCTGCACTAGCTGCAGTAGCTGTGAGCTTAGCAAGCCATCTGACAGATCTTGTTAGCGTAGAAGAGCTGAGCAGCACAGAGTGGTCTTCCAAGGAGAGCTGGCTGATGGAAACCGAGCAGAGGCAGAGCAGCTGCAGTCTGCGCAGATCATGCGGGATTTCTGCTCAAACGGCAGAAGAAAGAGGTTTTGCTCAGTGAAGGAACACCGCATGCAATATTTCAGTGTGCTCTGACATAATTTATCAAAATATCAATATTTTCCTGTACTATTTTGCTCCATAATTTATTAAGGTAGTATACGAGAATATTTATTGTAGTCTTAGAGCATTTTATTCCTGAACCTTTTCTCGGTTATTGATGTTTGGATGGATTCCCTTTAAAGCCAGCAGTCTAACTCACTCCAAATTACATCATCCATAATAAATACAGTGATAAGGAAACGTCGCTCTGTCACACTCTCTGCACTGCTGGAGCTAACTTCTTAACAGATTTGATGTCTTCTGTTATCTCCAACCATAATTCTGACTCTTAGTTGCCACCTTAAAGATGAGGTGTGGAAACCTCCTTTGCTAACCGGATTTTATCAACTTCCTTTCTGCATCCCAGCTGAGACCTCACCTTTTCTTTTCCTTCCCTCCTGTTCCTCCTCCGCATCCCGCTCTCAGGAGAGCCTCGGTCATATTAACCGAAAAATAATTGAGCCTTCAAGTGTAGAGGAGCTAAACACCGAATGCTAATTATCTGATCCGTGGCACTTGAGACACGGATCTAAACGTGCTGTGCGTGACAGGTATTCATCCTGAAGCACAAAAGAATAATGATGAAACGAAACGTGCGCTTTGAGCGAGTGGGCCCGGGATCTAACGGTGCAGCTCTCCTTGCGGATGTGTGATTAGGAAAAGATTGACAAGTTCAGTCAACTTGTGTATATAGAGGAGATGAGGTAATGATTTCTGTGTGTAGACGCTGTGGTGCTAGTTTATTAGTTACGCCTCTACCCACTTATTTTATCAGCCGTCATAAAGCCGGGTTCGTGTTAGAGCGGTTACGGCTTGAAGCTTTCACCGTGTGATGACTGTATTAATCGACCAGTCAAACACACAATGAAATTTTTGTACTAAAGTCTCTCTGTACATCCTCGCCTAAATGTATGAAAGAAATTTTACTCCCTTGATTGTCCTTCATTTCTTATTTTTGAGAACGAACCTTTCTCATTGAGAATGAATAGCTGTGAGGCAAGAAAAAAAAATTAACTAGTGTGTCAGTGTGCAGAGTTCTGGTCAAGCTCTGGTCAGCAATGCTCTGGCTGTAACGTGCGATGAAGCACAGCAACGTATTTACAACAGTAGTGCAGCCGCATGCCCTGTACAGAGACATGGAGGGTAGAAGAAGTTGCTTTTGGCTGCTCCCTGTTCGGGGTCGCCACAGCGGTCCGCACAACAACTTGGCAAATATTTTACGCCGGATGCCCTTCCTGACGCAACCCTCCCATTTTTCCGGGCTTGGGACCGGCACTGCATCCAGTGGGGTTGAGGCATTGGCTGGGAATCGAACCCGGGCCTTCCACATGATAGGTGAGAAACCTACCACTGAGCCACCAATGCCCCTTACAGAGACATGGAGGGTGCTGTGGTATAATTTAAAGCGAGTTTAGAAGGAGGGAGTTTTGGGGAGTTGACACAAAAGCCTGACACGGAAAGGGATGAGTAGGGAACGTGAACAGGCAGAACAATGAACGGGTTTACCCCTAATAGACAGAAATGCGTTTTAATCAGTACTCTGAGGGGGAAAAAATAAGTCAGTGGTGAGGTTTACACCATGACGGACCACTGACACCTTGTAGGTATACAATAACTGACAGAAGTAAATCCTCAGCTTTCACTACACACTGATTGGCAGCAACTACTAAGTTTGAGTGTAAGTTAAGTTGTTTCAAAGCCGCATGGTGCAGAAGTTCAATTCATAACATGTACACAAGTGTCCTTGAGCTGTGGTCAGTGGCTATATAAATAAACTAAGTTTTATTTTTATTATTATTATAACTGAAGCATGAAGGAAACCTGGAACAAAACCCAGTGCCGTTTTTCACCATCACCAGCTAATCGGACGCAGCATCTGACAAACAGGAAGCCCTATATTTACGATCAGGATCGCAGGAAGTGTTTCGCTTCTGTCTGAGTAAAGCATTTACTCCAAGCAAGGTTTGTCTTTAACTACGATATTTTGCATTAGAGATGATGTTCTAGTATTGTATATTTTAATTATGTTGCTTTGCATTTTAGTTATTTTTAACAGATAGAAATGCAGACATAATAAAGGAAGTGAGTTATTCATACACTTTACAAGAAGTTTAAAGATGCATCCCAACTGCATCATGATCCCCAGCCGTGTGAGTGCACATAAACAGACACACACACACAGAGCAATTTCCATATTCAAAAGAAGGCATACATACTGTAGGTGTGTTTAATGTATTACACCATATTTACATACACACATACTGAATTTGTTATGCACTGTGGAAAAATGCCTTTTTTTCAGCAATAGCAGTGACGTCTCATTTGTGAGTTCTCAGCTTGTGTTAAATCGTCGAGGGGGATTTTGAATTATCTGTGAAAGATTAACTGCATTATATGCTAATGTTCTGTTTTTGAGTCAACTAAGACCCCGTTCACACCTTCTGTGCTTCATGGTTATGTCTAGACCGGGATTATTTACATATGAATGAAAAGCGTAAATCCATCGCAAAAGCCGACCCGAAGCACAGTCTGGAAAGTGCAGAGTCTTTCAGAACAGCAGGAGATCTTAGCTGTCAGTCAGACAAGGGGTCAGTAATAAGCGGCAAGGCATTATTTATGAAGGCACACATTTCATTTGTGTCCTTTTGATTAAAATGGCGCTTCACTTTGACTGATCAGGATGTTGCCGTTTTCCTTTCTTTCTTTCTTTCTTTTTATTCTTTTTTTTGCTGTGCCTGAGAGAGATTATACAGAGTCACATCCTCTAATGAAAAGCATTTATTTGCAGGCATGCTATGATACTTTTGAACTTTTCTCAGAGCTTGATTAAAGCTAAATTCTTGTCCGACTCCCAGCAGGTCCCTTATTATGAAATAAACTTGTGAGCAACCTAATTTTAAAATGAAGCAAGTCCCTAAACACCGATTCTGCATAAACGGCTCCATTACGGCGACTTAAAAAGGAAACGTGGCTACAAACCGCCTGACCATTTTAATGAACGAGTAGCCGAGATAAATACTTGATCATTTTATTTTTTCATCGGTCAGTATGCAAACCTTAATTGTGCTAATAAAAAAAAAGTGTACAAGAAATAACTCTTTAACTCCCTGAGAAATGTTATTACATTAATTGTCTCTGCCGACCAATCACGGTGAAGATGGGAGGGACTTTTGTGATACACTTCACCTGTCTGAAATGCTCTGCATCGTCAAAAGCCTGTTCAGATACTGATGTAAGTTTATTAGCAGCAGTAGTAGTACATGTTGTTGGTTGGGCGATAGTTATAAATGTGAGAATATTAAAACTTGACCTTTTAGTCTTTTATTACACACTTCAGCTGCTTCATGCAAAAAGCTCACCAAGAGCGCTGACATTTTAGAAGCATTTTCACCAGATGTTTGCTTGTTGTTTTTGCCTTTAGGATACTGCAAAGCACCAGAATCTCTTGAAAACGTACAGGCTTGAAATTTCAGATGAGCTCAGTGTAACACGCACCATTAGGTTGAGCTCACTTGCATCACGTTACCTCACTGCACACCTCACTGAAAACAGGAGATGAGCAATCAACACTTCCATTTAATTAAGCTAGTAAAAAAACAAAAAAGGGACAGAAAATAATGATTCGAGGGCCGACTTGAAGGATTGATTGAAATGCATTGCTCTACATTATCTATCAGTGGAAAGAGACCGTCATGGATCCATTTTTAACTGGACAGTTGAAGATTCATACAAACAGTACTCGGCAATGTCGCATCAAGCATCAGAATGTGACCTCTTTGACTGTGAATGCATGATTGCTGGTGTCCGATGAGCTGGTCCGAGTATTTCAGGAAGTGCTGATCTCCTGGGATTTTCACACGACAGTCTTCAGAGTTTACACGAAATGGATCAGAGGAGAATGTTTTCCTCTGTGGTCCACAGAAGAGCGTCTGAGAACGCACAACACATTTAAACCTTGAGGTGAATGAGCTACAACAGCAGGAGAACACATCAGGTTCCACTCCTGCCTGCCAGGAAGAAGAATCTGAGACTATCATGAGAAGAGACTTACCACAACTGGACAGTTGAAGACTAGAAACTCTTTTTCCTAATCATCACCTGCTCAGTGTTGGTGATCCTGTGCATGCTGTAAGCTCAGACTCCTGCTCTTGGCTGACATGAGAGGAGCCTGTGATGTAGCTATTTGCTGTTGTAGACCATTTGCCTTGAGGTTTGCTGCATTCTGAGATGCTTGTTATAAAGAGAGTGACCTATCAGCTCTAACCAGTACGGTCATTTTCCTGTAACCTCTTTCATCAGCAAGCACTTTTCACTCTCAGAACTTCCACTCACGTGGGTTATTTGTTTTTCTCACCATTCTGCATAGACTATATTGTTGTATGTGAAAATCCCAGGAGACCGGCTTCTTCTGAGACACCCAGACCAGGCCATCTGGCACAAGAAACCGGTCAAAGTCACCGAAATCATGTATTACCCCATTCTGATGTTTGATGTGATGAACATGAAGTGAAGCTCTGTGCATTACATTGCTGGATGATTGAATCATTGCAAGTATGAGCAGAGGTGCAGGTGTTCCTTATAAAGTGCCCAGTGAGGGCGCGTATGCATGTTTGTTGGTACATGCTTGATAAATCGAAAGCATCACATCCAACGTTTTGGCAACACGCAGCTCATTAAAATATGTAAATTGTGTGCCTAATGTGAGGAAACCGTGCTGAAAGTTTGATGTTGCTGCATATTTTGTCCATGAGTTATTACTCTGTGTCTTCTTTATAGCCCCCTGTGAGTTTCAGCATACTTTGTGTATGTGTGTGTGTGCGTGCACGTGTGTGTTTCGGAGATGGAGATGGAGATGAGAGGATCTACAGCACTCCTAGTGTTCTCTTGTTACCGGTAGAGCTCCTTCTAAATGGGTCATCGTTAGCCAAGAGGGAACAGAGCCAGCCTTGTCAGAGGAAACAGCTCAGCCACTAACAGCCAGTGTAACTCAAAACCCCTAGCTAACAGGCTAACACCTGAGCCCTGCAATCCACGAGCATCATGGGTACAATGGTGATCTATTTCTAATGAACTCAGTCAGAAGTTTCTGCTCCTGCTTTTCATGCAGCATGCATGATTGACTGGGGCAGTCAGCAGGACAGGGCTTTTTTTCTTTTTTTGGGGGGGATTGAGTAACACAGCTATATGATAAGTTTAGTGCTGTTAAGCCAGCGATGATCAAATGGGTTGTAATTAAACAATAACACTGCAGTTAAGGGTTGAATCACAATAAATCCCAATGTGTATATACACAGTGCTCCATGTCTAGATGTAAATCTCAAGATCTCAGGAAATGAAAGATGCAATTCTGATCTGTCATTTTACTGCGAAAAAACGAAGTAGTGCATACTGTGTGTTTTGAAACACAGCCTTGAATTGCCTTTGAATGTGTGTTAAATGAGAATTAACATTTTTCTACCAAACCAAACAAAAATGGTCAAATCTTACAACCAAAATAATGCGAAACGAAGCATTGTAAGTTTGGTCAAAATTCATTATGTTATTATGTTTTGGGTTTCAGGATAAAGACTGGCACACCGTTTTTTCCCAGAACGCCACAGAGATTATTAAACATCCTCAAATGAAAAGCTCCTGTAGCTTAAATTAGATATAGAAAGCAGAAAATTGAGATTTCTTGCTGTTTCGTTTGGACCACCCTCAGCTGCTCCAGTTACACAGACGGCCGAGTAGATCGGCTGTTCACACAAGCATGTGTTTATCGCACCAGCTTCTCTCAGTTTATACCACAGTGCTGCTTAATTATGAGCCATGTTCCGTCACATGGACTAGTATTTTTGAAAAATGATATGCTAAAATTTAGGAGACTATTTATTTATTTATTGGCAGAGAGAAAGTTGTTCCTGTTAGGTTTTCCTCCACAGGAGAGTCTTCAGGGCAAAGGTCTTTCTTGTTCCTAGATAGACAGATGGATGGATGGATAGATAGACAGACTTTATTGCTCCCATGAGGGAAATTCTTGTGTTACAGCAGCTTATTCACTTGCAAGATAACATGCGCACACACAAAAATATGTAAAATTATGTACACCGATCAGACATAACATTCTCCTCATCATGGCACATGGTTAGTGGGTGGGATATATTAAGTTAAGTTGCCTTTATTTGTCACATATACATTACTGCACAGTGTAATTCTTTTCTTCGATTATCCCATCCTTGGGGGTTGGGGTCAGAGCGCAGGGTCAGCCATGATACAGCGCCCCTGGAGCAGGGTGGGTTGGGGGCCTTGCTCAAGGGCCCAACGGTGGCAGCTTGAACCCCTGATCTTCCGGTCAACGACCCAGAGCCTTAACCACTTGAGCTACCACCGCTCCCATTATTATTACCATTATTAGCATCTCCAAAACTGCAGCTCTTGTGAGGTGTTCCCGGTCTGCAGTGGTCAGTATCTATCAAAAGTAGTCCAAGGAAGGAACAGTGGTGAACCGGCGACAGGGTCATGGGTGGCCAAGGCTCACTGATGTACGTGGGGAGCGAAGGCTGGCCCATGTGATCCGATCCACCAGATGAGCTACTGTTGCTCAAACTGCTGAAGAAGTTAATGCTGGTTCTGATAGAAATGTGTCAGAATACACAGTGCATGACGGGTCAGGGCTGTTTTGGCAGCAAAAGGGGACCAACACAATATTAGGTAGGTGTTCATAATATTATGCCTGATATTGATGACAAATTTATTGTTTAAAATAGATAAGATTGTTTTAGAAGCACAGCCTGTGAGTTGTGCCGGTTGGTAGGCAGATATCATGCCTATATGAACATAAGGATAAGATGAAATGAAAAACACATTTAGACAGGGTTCTGGGGTAATTGCCTATTTGCCAGGTGCTCATCTGTGATTTTATTACTGTCCGATTTAGCCATGTTGCTGTTTTTCTCCATCCTCCTCTGAGGAAATTACAGGTCAGATTACCTACTGGTTTCCTCCAACCGTAGCACTCGTCTTATCTGATTCTGGGTAAACATGCCCCTGATTTGCTATACAGATGTCACCATTTGCTGGAAAAGAAAGATGTTTTGTCTGCTGCTACTTTACTCCGTTTAGTCTCACAGCTTCAGTGAATAGTCAGTGCCCCCCCCCACAGGTATTAATCAAACTAACTAACAAATAGAAAGCTTCTTGTATAATTTGGGATTGTACTTGTGTACTGGGGGAAGGGTTATATAGTACTGCTCTTTGGAAGCTGTGTAAGATACTTACATGTTTCCCTGAAGATAAAATAATAATTTATACAGAACATCCTGTTTCTAAAAGTTTACACCCCCCCACCCCGACTCTTACTGTATCATGTTGTCTTCTTGAGTATCAGTGAACATGTGTCCTCAGTGTGAAAAGATGGATCTAAAAATCATAGTCCATGATGGGAAGAGGTCAGCCGAAGATGCTACAAGAGCAAAGAATGACCAGGACAACACACAGTATCAAGAATCAGTTGTGTGTAGAAACACTTGTGTAAAATCAGTTATCTTTGTGTCTTGTGAACTATATGTAAATATCTGTTATGTGAAATAGCTAATTCAGGGCAGAACTGAATTTTCACGATCTCTCATTTAATTTTTTGAAACATTTTTCCGATTCTGCCCGGCATCTTTAAACCTGTGACCTCAGCTGTAGCTCTGAGAGGCAAGGCCAGGTTAATGGCTGAAAAAGCTTGGTAAGTCGTAAAGCTAGCTCTGCACTCCTTAATGTCTCACATAAATTTTGAATTGGGGATTAAAAATGAAGAGGAAGAACACAGCAAGGACATTGTCATGGATACAAAGAAGCATTTTTCAGAGCGGTGGTGGTGGTCAGCTTCACCGTCACTAGGTAGCTCTCGGCTGAATAGTGAAGTGGAAATAATGAAACGTTTAGACGGTTTAAACTGCTGCGTTGTAGTCCACTTAAAACGCAGTAAAGGAATGTGGTAAATATTTCAGTTGCTCTATGGAAGTTAGAAAAATTTTACATCTTTACATAAGCAGCTCAGTAAATATTTATATTGCGTTTTGTAAACCGCTACAGCTTATAAATCCGGCAAAACAGCCCACAATGACAAAAAATTAGGTTTTGGCCACCGGCAAGGTTGATATCTTGATGAGTTTTTAGCAAAAGGTCGTGGAAATGTTTTGTTTTAGGTTACAGGCAATGCCAAGCTTAGAATAAGTTGTTGGTTAGTTGCATGTTGTAGCACAACATACTTATGGGTATTTTTATGTTAAAACAGATTGATTTTTATTTTACTACTTTATATCAGATATTGATGGCGCAGCATGTAATCCTTAAAGATGATATTTAATACCATGTCTTTTAAACGAGTATCATCTTTGCTGTTCATCAGAGCTCTAGTGTTTTAATCCAGATTTTTCCCCACCGTGGAAAATGTGACGGAGTAAGTAAAAAGAGCGCTTGTGTCCTCGTCCTGATGATGAAGCAATATTTACAGACTCACAGACACAGCAGCAGAGACTGCTACATGAGGGGTTTTAACTCTGTTAAAGACATTTAACTCTGGACCTTTCTGAATGAACTATTCCTGCAAATTCCCAAACCAGTCATATTTCTGTTTGAGTTGGACACTAGTAGGCTTTATCCCTTAATATTACTCCAAAAGAGCGCTCTCTTTTTTACAATTAATACTTGACTGATTTGCACGGGTGTTTATAACGCTGCGATATTAACCTACAGCACCTGGAAGACCCGCCCACTTTTTCCTATTTTATACATGTGAGGCGCTGTCTCGTGAAGTCAGTCCCAAATAACATACTTATGCACCATTCCGTGCCATTTTGTAGTAAAAATAGTGTGAGGAATGTGTTCGATGCTGGACTTCTTCTTGCACCCACTGCTTTGCTTATGTAGTAGAAGATGGGCGGGGCTTCCAATTTTCAAGATGGCCAATGACACGCCGATGGAAACCGCATTTTACAAATGTCTTTCGACATTGTGTGATTTTTTTTTTATGTTTCTTAATTTTTATGAAATTTAGAGTAACCTGCTAAAGCTAGCATCACATCACATGGGTTTAACATCATGCGCCATCAACTGAGAAACGTCTACTTCTGGGTAGTAAAAAAACGTCAGTGTTCTATGTAAGGCGTACGACTGTTCTACTATTCATACACTAAAGGGTAGGGTTCATGATGCACAGTGTATACTACTTCATTTGGGATGCAGCGTTTGTGTCAATGGTCAATAGAGAATGTTTTAGGTTCACTAATGTGAAATTCCTGATGAGACCTCTATAGGCTAAACAGCAGTATACTGTATGTATGAGGGATGGCACTGAAAATGGTCAGAAACATTAAACTATTAAATATTCTTACAACAAAGTGTCACTACAAATGATGGTAATGGGGAAGATGATTAGAAAGTGGTAACACCCCCCCCCCCCCCATGTCGCTCAGAGTCCTGATGAACATCAGACATTTATAAAATATGTTATGTTACTGTTAGACGGATTGATTTGTAAAAGTATTCAATTAAAATGCACTGTTATGTTTACTGCACGTTGCTGATGAATCACCTATACAATAAAACACCATCATAACTGCCACTGCCACCAAGCAGCTCCCAACTACATGTTTTTTTCCCCCCAGTTCTGGGCAATTAAGTCATTTATCATGAGCATTTTTTTATTTCATTTTTTCTTCTTCACATTGTAAATCATGTGTAGTGAAAAATCAATACCTCATAAGCCTAAACTGCACTGTTCAACTTTATCTGGAATTTTAAGAGGTGACATAATGAGAAGTATGATATTGATGTGTACAAGTGTCACAGACAGCATTTCTCATTCTCAAGTGAATGAGTCTTTCTGAAAATGTAGGGTTTTTTTTCCACTTGCTTGTTGGTCTCTCGTGCTACAGCTACAACAGGTTTTTTTTTTTTGTTTTTTTTTCCCTGAGTCGCAGAAAATGGTTTCCTGTGGACAGAAAAAACATGTCTCATAAACCCTTTGAAAGTTTCTGTGTACGAATGTGAGAGGAGGTTTATCG
Organism: Hemibagrus guttatus; assembly: GCA_033459395.1. Lineage (NCBI taxonomy): Eukaryota > Metazoa > Chordata > Actinopteri > Siluriformes > Bagridae > Hemibagrus > Hemibagrus guttatus. The sequence continues at coordinate 12,582,314 of JAUCMX010000020.1, forward strand.
CAGCCGGTGACCAGGCTGTTATTAGGTGGGTTGTAAATTTTGATTTGATAACGTGTCAGTAAACGAGTTTCGTCGAGTTTTATTATTGCACCTTAACCTTAAGCAGTTGTTCTCCATCATCACCACTCCACGCAGATAGACGCTCATTTTTGTCATGTGGTTTTTTGTTTTTTTGAGAGAGAGAGAGGGGGGGGGGGAGTTTTTCACCATGCTGGTGCTTTTCCTGCATTTCTCCTTCTCTGGCGCTCAATACGCAGCTTTTAATGTCACTCCTGAGGCGTTTGACATAAGTTTGTGAAGTACTATCACTAGGCTGGTGTATTAATGCGAGTGTTTTTTGAAAGTGCTGTTTGGAAAGGGGATTTTTTTTATTTAATTTTTTTTATTACAAACACTTTTCAGAAGTATCCCTATGTGGTCAGGGCCTCGGTGTTGTTTTACAATGCCTTATGTTTTTTTTTTTTTCCCCTCCTTATTTCATACCCGCTCGACGTTTGCCGACAGTTTGTTCTCCTCTCGTGAGATGCAGTCTCTCAGTTTCTCTCTGTTTTTTTACTGTGTTTGTGTCTAGCTCATGTAGAGCTGGCAGATGCTCATGTGTCTTATACACTGCTGTGTTGTGGGTAGGTGTCATGCTGAAGTGTTTGCACATGCTGTGCTCCTGATTGATTTTGTTTTCTTTCTCTTTCACTCCTTCATGTTCTCGCGCTCCCACTCTATTTTCGCTGATGTGTAATGTAGGGTGTGTGTGTGTGTGTTCATTCATTCATTGTCTACCGCTTATCCGATCTATTCTCGGGTCACGGGGAGCCTGTGCCTCTCATCTCAGGCGTCATTGGGCATCAAGGCAGGATACACCCTGGAGGGAGTGCCAACCCATCGCAGGGCACACACACACACATTCACTCACGTAATCACACACTACGGACAATTTAGAGATGCCAATCAACCTACAATGCATGTCTTTGGACCGGGGGAGGAAACCGGAGTACCCGGAGGAAACCCCCGAAGCGTGGGGAGAACATGCAAACTTCACTGTGTGTGTACATATGAAAGAAAAAAAAAAAGCACTTTAATGCTAATGTGTAAATGTATGAACATCACCACCACCATTTTAGTCAGATATTGTCCTCTTTCAGGACCTGGTTTTATTGCCAAATCATATTCAGATATGTCCTGTAATGTTCTGGTTTTAAATCCTCATTTATTTGGAGTAGAGAGCACAAACTGCCCTCTGTTGTATACATAACGAGAACAGAACAGCCAAATTTGCCCATTTCTCTGTAATCAACAAGAGAGAAAGGCCTACGATTGGTCCCACCCAACAGGGATAAATAGAGTAGCCATAACCCCATCCTGAGTAAAATGACTGTGATTATATAAAAGTAACAGTCTTTCAAACGACTCGAGTAAGCCGGTCCTATAAAAATCTAGACAGCGAAGTGTATCACCAAACCTTGCGTTACCATAACAACAGTCAGGAGCTAGCAGTTACACAGTAGTCTTATGCTGGACATAGCTGGACTAGGATATACAGTAGTTTACATTATGGTGCTATTTAAGGTGTACTATAATTTACAGTCATAAAGATAGGATTAAATCACATGATTTTACTTAGAGAAATGCTGGCTTTGTTGTACGAAACACTGATGTAATGGTTTGTATTCCTCTGCTCAGTTAGATATCATCATTGGTGATAAAATTTCAAAGAGTGTTTTGTATTTACTGTATACCACAGCGCGGCTGAATGCTCGAATCTGATTGGTCAGAAGGAGAGCAGGATGTTTGTCTAACCGCAACATTTACCAGCCATAGCTCTACTTCTAATATGTTCTTGTTTCTATAGTAACAGCTCATGAACACACATGTATAGGGCAGCAGACGCACCACAGTATGTTAGACAAATAATAAACAGCTTAAAAAAGTGCTGTTTAACAAAGTAAGACATGTAGTTGTTGATGTGGTGATGGTTTTTAGGAGATATTAAAAAAAAAAACATAAAAGAAACCCTGTGCCAGCTCAGGAACATCTTCAAAATGTTTTGTTTACTTTAGGTAACATGACAAGCTGTGATTTTGGAGAGAGAGAGAAAGGAAGGGAGAGAGAAAGGGAGCAAGACAGGAAGAGAGAGAGGGAGAGCGACAGGAAGAGAGGAATAGAGAGAGAGGGAGAGACCGACAGGAAGAGAGGAATAGAGAGAGAGGGAGAGCGACAGGAAGAGAGGAATAGAGAGAGAGGGAGAGCGACAGGAAGAGAGGAATAGAGAGAGGGAGAGCGACAGGAAGAGAGGAATAGAGAGAGGGAGAGCGACAGGAAGAGAGGAATAGAGAGAGGGAGAGCGACAGGAAGAGAGGAATAGAGAGAGGGAGAGCGACAGGAAGAGAGGAATAGAGAGAGGGAGAGCGACAGGAAGAGAGGAATAGAGAGAGGGAGAGCGACAGGAAGAGAGGAATAGAGAGAGGGAGAGCGACAGGAAGAGAGGAATAGAGAGAGGGAGAGCGACAGGAAGAGAGGAATAGAGAGAGGGAGAGCGACAGGAAGAGAGGAATAGAGAGAGGGAGAGCGACAGGAAGAGAGGAATAGAGAGAGGGAGAGCGACAGGAAGAGAGGAATAGAGAGAGGGAGAGCGACAGGAAGAGAGGAATAGAGAGAGGGAGAGCGACAGGAAGAGAGGAATAGAGAGAGGGAGAGCGACAGGAAGAGAGGAATAGAGAGAGGGAGAGCGACAGGAAGAGAGGAATAGAGAGAGGGAGAGCGACAGGAAGAGAGGAATAGAGAGAGGGAGAGCGACAGGAAGAGAGGAATAGAGAGAGGGAGAGCGACAGGAAGAGAGGAATAGAGAGAGGGAGAGCGACAGGAAGAGAGGAATAGAGAGAGGGAGAGCGACAGGAAGAGAGGAATAGAGAGAGGGAGAGCGACAGGAAGAGAGGAATAGAGAGAGGGAGAGCGACAGGAAGAGAGGAATAGAGAGAGGGAGAGCGACAGGAAGAGAGGAATAGAGAGAGGGAGAGCGACAGGAAGAGAGGAATAGAGAGAGGGAGAGCGACAGGAAGAGAGGAATAGAGAGAGGGAGAGCGACAGGAAGAGAGGAATAGAGAGAGGGAGAGCGACAGGAAGAGAGGAATAGAGAGAGGGAGAGCGACAGGAAGAGAGGAATAGAGAGAGGGAGAGCGACAGGAAGAGAGGAATAGAGAGAGGGAGAGCGACAGGAAGAGAGGAATAGAGAGAGGGAGAGCGACAGGAAGAGAGGAATAGAGAGAGGGACAGCGACAGGAAGAGAGGAATAGAGAGAGGGAGAGCGACAGGAAGAGAGGAATAGAGAGAGGGAGAGCGACAGGAAGAGAGGAATAGAGAGAGGGAGAGCGACAGGAAGAGAGGAATAGAGAGAGGGAGAGCGAGAGGGAGAGAGAGAGGGTGAGCGACAGGAAGAGAGGGGGAGAGAGAGAGGGAGAGCGACAGGAAGAGAGGGAGGGATAGAGAGAGGGAGAGCGACAGGAAGAGAGGGAGGGATAGAGAGAGGGAGAGCGACAGGAAGAGAGGGAGGGATAGAGAGAGGGAGAGCGACAGGAAGAGAGAGGGAGAGAGAGCGGGAGAGCGACAGGAAGAGAGGGAGAGAGAGCGGGAGAGCGACAGGAAGAGAGGGAGAGAGAGACAGGGAGAGCGACAGGAAGAGAGGGAGAGAGCGACAGGGAGAGAAGGAGAGCAACAGGAAGAGAGAGAGAGAGACAGGGAGAGAAGGAGAGCAACAGGAAGAGATGAGGAGAGAGAGAAAGAAAGGGAGAGAGACAGGAAGAGGGAGAGAGAGAAACGGGGAGACAGAGAGATATGATGAGTAGGTCAAATCAGGAATGAACCCGTCTCTCTTACTTTCCACAACACTAAATCACTGAAGTTGTTCAAATGTATGACGTGTCGTTCATTAATAAATGAAACACTGCGTTTTCTGCAGCTTGTGTGACAAATCTGTCATACTCGTCTGGTGCTGCAGGTTATTTATTTGAGCCGTAGTCTCTGCTAAATGGTGAAGCGTGTTGCCCTACCCGCTGCTGTAACACTGACCTAAATTTATCCTAACAACACACGTTTGTAGACTTGACAAATGGAGCACTGGCTCTCCATTTATATGCTAATGGGAGGCTACAGTAAATTATAATACATTCCCAAATGTGTGTCAGCACATCCAGACAATCCAGCTGCTGCCCAATCTTAATAGCCAGGATAATATTACTCTATATAAGTGTGTCATAACCAGTTTCAGCCCCATGTGTTGACTGGTGATTGCTGGAGCAATATGATGCTCATGTATCAGGGGGAAAAAATGATAGTAATATATCGTATTTGAGCTATCGGTGTGCACGGGTATTGGAGCACCTGGTTTAGAAGATAATGAGATAAAGAACATGAAGATGCAGAAAGCAGCACTATTGTTGCATTTCACTCATGCACACAGTTCTTAAATTGTCTCTTGTTCTGTAAAAACAAAACAAAAAAACACCTTTGGGGGCTTTCACAATGCCAGTTTAGTCTGAAACAGACCAGCGTTCATATGTGAATGTGAAAGCTGTCATGTGGACCAGGAAGTGCAGCATGTTCCTGAAACTTGGACTACTTGTAGGAAGTGGTGTGTTTTCGGTCGTGTCATGGTTCCGTAAATGTGAACGCAGCTCATACTCGGGGCTGCACATGTTCAGGAAGCAAAGTAACCTGTGTGTGTGTGTGTGTGTGTGTGTGTGTGTGTGTGTGTGTGTGTGTGTGTGTGTGTGTGTGTGTGTGTGTTTTAGCCGATAGTTTCATTGGTTTCTACAGCACATGAGTAGCATAAGCGGCAGGGGAACACTGTGGGACACGGAAGAGGTTAGACGCTTTACTGCGCATAATAATCAAAATAATAAAAAATCTCTTGAGTCCTCTTGTGCTCTTCATGCATGATTATAATGAACGCAAATGCATTGAGCTTCAACACATTTTAAGGGAGTCTAAAACCTGACCAATTCTGCAGGGGCACTCAAATATACTCAGGTGTAGTGTAAATACACAGATCAGACATAACATTATGACCACCTGCCTAATATTGTGTTGGTCCCCTCTTTGCTGCCAAAACAGCCCTGACCCGTCATGCACTGTGTATTCTGACACATTTCTATCAGAATCAGCATTAACTTCTTCAGCAATTTAAGCAATAGTAGCTCGTCTGTTGGATCGGATCACACGGGCCAGCCTTCGCTCCCCATGTGCATCAATGTCGCCGGTTCACCACTGTTCGTTCCTTGGACCACTTTTGATAGATACTGACCACTGCAGACCAGGAACACCCTACAAGAGCTGCAGTTTTGGAGATGCTCTGATCCAGTGGTCTAGCCATCACAATTTGGTTCTTGTCAAACTCGCTCAAATCCTTACGCTTACCCATTTTTCCTGCTTCTAACACATCAACTTTGAGGACAAAATGTTCACTTGCTGCCTAATATATCCCACCCACTAACAGGTGCCATGATGAGGAGATCATCAGTGTTATTCACTTCACCTGTCACTGCTCAGAATGCTATGGCTGATCGGTGTAAGTCGTCTTGTGAAAACTACCTGAGGAACTCCTTTACCAGTGACTTTCATTTATCTAAGATCTGAGATACTTCAGCTCTCTCAGCTAGTTAACGGCTTTCATTTTTCTGCAGCCGTGTAATGCCGCAATCTCAGGTTTTGGCTCAAATAATTTTCGACTCATTATCCTTTAGATGTCTGATGTAGTGGGGCAGCAAGGCTAATCTGTCTGCACTGTCTGCTGCCTAAGCATTTGGCCCTGACGTGTAGACTTCTGGCAGGAAAACGTTATTTTTTGACGACGTCTAGAAATTAAATTGTTTAAATTATTCCACATTCTTAATAATATATTATTATTATTATTATTATTATTATTATTATTATTATTATTATTATTTAACACCGATCAAAAATAAATGTTTAAGAGACTTTCACTCCACTCATGACTTGCATGTCGCTGGCGAATTGCGTGAATATAAGAACGTAGCTTTAAACTTCACCAGTCTGGTGTTCATCAGTGACGAGGTTGACGTGTAGTCTCACACAGCACGTGCTCATCACTCACCCCCAGATTTTGAGCTTCACTGCTGTGTCTTTGTACAGGATAAAATCCTGAATTGTGTTTTGGGCTGAACGCCATTTGGTCGTGTTTTAGATATCTGACCCAGAAACAGTGCGACCTCCTTCTAGAACAATGTCCCCAAGAACAGATGACCCACCTTTCATCCTCACTTTCACTCCCAGGCCTCTCTCTCTTGTGCGCTCTATCTCTCTCTCTCTTTCGTGCACTCTCTCTCGCTCTCTCTCGTGTGCTCGCTCTCTCTCTCTCTCTACCTCTTTCTCTCTCTCTCATGCACTCTCTCTCTCTCTTGTGCGCTCTCTCTCTATCTCTATCTCTCTCTCGCTCTCTCATGCTCTCTCTCTCTCTCTCTCTCTCTTGCTTGTGCTCTCTCTTGCTCTCCCTCTCATGCTCTCTCTCTCTCTCATGCTCTCTCTCATGCTTTCTTGCTCTCTCTCTCACTCTCTCACTCTCTTTCTCTCTCTTGCTTGTGCTTTCTCTCATGCGCTCGCTCTCTCTCTCTCTCTCTCTCTCTCTCTCTCTCTCTCGCTCACTTGTTCTCATTCGCTCTCTTTCCTGCTCTTTCTCATGCTCTCTCTCTCTCACTTGTTCTCTCGCTCTCTCATGCACTCTCTCATGCTCTCTCTCTCATGCTCTCTCTCTCATGCTCTCTCTCTCATGCTCTCTGTCTGTCTGTCTGTCTCTCTCTCTCTCTCTCTCTCTCTCTCTCTCTCTCTCTCTTTCTCTCTCTCTCTCTCTCTCTCTAGCTTGCTTCTCTTGTTGATTCTCTTGTCTAGCCTGATGATTGGCTGTTGTACCTATCTGGTGTGTCATCAGGCTGCAGATTAGACAGAAAATAGGAAACAAATCGATGTGGTTTCTGCACTAGTGTGAGGGCAGGTGTGTGTATTTTCTGCCAAAGACATATATGTATGCAGTACAGTGCAACAGATGTGCACACACTAATATCATTACTGCAAGTGTGGCTCTGCAGGAAGCTCTGCAGGAAAGTTTGCAGTAATAGGGCTGGATTTATCATTCAGGTTTTCTGTTCTGACTCAGAGCTGCTGCAAACGTGTGAATACATGCGCGTGGGCTCGATATTACTAGCCTTTGAGCTGTTTCGGCTTGTCCTCTGAAGGACATGGTTGTGATTCTGTCTCTCTTAGAAGCAGGTAGAGGTTGCAAATGATTCAGCTGTAAAGGGATCTTCAGTAAAACATTCTGCGGGTTTGTGAGGTGATGAATTTGTTTACAGCGTCAGTATCACAGCTTTATTCCTCCAGCATCAACACGATTAGTCGTCTCACCCGCTGCTCCGGACGATCTCATTCATCCTGTAAACGAAAACCTTTCTTCAGACTTCAGTAACTGCTGTAGGTGATTCCGTACAGCTAGTCAATTGCAATAAAACCAGAATGATGGTGTGTGTTGTGAGATGGAGGGATGTCTGAAGGTTTTAAGGATCACTGACTGCTGACTCCTTAGAGTTTGATGTTCAGCTTGTTCCAAGTTTTTGACTCTGATTCGATTCCAGATGATTCAGTTCCAATTGATTCCATGCTTTTGTCTTTGAAACTCAGCTTCTGCGTGTTTGGCTCTCCTGAGATGACCACTCATATATAATTCATATATTATGTACATTTTTTTAACAGTTTGTTTGAATTGCAGGAGATTTTCTGACACAATTCATCATGCGCTCATCATATATCACTTTATAACGTTACACACATCTGTTCATCATCTACACTGGCTACAGTTTATGTCTTGTGTCTGTTTAGAAGGATTTTTTTTTTTCTGTGAGACAAACTTCAGTGTAGAAACTTTCCATAAAGTTGTGACAAGCTTCAATATCGTTTTTATTAGTCACTGGCAGTGAAATGATAATCCGGCCACTCCTGCTTAGACTCTGTGTATGACGAGATGAAGCTACTAAAAGAATGGATAGCACTGATAAGAAATAAGAAGAGGTAATAGGATGTGACGTGCAGTGTGTTACATGTAGCATGTGTACCGCTAGTGTTCAGAGTGTGCAAACATTACAGAATGGAAAGTGATGTACAGTGGGGCAAAAAAGTATTTAGTCAGCCACCAAGTGTGCAAGTTCTCCCTCTTAAAAAGATGAGAGAGGCCTGTAATTTTCATCATAGGTACACTTCAACTATGAGAGACAGAATGAGAAAAAAAAAACAACAGAAAATCACATTGTCTGATTTTTAAAGAATTTATTTGCAAGTTATGGTGGAAAATAAGTATTTGGTCAATAACAAAAGTTCATCTCAATACTTTGTTATATACCCTTTGTTGGCAATGACAGAGGTCAAACGTTTTCTGTAAGTCGCCACAAGGTTTTTACACACTGTTGCTGGTAGTTTGGCCCATTCCTCCATGCAGATCTCCTCTAGAGCAGTGATGTTTTGGGGCTGTCGCTGGGCAACACGGATTTTCAACTCCCTCCAAAGATTTTCTATGGGGTTGAGATCTGGAGACTGGTAGGCCACTCCAGGACCTTGAAATGCTTCTTACGAAGCCACTCCTTCGTTGCCCGGGCGGTGTGTTTGGGATCATTGTCATGCTGAAAGACCCAGCCATGTTTCATCTTCAATGCCCTTGCTGATGGAAGGAGGTTTTTACTCAAAATCTCACGATACATGGCCCCATTCATTCTTTCCTTTACACGGATCAGTCGTCCTGGTCTTTTTGCAGAAAAACAGCCCCAAAGCATGATGTTTCCACCCCCATGCTTCACAGTAGGTATGGTGTTCTTTGGATGCAACTCAGCATTCTTTCTCCTCCAAACATGACAAGTTGAGTTTTTACCAAAAAGTTCTATTTTGGTTTCATCTGACCATATGACATTCTCCCAATCCTCTTCTGGATCATCCAAATGCTCTCTAGCAAACTTCAGACGGGCCCGGACATGTACTGGCTTAAGCAGGGGGACACGTCTGGCACTGCAGGATTTGAGTCCCTGGCGGCGTAGTGTGTTACTGATGGTAGCCTTTGTTACTTTGGTCCCAGCTCTCTGCAGGTCATTCACTAGGTCCCCCCGTGTGGTTCTGGGATTTTTGCTCACCGTTCTTGTGATCATTTTGACCCCACGGGGTGAGATCTTTTGTGGAGCCCCAGATCGAGGGAGATTATCAGTGGTCTTGTATGTCTTCCATTTTCTAATAATTGCTCCCACAGTTGATTTCTTCACACCAAGCTGCTTACCTATTGCAGATTCAGTCTTCCCAGCCTGGTGCAGGTCTACAATTTTGTTTCTGGTGTCCTTTGACAGCTCTTTGGTCTTGGCCATAGTGGAGTTTGGAGTCTGACTGTTTGAGGTTGTGGACAGGTGTCTTTTATCCTGATAACGAGTTCAAACAGGTGCCATTAATACAGGTAACGAGTGGAGGACAGAGGAGCCTCTTAAAGAAGAAGTTACAGGTCTGTGAGAGCCAGAAATCTTGCTTTTTTTTAGGTGACCAAATACTTATTTTCCACCATAATTTGCAAATAAATTCTTTAAAAATCAGACAATGTGATTTTCTGTTTTTTTTTTCTCATTCTGTCTCTCATAGTTGAAGTGTACCTATGATGAAAATTACAGGCCTCTCTCATCTTTTTAAGTGGGAGAACTTGCACAATTGGTGGCTGACTAAATACTTTTTTGCCCCACTGTATTTAATGTGCAGGTCAGTTGTATGAAGTAACAGTAAAGTGCAGTGTGCAGAATTTCAGGGGAGAAAAGGAGACTTTATGGAATCTCAAGAAATGACATTGTGTGTGACTAAATTGACATTTTACACTCTTTCATCGTTGTTTTTTTTAATTTTTTATATATATATACACATTGTGACTGCTCAGAAAGTGTTGAGTCGTTTGCTAGGTTTGGATTCATGCGCTCGTTCTAATATGTTATGGTTCCTGCGGTCGCAGATTGGTTAAAGTGTGTACAGACATCATGAGGGGAGAGACTATATTTTCAAAAGTAAATCATTGAATTCAGGGGTTGGGCTTGGCCCCTTTAGTTCCAGTGAAAGGAACTCTTAATGCTTCAGCATACCAAGACATTTTGGACAATTTCATGCTCCCAACTTTGTGGGAACAGTTTGGGGATGTCCCCTTCCTGTTCCAACATGACTGCACACCAGTGCACAAAGCAAGATCCATAAAGACCATAAAGATCCATAAAGAGTGAGTTTGTTGTGGAGGAACTTGACTGGCCTGCACAGAGTCCTGACCTCAACCTGATAGAACACCTTTGGGATTAATTAGAGTGGAGACTGTGAGTCAGGCCAAAACTGGGGCGTCTGCCTTCACATGCACATGAATGTAATATGGAGTTGGCCCACCCTTTGCAGCTATAACAGCTTCAACTCTTCTGGGAAGGCTTTCCACATGGATTCGGAGTGTGTTTATGGGAATTTTTGACCATTCCTCTAGAAGTGCATTTGTGAGGTCAGGCACTGATGTTGGACGAGAAGGCCTGGCTCACAATCTTTGCTCTAATTCATCCCAAAGGTGTTCTATTGGGTTGAGGTCAGGGAAACTCATTCATCCATGTCTTTATGGATCTTGCTTTGTGCACTGGTGTGCAGTCATGTTGGAACAGGAAGGGGTCATCCCCGAACTGTTCCCACAATGTCGGGAGCATGAAATTGTCCAAAATGTCTTTGTATGCATGAAGCATTACGAGTTCCTTTCACTGGAACTAAAGGGCCAAGCCCAACCCCTGGAAAACCACACCTGAATTCAATGATTTGGAGGGGTGTCCCAAAACTTTTGGCAAAAAACATAACTATATCATGATTTAGGAAGGAGTCTCCAGTTCCAGTGCTTTGTAACTGTCAGACATTAAGCTGCTACTTTACTGTTTTCCAACAAAGCAATGCTTCCAGACCTGGATTTGGGTCTTGTGGATGGATTAGTATTTATCTCAGGAGCATAAACACAGATCAGAAAGGCTCTCAAACACCTTCACCATGACTCTGTAGATCAGTGAGATTATGTGTGATTACTGATTCCTGCTCCGTCCCAAGCTCGGTGTGTTCAATACAGTTTAGTTTCTCTGCTTTGTTTGACATGTCAGGCCAGGATCAAGGTTTTGTAATGTGTTAGAACCGGCAGAGCACATAAATATGCCGTGTTTCAGTGCACCAGGATGAGAATTATGAAGGTGTGCCACGACATAAAGCCTGCATTCTTTCTTTATTTAAACAAAGCCGATCTGAACGTGTCCCAGAATACATCCTGTTTAAATAGTCTGACTTTGTACATCTTCAACCTCAGCACTTTGGCTGAAAATGCAAGGAAATGATTTAATGAGGCTCATGTGTGCTGGTCTGGTAATAATGAAAGTGAAATTAACACAACGACCCTGTTACAGCCGGATGATTTAACGTTTATTAAAAAAACAAAAACAGCCATTCAATTGCATTATTTGTTTTACTCATTCTTTAAGTGAGAGGAAATTTCAGTTTTGAGCTCAAAAAGCAAAGACAGGCCTGCGTCCTTATGATAAACTTTCAAGAATGTCTCTCTCTCTCTCTCTCTCTCTCTCTCTCTCTCTCTCTCTCTCTCTCTCTCTCTTTCTCTCTCTCTTTCTCTCTCTCTCTCTCTCTCTCTCTCTCTCTCTCCCCTCTTGTGCACCAGCAGGGAGATCCAGCTAGGATTTACAGGAGTCTGGCAGATCAGTGCAGAAACTGTCCATCCAATCCCTTCCCTCATCCTGCCATCATCTCTCCTCTGCATCCTCCACTCCATCAGTCCGTTTATTCCTTATTCAGGCCTATAGGATTAAGTTGGATTTGCATACATGCAGTGTGCAGACAGTCGTTTAAGGCTGATGAGTGTGGAGTCCAGTGTGGAGTTAGAGAGGCTATGGCATGAGTCACCACTTTGCCCAGATCACTACAGATCTGACTCCTGCTGCACAAAACACCTTCTAATGTTACTGATTTAAACTTCTTGTCACGTTCCAAATGACATACTAGACATTTTTAGAATGTTGAATAATAAATCGCACAATGTTGGAATAATTTAAAAGACATTTGTAAGAGGTCTTGTCTACCAGAGTGTTGTCAGCCATCTTGAAAACTTTTTATTATCTAGTGTCAGTGCCTGGTAGCTCCGCCCCCTTTGTTGTGAGCATGGTGTGCAGGAAGTGTCCATCATTTTACACTTTTTTTCTATGTTTCTATACTTCTGTAAAGCTGCTGTGATAAATGCCCATTGTTAAAAGCGCTATACAAATAAATTGAATGGAATAAGTCAATCATCTGGTTCCTTGAAGTGCACTCCTTGTTGTTGGAGTTTTCACTTTGAACACATTACACTACTCACACTATTTATACTACAAAATACCACAGAATACTGCATACATGTGCGATTTGGGACACAGCTTTAGACTTTGGATCCTCCACTGCTAGATTCCATATCATATGTTCCTGGTCTTCAGTTAGGATTTCGGTGTTGTCCCGTTTGAGGTACATTTCTCACATGTCTTGGATGAATGTTCGTCCCTTTGGGTGTCCTCATTGAAGTTTGGTGCCTGGTGGTACACATGTCATTGTGGTATTGGGGATCTGTGGGTTCTCCAATCAGAGGACGTGACAGCCAGTCGGAGTCTCCTGTGGGCGATGACTTGGAGCTTGCACATGTCACTCCTTCTGAGCACTTCTTCATAGTGATTAAGGATTTGGCATGGGCCCCTCTGCTGGAAGATGTCAAGCTTCTTGTTGATGCCTTCTAGGTCTCACTGGAGTCGCTTGCGGTCAGGCCCACTGTGGAGGTAAACTGGCAGAGCTTTCAGGGTGATGGATAGTCAGGATCTGAGTTTATTAAGTAAAAAAAAATTGTTTCCCACCTTCCTGTCACATGAGAGCTAAAATACAATGAGGGCTAGCATGTGCTTCTTCTGAAATACACAGAGCAGTGGTGGCTCAGAGGTTATTGCTTTGATCAGAAAGTTCAAATCCCAGCATCACCAAACCAAGCCATGATAAAAGTGCCCCTTCTTCACAGGGCAGCTGAACACAAAGTGCCAACTGCATCTGGGTTTATCTCATTTGGCTGACTCACAACTGAGACTTGATAGAACGGCGTAACTGAGTTAAGGGCTAAGGATCTTGCTCAAGGAGCTCACAGAGGCGTCTTGATTTGCCACCACCTTCTAATCTGTAGCCCACTGAGCTCACACATGAACCCTGACTGGCTGGTGAGAAACAGGGCCCAGAGAGCAACATTATCACTCCTTCCCAGCGAGCACGCCTAATTACGCCCTCCTCACACTCCCAGCCACGAAAGTCTGCAGCATCGTCACGTTTCCAAACTTCGCTCTCCTGGCGACATTTTTCTGTCACGCTGCTCAAGAGCCTCGAGCCATAAGATAAAGAGGTTAGTCCATTTTTAGTGATCAGTCAATTAGCTAAGAGCTTTGAGTCCATGTAAAATAGATAGTGACTATGCACTTTTCAGACAGACCCAATAAAGATGCTACTCGTGTAGTAGGAATGAAGACGGAAGCACAGGTACCAGTCAAGAGAGATGCTGAAGACAATTCTCATGTATATCGATTCACAATAATCATGGCAAAAACCTGAGTCTGAATTTGTTCACGAGTTCCAGCTAAACAAATCACTAAAGATGCTTCTGTGTGTTGTGACATGGTTTCAGCTGCAGATTTCAGCCACACCGTGACATTTTATTGAAGATTTTTCTAAAATCTGTTGCTTTTTCTCAAAATCAATTCTGTCACAAAGTACGTTTGAGACGCAATTTTGCTTCAGTTCCCCATTCCCTATTAATTATTTCCTGTTTACTCTTGCTGGAAATCTTACAAGCTCTCATTAAATCTGAGACATATTACGAAGAAGAATGAAATTTGAAGAGTAAGGAAGTGCAAGAGGAGGAAGTGTTTAATTGAATTTTCTTTAACTGGTCAGATTTAGATAGCTATTACAATTTTCTTATCCCATCGAGAAACAACGGCACAGTGAAAGAAAGCGAGAAACTTCAAGCATCATGTGCAACTTTTAACTTGCTATATTGAACGTAGGACCGTCAACACTTGTATAACCCCCAGTAAAACCCTCAGTCATTCCTAGTGGGAAATGCTTCGAAATTACAGTCCTGCTGTTTCAAAATTCAGTTCACTGAAGGAACGATGCAGAACTTTCTTATTTAAAGATTATAACTGATCTTAATGTAAAACACAAACACACAGGTGTTTTTTTTATGTCACCTTGAGTAATTAGCATGTACACAGATTAGCCATAACATTATGAGCAGTGACAGGTGAGGTGAATAACACTGATGATCTCCTCATCATGGCACCTGTTAGTGGGTGGGATATATTAGGCAGCAAGTGAACATTTTGTCCTCAAAGTTGATGTGTTAGAAGCAGGAAAAATGGGCAAGCGTAAGGATTTGAGCGAGTTTGACAAGGGCCAAATTGTGATGGCTAGACGACTGGATCAGAGCATCTCCAAAACTGCAGCTCTTGAGGGGTGTTCCTGGTCTAGGCTCATTGATGCACTTGGGGAGCGAAGGCTGGCCCGTGTGATCCAATCCAACAGACGAGCTGCTGTTGCCCAAACTGCTGAAGAAGTTAACTAGGTGTGATCTATGAATTAACAATATGTACATTATAATTATATTATACAGAGAAAAAGTAGCAGAATGTACAGGGTGAAGCAGAACTGCAAGGTGGTGAAGTGTAGTGAGATATGATTGTCCTAGTGGTGTAGTGTAGAATTCAGAAGATATATGGTTGTGGGGAAAAAACTGGCCCTGAACCTGATGGTTCTGGTGCGGATGGACCTGTATCTTCTCCTGGACGGAAGGAGGTTGAACAGTTTGTGACTAGGGTGGGAGGAGTCCTTGATAATTTTGTGTGCTCTGCGCAGACATCTACTGTGGTGAAGAGACTCAATGGCAGGTAGTTGGGTGCCGATGATGCGTTGGGCGGTTTTCACCACCCTTTGCAGTGATTTCCTTTCACACACTGTGGAGCTGCTATACCACACTGTGATTAGTTTGTCAGGATCTTATTGCTGGTTCTGATAAAAAAAAAAAAAAGGTGTCAGAATACACAGTGCATGACGGTCAGGGCTGTAATATTAGGCTTATGCCTGGTCGGAGTATGGTATGTAAACTGGTGAATTATCTTACACTATTAATTATTAATAATTAAATATTCATTCTAAGAGGCCTACATATAAAACAGACTCAGTGATTCATAAACACAGAGTTCACACATACAGCGAGCTCGTGACTTCCAGCAACGTTGGTGACCGGATGTGGGCGTGTCCTGCATCGTGACAAATTTGAGAAAAGTTTATGCAAATCTGGAGTGCGTTGTTGAAGGTGACTAGCAATAAGAGTGAACACATTATAGAGCACGTGATCCGTGACGAAGAGCACACGTTCCTTCATCTCATAATATGATGCAGATTTACAATGCTGAATTTTATACACAAATCTCCCTCCAAAATGTTTAATTTGAGCATAAAAAACCTGGTTTATTGTTGAGTGGAATGCTAGTTGTGCCACCCACTGATAAACGTCGTTACTATGGCAACCCAAAATACGAAAACTTTTACTTTATAATACAGCAACCGAAGATTTGCAGCGATAAAATCAATTTGTATGTATGAATGTAGCTTAAGAGCCCACAACTGCACACACACACACACACACACACACACTGCTGAAAGCACTGGGCTTGTTTACGTCGCGCTGCAGCAAACTCAGCTACCCATAAATAAATGCTAGCAAATGGGGAGGAAATTTCTGGTTCACGTGTTGCATTTAGCGTAACAGGTTTTATTTTATGGCAACAGCTTTGCAGCATTTCATTCCTTTCATTTCTTTTAGTGCAAATAGCTTTAAATATTCAAAGCAACTACAACAGAAAGTTTGTTAATCCAATGAGATTTTCACTTTACACTCCGTGACGGAGCAATCGAGCTGGTGTAGACTACAGACTGACATGCCAGGGTGACATGCACTTTTCTGGGAATGCAGTGAGCTAGAAACCACAACAAATATGCTTATTTATATTGTAAATAGCTGCTCTGTGTGACTCTAGTGTCTGATAAACATGATATACACTGATCAGCCATAACATTATGAGCAGTGACAGGTGAGGTGAATAAGATTTGATTATCTCTTCATCATGGCACTTGTTAGTGGGTGGGATATATTAGGCAGCAAGTGAAAATTTTGTCCTCATTCTTGTGGGGTGTTCCCGGTCTGCAGTGGTCAGTATCTATCAAAAGAGGTCCAAGGAAGGAACAGTGGTGAACGGGTGTCATGGGTGGCCAAGGCTCACTGATGACTCACGTGGGGAGTGAAGGCTGACCTGTGTGGTATGATCCAACAGATGAGCTAGTGTTGCTCAGATTGATTACAATTGTACAGAAGTTAATGCTGGTTCTGATAGAAAGGTGTCAGAATACACAGTGCATGACGGGTCAGGGCTGTTTTGGCAGGAAAAGGGGGAACAAAACAAAATTAGGCAACAGGTCATAATGTTATGCCTGATTGGTGTATATATAAACGGGTGAATTATCTTACACTATTAATTATTAATAATTAAATATTCATTCTAAAATGCCTATGTATAAAACACACCATTTGGTAAAAATCTGCAGAGACCCCAAGGTTGTGGACGCATGACGTAGAGTAGTGTTTCAGATATTCTCTCAGATTTGACCAGAATCCATTCTTCAGAAGCCTCTGGACAGTTGTTTACTACTGAGCTCTGTGATGTCACTTCCTGTGCTCTGGTTATGTTTTCCATGGAGAGAGATAGCCCTGGTATGCTGTTATCCTGAACTTGGGGAATTTCTGTGTACACGTGTTGAAGCTTAAGCAATGTACACACTCACTCACTCACTCATATACACACACACACACACACTCACACACACACTCTTATTCACACTCATTCACACACAGTCACACACACTCCCACTCACTCACTCACGCACACACCCATTCATACACTCACATATTCACACACACACACACACACACACACACACACACACACACTCACTCACACACTCACTGTTGTTTGTGACGTTCATAATTCAGTTCAGAAAAGCACGTCTGCTGACACGAGACTACACTTGAGACGACACGCATGTGTGAGGAAGATGCTGAATGGTAAACACACACCCACACACATGAGCAACATTAGCACAGTTAAGTGAGATATTATAGGTGTGTGTGTGTGCGTGCACTCACATGTCTGTCTTTTCTCCTCCTGGCTTATCACCAGCTTCTTCATAGCTGCTATCAGCTCCTTGCAGCTGGACATGCACAAAGCACACAGTGGCCCTACTGTGAGTAGAAGAGGGAGGTGTGTGTGTGTGTTTGTGTGCATGTGCGTGTGTGTATCTTTGAGAGCACCCCATATTAAATCTTTATTAGTGGAGAATTCAGCTCATTTTTTACGAGTGTGAATTTTCCCTGACAAACGGAAGAGTGTGTGAGGTTTTAGATAAGCAGTTTAACATCTTTGTCAGTCTGAGGCTTTTTTTTTTTTTAAACACAGCACTACAGCCTTAGTCACCGTTTCTGTTTTCCTGCCTTTCACCTTGCAAATAAAATATTGATGAAGCATTAAATCATAATTGAAAACCTTTAGCGAGAGCCTTGAAAGCTAACTGATTCAATCTGAAACCAATAGCTTAACTAATTGATGAATAGCTGATCGTTATGTTATCACCAGGGGAACATGTGGGTGTGCTGTATCTCCAGTAGCAGAAAAGCGCTCCTTTGTAGGCTAGCATAGGGTTTTGTGTGTTTAGCGTTTGTATGGCAGCCTGGGAAACCCTTTCTGTTGTATAGAATCCTCAAAACTGCTTTCTGTTGATTCTCTACTCTCCTTTTTTATCTCAGTAACGCAACCATAAATAATTCTGGTTTGATCAAACCAGCTTTCTTTTTAATTTTTTTTATATTTCTCTCCTGAGGTTAAAATGACACGCAGCATGTAAACGCTGAACTATGTTCATGCAACATTAGGAAATAATTGAGGAAATAATTGCAGATTAATTGTTGAAGTTTTGTTGACATGATTTTTCCTGGTATTAATGTCTTTTAATTCAGTCAATTCACTGTGTGTGTGTGCACGTTTTTGTTTTGATGATGATGTGAGGGTTTTTGACAGCTGCTCTCTGATTACATGCTGAATTAATGACATTTATGTCTCTCTTTGCTTTTTTTTTTTTAATGAAGTCTTTTATGAATGTGTGAAGGCAAAAGGAAAGGTGTATAATCTACAGCACAAATTTTGCGGTCAAGGAATCGATTGAGACGGTCAAGGAATCGATTGAGACGGTCAAGGAATTGAGTGAGACATTTGAAGAATCATTTGAGATGGTCAAGGAATCGTTTGAGACAGTTGTGAAATCAAGGAATTATTCTAGATAATCGAAGAATAATCTTTTGAGCCAATCAAATTTTTTTTTATTTTTTTGCTAATAAAGGAATCATTTGAGCCAATGGTATCTTTGGAGATTTTGATTGGGAGATCTTCTGAGCTAGTCAGGGAATAATTTGAGGCAATCGAGGATTTAATTTTTTTTTTGCCAATCAAGGAATCATTTAACCCAATTGAAGAATCATTTAGGCCAATCAAGGAATCATTTGAGACTGTCCAAGGAAATCATTTGAGACATTTGAGGAATCATTTGAGATGATTAAGGAATCATTTGTGCCATTGGTATCTTTGGAGCTGATCGAGGGATCTTTATTTATTTATTTTTGCCAATCAAGGAATCATTTAACCCAATTGAAGAATCATTTATGCCAATTGCATCATACCTAATTTGCATGTGGTATGATATGGAGAAAATCTCAGCTAATATTTTGTATGTTGTCCCGTCCCTTGTTCCTGTTACTAAAATGGTAGATTCGTGTCGCATTCATCCGTCATCAGTCATCTTTCACTTTGCTGCCTAAGCCCTAGCTCTGTACACAGCATGATTTTTCCAGACTGATGCCATGTTGAGGTTAGGAAGTAGTCCAAATGAAAACATTTTCATGCTGTTTTGGTTAACCTATCCGTTTTCTTAAAGCAGAAGTGTCAAAAAGTATATTATTTGAATAAATACCCATGTGTCCATCATTTTTGGCTGTTTTCCAGAATTCTACTAGAGCCACATTGAGGAGTTTTCCCAGACCTGCCCTCGTTTTATACTCGCCTGTCCTTCGACAGCATTACTGTTGCTGCTGCTGCTGCTCCTAATTGATTTTGACCTACAAAGAGAAAAGACACGAACCGAGAAAGGTCAGATTTCTTTCCTCCTCTCTGAAACAGGAGTACTTGAGTATTTTACTGCCTTCTGCCCCAGATGAGACTCATTACATGAGATCTAAGCCTCTCATAAACTGAAATGTTTTGAACTCTTTATTACGTCTACAGTCAGCTTTCTGATGTGTTCTTGTAAAACACAATGGACATGGTTTTTTGGCCTGTCTGGAATTTTCTGATTAATTTTTTTAATAGTAGTGTTGTCTGTTCTTGCTATGAAAATCTACATGGTTAGTTCTGATGCATGGTTTCATTCAGAAGTACACCAATCTTTGTTCCTGTTGACAAGAGTCTTGGCTTCACAGCATTTATATATCTTCAAATTGAAATTGAACTCATTCAGTCAGGTGAATTTTCAACCTGTGAAAAATTGACTGTGGGCGTGTCCCAAATGGTACAATTCTGTGGTATTTTGTAGTATAAATAAGCAGTGAGTATAAGTGTGAGTAGTGTAGTGTGTTCACACTGAAAACTCCAACACGATGGAGTGCATTGGGGAAAAAAAACTCCTAAAAATGTTGGACACTTCATGGACGTAACACTCACAGCTCTGCGATATAGAGGAAGGGGGTGGGTCTACCAGGCGCTGGTGCTGGATGAGAAACAATTTTCAAGATGGCCGACAACATTTCGACGAACAAGACAACTTCAAAAATGTCTTAAATGTGTGTGTGTGTGTGTGACATTGACTGGGAAACAGCTTATACTTCCTGTTAGTAAAAATATGTTGATTCGAACCCTTCTAAAATTCATCCACTGGACAGTAGAGTACATAGTGCATAGTGTTTAGTATGTCAGCTTGTGTTTTTTTAAGATTAAGAAAGTATAATTTAAGATCAAGTATTTGTTCAGGTTTAAGGTAGTAAAAAATAATGAAATATGTGTATATTCCTTTTGATACAAAAAAAAAAAACACCCCTCGGTTTTTGTAGTGTTTGCTGGTTTAAAATGTATTTAATTTTACCGTTGCCATTTTAGCTACTGATTCTTCCGAGCTGTTCTTCGGGCTTCAGCTCCACTGTAATGGAGAAAAGCATCAAACAACTAGAAGTGATGGTAAAGTTAGCGTAGCCTCATAGTCAATCATAAACCTGCTCTGTATAAGGGATCAGTTGGAATCTGATTTAAAAACTTGATAAGCTTTACCAGTGATGTACAGATGTGTTTCTTTAACAGACAAATGATTACAGATACACATTCCCTGATCTATTTCCATTACAATTCCCATTTTCTGATTTATGGAGATTTCACTGCGAGTGTTCTGAAGGTCATTTGCAGAATGCTCCTGTAGCATGCACACACAGGGCTATATTTAGTCTGTGTCATGTGAAAAACCACGAGTCATATGTGTTTAAATCCCATACAGGTCTACCCTCAGATTCCTCTTAGTGGTCTTGGTGGAACCCAATGTGGTCTTCTAGACAGTAGCCTCGAGATCCCACATGCCACGCCATGCTTTTCTGCTCACCACACTTGTAAAGAGTGATTATTAGAGTTACTATAGCGCTCCAAGCAGTCTGTGCTGCCTTGTTCGTTCTCTCTCTCTCTCTTTCTCTCTCTCTTTCTCTCTCTCTCTCTCTCTCTCTCTCTCTCTCTCTCTCTCTCTCTCTCTCTCTCTCTCTCTCTTTTATATCAACTCAGTGTTTCTGGCTATATTTTACACATGAGTCTGTGCTGTGCTGCTCAGGAATATCCCAGGGGATGAGCAGCTTCTGAATCGCTCAAGGCAGATACACCAGGAGTAGGGTTCGGAACATGTGGAATACAGCTTTGAGATGAAATCCAAACTCGAAGGAATGTTAACCTGTGTGTGTGTGTGTGTGTGTGCGCGTGTGCGCGCGTGCTCAATTTCACTTTCTGTACGAACACTGTTTACATAAAGTGATGACTACTCTGCAAATTTCTGCTGTGTATATTACCCACAAAATATGTGTTTACATAATAAGTGCAATAATCTGCTTGACTAACAAACCACTTCACAGAGCATAGAGGAAAAGAAGAGATTGCCTCAGGATATATCAGCAGAGGAAGTTGTGTGTAACGGGTTGTAGTTGTGTGTTGATGATTGTCTGTCACTCTCAGCGTATAACTGTCCTACTCAGGAAATCAACATCTTGCAGAGTAATGTATGTGCTTGTGTGCATGTGTGTGTGCATGCATGTGTGTGAGAGAGCGAGGGAAAGAAAGAGTGAGAGATGCAGATGATTGAAGGATTCATCTGCTTATTTGGAGCGTTCCACCTCTGCTGAAGCTGTAACAGATACCACAGCATAAGGGATACCTCGGCGTGTGACGGTTAAAAGATAAAAGTGGCGCTTGTTTTTAAACGTGAGAGAGAGAGAGAGAGAGAGAGAGAGAGAGAGAGAGAGAGTTTTCTGCATAGTGTATTGCTCATAAGGCTTCAGAGTTCCAGCCTGTTTATCTGTTCATGGTTCAGTGACCACACACACCCATCCATAAATGTGTAAGGAATCCGATGGCCCCTTTTACTAGTCAGACTGAATGTGGAGTGAAGGATGGCCAAAGAAAAGGACAAACAAGTCCCGGGTGGAGGGGATGTGATGTCATCAGAGTTTTAGTAGGCGGGGCTTTTGAACATCATGAGTGACCTTTCTTTCTCTCTCTCTCTCTCTCTCTCTCTCTGGACCTCTCCCCTTTTCTCTCTCTCTCTCTCTCTCTCTCTGGACCTCTCCCCTTTTCTCTCTCTCTCTCTCTCTCTCTCTCTCTCTCTCTCTCTCTCTTTCACTCTCACTTCTTTTTTTAACCTACATCTCTACACCTCTTTACATCTCTGTTTCTCTGTATGCAGCCACCCTCCCCCCAACGGGGTCTCATTCCTCCTGTCTGTCTGTTTCTCTCCATCTCTCTTACTCTCTTAGTCATATTCTCTTATTACTCATATAACCTCATTTCCCACCAGCTTTGTGGGTAGGGTGCGGATAGCAGCTGTGCTGATGTAATCTTGGTTCGTTCCCAAGATCCCACGCTCAGGCTTAGTTTCTTTAAGTCTGAGACAATAAACACTCACACACACATACACACACGCAGACATGTGGGCACACGCGCACTGCTTGTAAGGACTTCCTGTTGACATAACTGCCATGTTTACACCTAATCCTAACTCACACAGTAATCAAAAAGAACCTTTTGGCTCTTTTTTCCTTGTTATAAACGTTGTTGAATTCTTGAATCTGATTGGTCAGTAGATGTTGATTCATGCTCTATAACAGTGGCTGGAATTCAGATCCCATGTTTATAAGAGTTAGAATTGATTTG
Source organism: Hemibagrus guttatus (assembly GCA_033459395.1). Lineage (NCBI taxonomy): Eukaryota > Metazoa > Chordata > Actinopteri > Siluriformes > Bagridae > Hemibagrus > Hemibagrus guttatus. The sequence continues at coordinate 12,605,002 of JAUCMX010000020.1, forward strand.
TAGCATGGTTTGTTTATTATGAGGAGGTGTTTACTGAGCAGCTTTGGAAGGAGTCTCCAGTGTTAGAACTTTGTAACAGTTAAATATAAAGCTGTAAGTGACCGAGGACTCTCAGTAACATGACTAGTGTATATTTTTTGTCTTTTTTACTTTGGAAGAGAGAAATGAGAGACTGTTACAGCTGCTTTAATGTGAAAACATGAACTCATTTGTTTTGCAGATGTTTCCTGACTGTATTTGCTGCTCTAAAGAGAGAAAGCATTCAATCGGGTGTTTATTAATAAAGGGAAAAATCACTGTGATTATAAGATCAACACATGGCACTGTTGATTATGTTCCTGTTCCTGTTAATTTCTTATATCATTCATTGCCACTATTCCATTGATTTGTAGCACTGAATTAACTTGAATTTATTAATCCAGTGTAAAATTGTCAGCAGAACTGAATTCACCTCTATAGAGTTGATTGTGCGTTGAATTCAGTGCTGTAGCTCTGGGACTTTGCTCTAGGGAGCTAACAAGGGTCCCATTTATTTTTTTGGGGGAAACATCATAATCTGCTTTGCAGCCTTTCATCTGGATGATGTCATTAACGTCACGTTCTGAAAATAGCCCCAGCCTTTGCTTGCATGTCATCCGCTGAAGAATGAAGCATACTGTCTGTGTGTTTGTTTGTGTAGAAGCTGGAGATTTAATTAGATCCCGCTGTAAGATGAAGCTCAGGTAGGCGAATGCCGGCGATCATGCGCACAGCTGTAAATATTTGGACGGAAAGAACTATATTAGTCAGTTATGTTTAATGCACACCTCCTTCAACCGCTGTGTGTTGGCACTAATTGAGCCCCCTGTGTGGGTGATGACTAAGCCTGCCATTAATCTTGTAAACTGATTGACAAAATTGCAGTGACACTGAGTCTCAGTAGGTGGGTTGTTTAAAGAGCGACAGAGGAAAAGAACTTCACAGTCTCTGCTTCGCTCCTGCATTCCACTTTCAATAAGACTTTACTCTCTTTTTTCCCCTAAAAATATGAAAAATATATGTTTAGGATTATATGTACTATGTCTCCAATGTGTTGTAAGTACCAATGTGTGCCTCTTCTCCAAACTGCTCCCACAATGTTTGAAGCACACATTTGTATAGAATGTCTTTGTATGCTGCAGTGTTATAAGTGAAATGTCATTTCAGCGCAGTGAAATGTTTTTCTTCACATATCACAGATTGTTAGGAAGCTGGAGTCAGAGTACACGGTCATTCATCTTATGGTGTCCCTGCAGCAGAGAGAGTTAAGGGCCTTGTTCAAGAGCAGGAGCAGTGGCAGCATGGCAGTGCTGAGGCCTGAACCGCTGATCTTGTGCTCACTAAGCCAGAGACATAACTGTTGCTCATGCTTAGCAGACACTACTCATACAGTTTCTCTTCACTGGAATAAGACACCCTAACCTGTTCCAGCAGGACAAGAACCCTGTGCACAAAGCAAACTCCATGAAGACATGATTCTTTTCTTTGCGTATCCCAGCTGAGGAACCTGGGGTCAGAGCACAGGGTCAGCTATGATGCATTGCCCCTGAAGTAGGGAGGGTTAAGGGCCTTGCTCAATTGCCCAACAGTGGTGGTGCTGGGCCATTAACCCCGATCCTCCAATCAACAACCCAGAGTCTTAACCACTTAAACCACCACTGCCCTTAAATGCTTTTGTGGCTGAATGAACACAAATTCCCACTAAATCTGGAATGGGATGGTCAACAAGCAACAATCTGAGTGAGATGGTCAGGTGTCCACAGACTTTTGGAACTTAGTGAGGTTCCAGCATGGGAAAATTGGTTTACAAGCAGAGTTTATGTCCAAGATACAACATTGCTAAACAGTAGATTTTATTCTGTGTGTTTAAACTCAATGCACTTCATCTCGATGCTGTAACTGTAACACCTGCTAACGAATCCCACCAACTGCTGCACCACACACAACACGCGCGTACGAGCTGGTTGCCGGTTAATTAGCTCGCTCGGATGACAGGCGACCTTTACGGTATCAGGAACGTGCAGATGTGGAAACCCTAACACAAAAAAAGCTTTATAATTTTGCTGCAGGCACAAACACAGTGTGTTAATTGATCGTAACTAGCTTTCACTTGTTAAGGTGTTAGCTACCACGTTTTTAGCTTAGCCAATTAGATTTCCATGCCACTGAAACGTTATTTTGGGGAACACTCTGGAGCTTGTACTTGCTCTTTTGGCTTGTGATGAATTGCTTATTTGTGCAGCTCTGTGTACAGCTTCAGTGCCTCATTAAACTTTGTGTGTTCATGCCAGACTATAAACTGCTATTGGTATAGACACAGATCAGCCATAACAGTAGAACCACTGACAGGTGACGTGAATAACACTGATCAGTGTGTCATATATTATGTGACATTGCATTTTTAATGCAATTGAGGGTTAAGGGTCTTGTGCAGGGGCCCAGCAGTGCTCAGCTTGGTGGACCTGAGATTTGAACTCACAACCTTTTGTTCAGTAGTCCAACACCTTAACCACTAAGCTACTACATCCACATCATATAGCAGTACAACCACACTGTGCTCTACATTTATATTTTCCTTTAAATAATTTGTTAAAAAGTCTCGAATGATAAACCAAATGTAACTTTCTAAGAATAAACCTCACAATGTTTGTGTGCGAGTGTGAATGTTTCCTCCTCCACACACACTGTGAAGGAGTGAAAGTGCCAAAGCAACGTTTCTCCAGTTTCTGAATGGAGAACGAGAAAGTGCTAAGCACGCTGTTTATTAATAATGCTGAGTAACGCTGAAGTGTGAGGCTGAATTGGGAATTTCTATCATCCTCAAGCTGGAAAGTCTGGAAAAACCCAAACACGCATCCATGACGGCGCATACTTTGTTAACAAGCTAAATGGATCATGAGTGTATGATAGAGATGCTTTTTAAAGAACATGAACCGTAAAGGTTTAGATTTAACTAGCTATGTCTAGGTGTGTCTCAATCAGCTCCCTAGGTTGTGTCAGTATATGAGTATAAATATCAGTATATGAGTATAAATATCAGTATATGAGTATAAATGAGTATAAATATCAGTATATGAGTATAAATATCAGTATATGAGTATAAATGAGTATAAATATCAGTATATGAGTATAAATATCAGTATATGAGTATAAATATCAGTATATGAGTATAAATGAGTATAAATATCAGTATATGAGTATAAATATCAGTATATGAGTATAAATGAGTATAAATATCAGTATATGAGTATAAATATCAGTATATGAGTATAAATATCAGTATATGAGTATAAATGAGTATAAATATCAGTATATGAGTATAAATATCAGTATATGAGTATAAATGAGTATAAATATCAGTATATGAGTATAAATGAGTATAAATATCAGTATATGAGTATAAATGAGTATAAATATCAGTATATGAGTATAAATATCAGTATATGAGTATAAATATCAGTATATGAGTATAAATGAGTATAAATATCAGTATATGAGTATAAATATCAGTATATGAGTATAAATATCAGTATATGAGTATAAATGAGTATAAATATCAGTATATGAGTATAAATATCAGTATATGAGTATAAATGAGTATAAATATCAGTATATGAGTATAAATGAGTATAAATATCAGTATATGAGTATAAATGAGTATAAATATCAGTATATGAGTATAAATATCAGTATATGAGTATAAATGAGTATAAATATCAGTATATGAGTATAAATATCAGTATATGAGTATAAATGAGTATAAATATCAGTATATGAGTATAAATGAGTATAAATATCAGTATATGAGTATAAATATCAAAAAAAAAAAAAGGGGGATAAAAGAGTTTTTAAATGAGTATAAAAAAAAAAAAAAAAAAAAAAAAAAAAAAAAAAAAAATATCAGTATATGAGTATAAATGAGTATAAATATCAGTATATGAGTATATATGAGTATAAATATCAGTATATGAGTATAAATGAGTATAAATATCAGTATATGAGTATAAATGAGTATAAATATCAGTATATGAGTATAAATATCAGTATATGAGTATAAATGAGTATAAAAATCAGTATATGAGTATAAATATCAGTATATGAGTATAAATGAGTATAAATATCAGTATATGAGTATAAATATCAGTATATGAGTATAAATGAGTATAAATATCAGTATATGAGTATAAATATCAGTATATGAGTATAAATGAGTATAAATATCAGTATATGAGTATAAATATCAGTATATGAGTATAAATGAGTATAAATATCAGTATATGAGTATAAATATCAGTATATGAGTATAAATGAGTATAAATATCAGTATATGAGTATAAATGAGTATAAATATCAGGATATGAGTATAAATATCAGTATATGAGTATAAATATCAGTATATGAGTATCTTCTTCTTCTTTCGGCTTTTCCCTTCAGGGGTCGCCACAGCGAATCATCTCTCTCCACCTATCCCTATCTTCTGCATCCTCAACACTTGCACCCACTAGCTTCATATCCTCATTAATTCCATCCATATACCTCCTCTTTGGCCTTCCTCTTTGCCTCCTGCCTGGCAGCTCCATGTCCAACATTCTCCTGCCCAAAATACTCACTCTCCCTCCTCTGAACATGTCCAAACCATCTTAATCTGGCCTCCCTAACTTTGTCCCCCAAACGTCCAACATGAGCTGTCCCTCTGATGTACTTATTCCTAATCCTGTCCAATCTTGTCACTCCCAAAGGAACCTCAACATCTTCAGCTCTGCTACCTCTAGCTCTGACTCCTGTCTCTTCCTCAGTGACACTGTCTCTAAACCATACAGCATGGCCGGTCTCACCACTGTCCTGTACACCTTCCCCTTGATTCTCGCTGATATTTTCCTATCACACAGAACTCCCGACACCTTTCTCCAGCCATTCCAACCTGCCTGCACTCGCTTCTTTACCTCTTTCCCACACTCTCCATTACTCTGGACTGTTGACCCCAAGTACTTAAACTCCTGTACCTTCTGCACCTCTTCACCCTGTAACCTTACTGTTCCACTTCCCTCCCTTTCATTCACACACATGTACTCAGTCTTACTACGACTGACTTTCATTCCTCTTCTCTCCAGCGCAAACCTCCACCTCTCCAGGTTTTCCTCCACCTGCTCCCTGCTCTCACTACAGATCACAATGTCATCTGCAAACATCATTGTCCAAGGAGACTCCTGTCTGACCTCCTCTGACAACTGGTCCATCACTATAGCAAACAGGAAGGGGCTCAGAGCCGATCCCTGATGCAGTCCCACCTCCACATTGAACTCCTCTGTCTGACCTACAGCACACCTCACCACTGTCCTGCTCCTCTCATACATGTCCTGCACCACTCTGACATACTTCTCTGCTACTCCTGACTTCCTCATACAGTACCACAGCTCTTCTCTTGGCACCCTGTCATACGCTTTCTCCAGGTCTACAAACACACAGTGCAACTCCCTCTGACCATCCCTATACTTCTCCATCAAAATCCTCAGAGCAAAAATTGCATCTGTTGTGCTCTTTCTGGGCATGAAGCCATACTGCTGCTCACAAATTTCCACTACCTTCCTTAACCTAGCTTCCACTACTCTTTCCCATAGCTTCATTGTATGGCTCATCAACTTTATCCCCCTATAGTTGCTGCAACTCTGCACGTCACCCTTATTCTTAAAGATCGGCACTAACACACTTCTTCTCCATTCCTCAGGCATCCTCTCACTCTCTAAAACCCTGTTGAACAAACTAGCTAAAAATTCCACTGCTGCCTCTCCCAGACACTTCCAGACCTCCACCGGGATGTCATCAGGACCGACTGCCTTTCCACTTTTCATCCTCTTCAAAGCCTTCCTGACTTCATCCTTTCTAATCTTATCTACTTTCTGTTCCACAGAGTTCACCCCTTCTACTCTTTTTTCCCTCTCATTTTCCTCATTCATCAGCTCCTCAAAGTATTCCTTCCATCTCCTCTGTACACTCTCCTCACTTGTGAGCACCCTTCCATCTCTATCCTTAATAACTCTAACTTGCTGCACATCCTTCCCATCTCGATCCCTCTGCCTAGCTAACCTGTACAAGTCCTTCTCTCCTTCTCTAGTGTCTAACCTAGTGTACAACTCGTCATATGCCTTCTGCTTGGCCTTAGACACCTCCCTCTTCACTCTGCGCTGTAACTCCTTGTATTCCTGTCTATTCTCTTCAGTCCTGTCCATGTCCCACTTCTTCTTGGCTAACCTCTTCCTCTGGATACTATCCTGAACTTCCTCATTCCACCACCAAGTCTCCTTATCTTCTTTCCTCCTTCCAGATGACACACCCAGCACCTTTCTCCCTGTCTCCCTGATCACTTCTGCTGTAGTTTCCCAGTCATCTGGCAGCAATACCTGCCCACCCAGAGCCTGCCTCAACTTCTGTCTAAATTCCTCACAACATTCCTCCTTTTTCAGCTTCCACCACTTGGTTTTCTTCTCTATCTCTATCTTTGACCTCTTCTTCTTACAGACCATCAGAGTCATCCTACACACCACCATCCTATGCTGTCTGGCTACACTCTCTCCCACTACCACTTTACAGTCACTAATCTCTTTCAGATTGCCTCTTCTACATAGGATGTAGTCTACCTGTGTGCTCCTACCTCCACTCTTGTAAGTCACTCTATGCTCCTCCCTCTTCTGAAAATACGTGTTAACCACAGCCATGTCCATCCTCTTAGCAAAGTCCACTACTATCTGTCCTTCAAGGTTCCTTTCCTTAACTCCAAACTTGCCCATCACCTCCTCATCACCTGTGTTCCCCTCACCAACATGTCCATTAAAATCCGCTCCTATCACCACTCTCTCACCCGTGGGAATACTCTCCATCACCTCATCTAATTCACTCCAGAATCTCTCTTTCTCCTCCAACTCACAACCTACCTGTGGGGCATAACCACTAACAACATTCAACATCACCCCTTCAATCTCTAACTTCAGACTCATCACCCTGTCTGACACTCTCTTCACCTCCAGAACATTCCTCACAAACTCCTCCTTCAGGACCACACCTACCCCATTTCTCTTACTATCCACACCATAATAAAACAGCTTGAATCCTGCTCCTATACTACGAGCCTTGCTACCCTTCCACCTGGTCTCCTGTACACACAGTATATCCACCTTCCTTCTCTCCATCATATCAGCCAGCTCTCTACCTTTCCCTGTCATAGTACCAACATTCAGAGTTCCTATTCTCAGTCCTACACTCTTACCTTTCCTCTTCTCTCTCTGTCTGCGCACTCTCCTCCCTCCTCTACTTCTTCGACCAACAGTAGCCCAATTTCCACCGGCGCCCTGTAGGTCAACGGCGCCGATGGCGGTCGTTGTTAACCCGGGCCTCGACCGATCCGGTATGAAATTCGTACTGACGATTCGCATGGTTAAATTTGGCAACGTTTTACGCCGGATGCCCTTCCTGACGCAACCCTCTCTATTTATCCGGGCTTGGGACCGGCACAGAAGTCACTGGACTGTGACCCCCATGGCTAGATTATATCAGTATATGAGTATAAATGAGTATAAATATCAGTATATGAGTATAAATATCAGTATATGAGTATAAATATTAGTATATGAGTATAAATGAGTATAAATATCAGTATATGAGTATAAATATCAGTATATGAGTATAAATATTAGTATATGAGTATAAATATCAGTATATGAGTATAAATGAGTATAAATATCAGTATATGAGTATAAATGAGTATAAATATCAGTATATGAGTATAAATGAGTATAAATATCAGTATATGAGTATAAATATCAGTATATGAGTATAAATGAGTATAAATATCAGTATATGAGTATAAATATCAGTATATGAGTATAAATATTAGTATATGAGTATAAATGAGTATAAATATCAGTATATGAGTATAAATGAGTATAAATATCAGTATATGAGTATAAATGAGTATAAATATCAGTATATGAGTATAAATGAGTATAAATATCAGTATATGAGTATAAATATCAGTATATGAGTATAAATGAGTATAAATATCAGTATATGAGTATAAATATCAGTATATGAGTATAAATATCAGTATATGAGTATAAATGAGTATAAATATCAGTATATGAGTATAAATGAGTATAAATATCAGTATATGAGTATAAATATCAGTATATGAGTATAAATATCAGTATATGAGTATAAATGAGTATAAATATCAGTATATGAGTATAAATATCAGTATATGAGTATAAATATCAGTATATGAGTATAAATGAGCTTAGGCACTGATAACTTCACATCTGGACATTGACTTAATTTCAGTCACTGTAAAAAGTTATTTGTTTTTGTTCTTTCAGCTGCTCCCTGTTCGGGGTCGTCGCAGCGATTCATTTAGTCTGCATGTTTCAATTTGGCACAGGTTTTATGCCGGACGCCCTTCCTGACGCATCCCTCCCATTAAATCCGGGCTTGAGACCGGCTAAGAATCTTGCAATCAGTTCAGTGAGGAACAGAGAGCTGGAGGTTGTATCTGTTATCTCTAACTTGTTAACCCAACCCACAATAAAACACGGAGCATACACTTGTGAAATACTGACCTCGGACTTTGCTTTAGTTCTTCCAGCACTGGATTGGCAATTGCTCGTGATTGATATGTGATCGACAGGACATATGAACACATGGCTTAATGTATTACACACAGGAGCAGGAAATGTGAAGAATTGACCAGTTTTTCAAGCAATGATATTTCTTTTCTTTTTCTCACTACATTAATATAGCCACATATGTTTGTGGTTTCTGTATTTTTTTAAAAATGTATTACTTATTTATTCATTCATTCATTGTCTACCGCTTATCCGATCTATTCTCGGGTCACGGGGAGCCTGTGCCTATCTCCGGCATCATTGGGCATCAAGGCAGGATACACCCTGGACGGAGTGCCAACCCATCGCAGGGCACACACACACTCTCATTCACTTACGCAATCACACACTACAGACAATCAACAGAGATGCCAATCAACCTTCAATGCATGTCTTTGGACTAGGGGGGGAAACCCCCAAGGCACGGGGAGAACATGCAAACTCCACACACACACACGGGGGAGGCGGGAATCGAACCCCCAACCCTGAACGGTGTGAGGCAAACGTGCTAACCACCAAGCCCCCGTTTGTTAATTTAATTTTATTTTATTTTATTTTATTGGCATTTGTGATATTTATTGATGTATTTGTGTTGAAATTTCTGATCAGTTATAATAGGCAATTTAATATAAAACTTTCATCGCAGTAGGATGACGAGAGCACAGTGCGTCCTTCAAGACAGCTGTTTAAAGCTAGTTGTTCTGCCAATAGCAATTCTGCTAAGCTATGCACAATGTGAAATCAGTCACTGGCAGATTTTATATAAGTCAATTATTTAATACATTTACTTGTTTGTTTAGCAGAGTATATCATATAGGACCTAAAAAAGGTCCTTCTCACTACAGAGGACATTTTTAAAGCTTTCTGACATTTTCACTCGGTTTTCTTTTCCCATCACAGTGAAGAAGAGGAATAGTTGTGCTGTGTTTTATGTCTCGTCTTACATATTCATCCTGACACAAACACACTGCCGTGCCTCGAGTATAGTTTGTAGGTGGTTTTCACACTGGGCACGTTTGCTGCGGTCTGATTCTGTCCGATTGTTCCTGTAGCCCCTGCAGCGTTGGTTTGGTTTCAGACTAGCTTGATTCACCACTTCACAAACTCACATTGAGAACACAACCATAACGGCTATTTTTATTTTTTATTTTCTACTATTCTATAGAGTTGTCTCACCTCTTCTGTGTCCCAAAGCGCTCCCCTGCTACTCATGGTACATGTGTACATCGGTTAAAACATACACACACACACAGGTTATTTTACTTCCTGAACATCTGCAGCCCCGAGTACAAGTTGCGTTCACATTCACAGAATCGGGACACGGTTTTAGGGCAACCGAACTCACACCACCTACAGGTAGTCTCAGGTTCAGTAGCACGCTGTGCTTCCTGGTCCACGTGACACTGAAAGCCCCTGTGTTTCATAGTATACATGATGTATAGATTTATAGGCCAGGTCGTGGTGGGAGAATAACTGGGCAAGCTGAGAAATCGTGTTATATCTTGTTGTAAAGCTGCTGTGCATGCAGCTGGGTTTTTTGTTTTCTCGTGCACGTTAATAGTTTGGAGTAAGATCGGTTTGTTTTCCTGGAACAAGACTCTTGGTCAGTGTCCTTTACACACATTCACCTGACGTCTAGAATCTGTCCAGAACTGGAGCCACAGCTGCACTAATTTGTACAGTTCAAGCCTGTTAATGTCTTCCTTACATTTACATCCAGTGCAAAAAGAAACAAACACGCTTCAGACATCTTTGTCCAAAATGATGAACGTTATGTGCAAATATTCAACATGTAAATTTTCTTTTTGTGAACTTTTGATTCATGCGCAGTGTATTATGAATAATGAAGAAGCACAGTAAGAGTGTCGGAAAGGACACAGAGACAAGGAACCCCAATTAAACGACTTTAATATACGTGTGTGTGTGTGTGTGTGGTCTGAACAAAGAAAGGAGAAATATACATAAACTAAGTGAGTCTAGAATATACATAATAACATTGACAATCGAAGCATCTATACATAATGTAATACAATATACATACATACCGTGCATTATTAAACTTGTGAGGTTAATAAACTTACTAGGAATCTCTGGTTTAAGGGGTTTTACGTTTCCAGAAACATTCGCCCATGCAGGGGAGTGGACTTCCGCATATCTCTTAACTTACACATGAAACAATACTTTGGCCAATCTTAGAAGACAATAAGACTTGATAATACAATATGATTAAAAACGTATTTAAATTGTAACAGACTAAAAACGAAACTAAACGGATCTTTAGCGTGGTCGCTAGGCTAATGCTGTGTTCTGATTGGCTGTACACTCGCACGATCACTGCGTGAGCTCTTCAGGAGTTCTCTTGCGATACTGCATCCTGTATGACGTGAAGGAATAAGCAGCTGACCCTCCTCTTCTACACCTGGTGTGTAGTTGTGTAAGGCCTGTGGTGTCCTTTTTATCTGTGACAAGAAAGAACAACCGTGATAACTCAACACAGAGAGGGAGGAGGAATGAGGGAGAGAGAGAGAGAGAGAGAGAGAGAGAAGGAATGAGAGGGAGAGAGAGAAGGATTGAGAGGGAGAGAGAGAGAGAAGGAATGAGAGGAGAGAGAGAGAGGAGGAAGAGAGAGAGAGAGAGAGAGAGGGAGAGGAGGAATGAGAGAGAGAGAGAGGAGGAATGAGAGAGAGGAAAAGAGAGAAGGAATGAGAGAGAGAGAGAGGAGAGAGAGAGGAGAAGGAAGAGAGGGAGAGAGAGGAGAAGGAATGAGAGGGGGGGAAGAGAGGGGAGGAGGAATGAGAGGGGGGGAGAGGAGAAGGAATGAGAGGGAGAGAGGGGGGAGAAGGATTGAGAGGGAGAGAGAGAAGGATTGAGAGAGAGAGAGAGGAGGAATGAGAGAGAGGAAAAGAGAGAGAAGAGAGAGAGAGAGAGAGGAGGAAGAGAGGGAGAGAAGGAGAAGGAATGAGGGGGAGAGAGAGGGGGAAAAGGAGAGAGAGAGGAGAAGGAATGAGAGGGAGAGAGAGAAGGATTGAGAGGGAGAGGGGGAAAGAGAGGGGAAAAGGAATAAGAGGAGAGAGAGGAGAAGGAAGAGGGGGAGAAAGAGAGGAGGAATGAGAGGGGAGGAATGAGAGAGGAGGAGGGAATGAGAGGGAGAGAGGGGAAAAGGGAAATGAGAGGGAGAGAGAGAGAGAGAGAGAGGGAGAAGGAATGAGGGGGAGAGAGAGAAGGATTGAGAGGGAGAGAGGGAAAAGAGGGGAAAAGGAATAAGAGAGAGAGAGAGAGAGAGAGAGAGAGAAAGAGAGGAGGAAGAGAGAGAGAGGAGGAATGAGAGAGAGAGGAGAAGGAAGAGAGAGAGAGGAGGAGAGAGAGGAGGAAAGAGAGGGAGAGAGAGGAGAAGGAATGAGAGGGAGAGAGAGAAGGATTGAGAGGGAGAGAAGGAAAGAGAGAGAGAGAGAGAGAGAGGGGGGGTGGTTATTGTTTTATTTTATGATGCAGAGGAATGCATGGAAGTGTTAGTGCTGTGGTTAAGGCTGTAGGTGTGAGGTGTGTATATCTGCTCCTCACAGGAATAGGATATCTGGTAGTCTCGAGCTTCTGGGGACATTTGGATATCACCCACAACACAATGAACCTTTTTACTGCTTTATAAATAAATACAAAGGAATTTTAGAAACACAAACAAAATATGAACAGAGGCAAAGAGGATTTCTTTTGGCTACTGGGGTTACAGTTGGGTTTAGATGAAGCTGAGGTTAGATGATTGTGAGTGTGTGTGTGAATGATTAGGTCTGTGAGTGTGGGTGGTGTGTGAATGTGTGTGTCTGTGAGTGGGTGTGTGTGTTTGTGGGTGGGTGTGTGTGTGAATGTGTGTGTCTGTAAGTGTGTTGGTGTGTGTGTGTGGGTGTGTGTGTGTGTGAATAAGTGTGTAAAAAGTAAAGAGGGAGGAATTCCACACTGAATGATTTTGCTGCATTTCCCCACTGAAATAAATTTTGATCACAGAATCATTAAAAACCCGAATCTAAAAAATACGAGCATGTACTTTAATGAAGAATTGTACATTGCAGTGTTTGTTCGCTGTCATGTTTGCAGTCTGGCGACAGCACAGTGCATCACAGCTTATTTGATAGCTGGCATTTGGACCGTTTACAAATTGAACTCATTTTGGGTCATGTCCATGTTGCTATGGCCAGAAAGCAGTAGCTGGGTCAAAGAGTAAGTGTAGAGTAAGCACGCACCGTCCACCAGCCACTGCATCTATTGTGCTGCCGCTGCCACCTGATTGACTGATTGCATGAATGTGCAGGTGTTCCTAATCATGTTCACATCCAACATTTTAATGGGAGAAAGTGTGATCCCAGTGACCAAACAGGTTTGAGCTGACCAGGAGGTGATCACTCAGTCACTCTTTACATCCACAGAAAAGCATCTCTGAACACAGCACACTGACCGCTGAGTCTGTTTCAGCTCTTCTACATTACCAGATCTGTCCCTCACTCTTTCTGTCTGTCTGTCTCTCTTTTTTCTCTCTCTCTCTGTCTGTCTGTCTATTTGTCTCTTTTCTCTCTCTCTCTCTCTGTCTCTCTCTCTCTGTATCTCTCTCTCTCTCTCTCTCTTGTGTGTGTGTGTGTGTGTGTGTGTGTGTGTGTGTGTGTGTGTGTGTGTGGGGACTGGAGATCAGCAGGATAAACCCCAACGTCCTCTGTCATATTTCCCACGGCTCTCTTTGCACTCTGCTTGGTGACCGCTCCACCACCCTTTAAAGTGTTCGTCCTTTAAGTGGTCATTCTCCATTAACTCTCTCACCTGCAAACGTCAGCATGATGGATTGCCGTCCAGCACGTTCTACACCGCCTCTTTAATGCGCTTTCATCCTGCCCTAAATACTAAAAAGCCTGCTTTCAATTCTTTTTTGACCACAGTGTATATCTGTTTAAGTGTTGAGTGAAAAGCAGTGAACTGTGTTCACAGGAAACGATGATCAATAACAAAGCGGCTACTACACAGTCATTTACACAGCGTGCGATCTCTGTGTGTGTGTTTGTATGCTCACAGGGAAATAAATATAAAGCAGCCTTCAGAATTTACGTTATACTGATATGGTTGAATGACCCTATGGTTTGTTGCCATAGCAATTTGAGTGATATGTGTGCCACGCCGAATCTATACACAGCACCACGGATCACTTTCTCTCAGAACTCAGACGATTGCAGCACTAATCATTGGTTGACCTCAGATTGATGCAGCTGGTGTGTGTGTGTGTGTGTGTGTGTGTGTGAGATTTTCTGGATGGTGAGAGATTTTTCTGGCTTTTGGATTGATGATGCCGGTGATCTGACCTCTGAGCAGAAGGTATAGTGCTGTAGCAGAAAGCCACTAGCAATGCACACTCTCTCTCTCTCTCTCTCTCTCCTCTCTCTCTCTCCTCTCTCTCTCTCTCTCTCTCTCTCTCTCTGATAAGACAGGAGGAGAAAAGGCAGACACGTGAGTGCACACACGCGCGCACACACACACTGTCTCTCTCTCTCTGATAAGGCAGGAAGAGAAAAGGCAGACACGAGTGTGCACACACACAGAGACACACAGCTGTATCTAAAGAAGGCCAGGATTATAAAATAAGCATGTGTCTGTGTGGCTTTTGTCATGTTGAGCAATGTGTGCGTTCCTTAAGTACAGAGTCACTCAAGATCTCCATTAAAAACACGTCCTGCTGCCTGCTCTCTCTCTTGTGTGTGTGTGTGTGTGTGTGTGTGTGTAGGTAGTAAGTAAAGTGATAAGCATGACTTTAGTAATGATTCATTTGAACCAGGAAGCTGGCTGTCAAGCCCTGAATCGCTGCTCGTTCAAGAGGAAATTAAAGTGTTTCTGTGCGTGTCACTGACAGCCTCTGTCTCATAAAGATTAGAATGTCCTCTGGACTGAACGTACTTATTAAAATGGCAAACCTGACTAAATGTGACCTACATGAATTAATTTCATACCTGAAAATAAGATCCAAGCAGTGGGGTGTTAAACAGAGAGAACTGAGAGAAAGATAGATGACATGCAAAATCTGTGACTGGCAACTAATACACATTCCCATAGGAATCAATCCCTTATCCTGGACCCGAGTGTTGGCTAGCTATCTGAAATAAGCTGTGGTCGATGGGGAAAGGACCGCAACGCTGTAATCTCACAGCACACTCATGTATCTGCATCTGTCTGAGGCTACTCTAACTCTAGCCAGCGACAGTGTTCGTGTCGGAAACGCAGCTCTAGCGCTCTTTGTGTGTTTTGTGTTCTCTAACCTGGATATTCAGCCAGTCGCACACAGCGCAGTGAGACACAGGCAGATTGTGTTTTCCTGCTAGCCAAAGCACAGAGGAATAAATGTTACGCAGTACGCCACAATATACACACTGAAGCTGAGCAGCTTCTCTCACCTGATAGAACTGTGTCTCTCATTCCTTCTCTCTCTCTCTCTCTCTCTCTCTCTCTCTCTCTCAATTCAGTTCAATACAAATGATCTTCATTGGAATGACAAATGCATGCATGGCTTCCTCTCTCCCCCCCCTCTCTCTGCCCCCCCCCCCCCCCCCCCCCCCCCCTTTCCCATGCGCTCGCTCTCTCTCTCTCTCTCTCTCTCTCTCTCACATTTTATCTCTCTCTCTCTCTCTCTCTCTCTCTCTCTGTCTCTGTCTCTCTCTATCTCACTTTCTGTCACTGTCCGTCTGTCGTCGTCCCCCCCCGCTTTTCCATGCGCTTTCTCTCTCTCTCACTCTTTCTCTCTTTCCCCACTCTCCTTTTCTCTCTCTCTCTCTCTCTCTCTCTCTCTCTCTCTCTCTATCTCACTTTTCTGTCTCTGTCTCTCTCTCTCTCTCTCTCTCTCTCCTGATTGGCCTTCTGCCCATCACAGTGTAGTCGGACTTCTTTTGTACCTGAAGTGATAATATTTTAGCTGGTGTCAGTCAAATTTTCACCAAATCAGTCACCAAAACCCTGACACCTAGTTTATTAAAACAAAAAAATAAATCATGATTTTGTTCTTCAATTTAACAAACACTCCTATACACTATGGCTTTTTTCTGCTTGTTTCTCCCAGTTCTCATGCAGAAGCATGAGGTCAAGGACAAGAGGTTTTTTTTTTGTTAAACGTTGAAATGCTGCATGTTGGAGAGAGGATGTGGTTTAGTGATACATGTGTGTAGAGTAACGTTAGGACGTCTGGAGCACTTCTGATCGGTTCATGCAGGTTAAGTGATCTCTGTAGCAGGGCTCTCTGCGTTCAGCATGCAGGTATGATCAGCACACTGAAAAACCAGTACTTTATTGTATATACCTCATTTTAACACTCTTGGCTTTTATTATAAGTGCTTGAACGTCTAGTGTGCATGAGCGTGCTCACATGATCATGATACATACATTTTATATATATATATATATATATATATATATATTTTATATATATATATATATATATATATATATATATGTATATATTTGCTTTAGCTGTAGTAATTTACCTAAAACCACACAAAATATCACTTCTCTCTTAAGTGTCTTTATACTGAAGAAAGAAAAACACTTCAAACATGAGGGTTTTGGATGGAAATAAAGCCCCAGGTCATAATAACATTACCCCAACTTTCTGAATAAAACTGATCCCATCCCAAAATGCAATGAATCAGACAGTTTGATAAAACCCCTCATGAAGTTGCCCAGGACTCGTATATACCGCAATGAGCTCGGCGTGTGTATATTTCAGCACACGAATGTTATCTTTTTTTTTTTTTCTTTCGACCTTTTAACAGTCTCAATTCTACTATGTGCTTTTACTGAGACCGCTTAACTATCAGAAAAGAAACTGGTGGGAGTGAAATGTGTAATATTAGTGATGCGCTAGGACTAGACCTGGGAGTATAAGCTTTATTTCACTCACACATCTGAAACAGAAAGGGTGTGTGATGTGCCCAATGCAGCCGAGGACCTTTAATTGCTTCTTTGTTCGTGTAGCAGCTGTTGCCATGGCACCTTCGAGGCTCTCTGAGAAGCGCTGTCACACACACACACACACACACACACACACACACACACACACACACACACACACACGGGATATAATCGGGTTTACATGAGGTTTGATTAAACAGACTCGCACGCTCGCATACACATGCAGCTAGAGGGATTCAGAATGAGAAAAGTGATTTCTGTCGACCGGACACTAAACACCTCCCTCTGCCCTACACGCTTCTGGCGTGTGTGTGTGTGTGTGTGTGTGTCAGGGGAGACGTGTGTGGAAGGTTGATCTCCTGATCGGCTCTCTTTGATAGAGATGTTGCTCTGCATGCTGATATTTTATTCATGCCGCCTGAGAAAGCTGCAGGCCAGAGCGGTGTGCGTGTGAGAGCCGCCAAATAAGTGATTCTCACTTCACCAGTTTCTCTTCTTCTCTTATATACATACACACACAATTTCCATATTGAGAGACAAAAGTCAGACGGAAGAGTGGAATAAGAATAAAGACTAAGACTAGTTTCTTCACAGAAAGAGGAATGCTCAACTGCCAAAGCGTAAATCCACGTGGAAACGATTCCTATACGTTTTGTTGATGTTTTGAGGAACGCGAATCTGATTGAATCTAATCCGAGTATTTGTGTGTGTGTTCTAACAGGAGGTATGTGCGATTAGCAGCCTCGCAGGTGGGATCACAAGCTCCATAGCACGGGAAGCCGTTCTTCACCCACACTGCTTCCAGCCCTGCAGGTAGGAGTGCATCTTCTCTACATCTTCTCCACGTCTCCTGGGGAGAAGATCCACTCGCATGCAAACACACGAGAAATCATGCTCCAAGGTTTCAGATCCACCCTGAGCCACTTCAGTTCAGTTTTATCTGAATAAGCACTTTCAACAAGTCTTACAGAAGCTTTATAGAAACAGTGGACTATTTCATTGATTTAAAAAGTCTGAATAAATTGTGTGAATTTTTATACTAAACAGAGAGAAATTAATAAAATATCAGACCAAGTTATCAAAAAAAGGATTTTTTTTATATTGATTTATCTAGGTTATTCCAACTAAAATTATTCTTTAAAATAAAATGAATAAATAATAAAAAAAAATGATAGTAATAATAAATCAAACAAATAAAGTATTGTTTATTATTATTATTATTATTATTATTATTATTATTACTACTACTACTACTACTACTACTACTAATAATAATAATAATAAAATGATGATGATGATGGATAACAAATTTGATAATGCTTTATTATTATTATTATTATTATTATTATTATTATTATTATTATTATTATATTTAGATCAATATATATTACATATATTTGTAAATCGTATATATTTTAATTACATTTTAAAGTTTAGACCAACATGCACTGTTCTTTCTTTTTTCCCCCCTTTTTAAATGTTTTTATATTTTAGCTTTTATGTTATGATAAAAGCAGGGCTCATATTTTTCTAAGAAGCCTTTATTTGTCACATCCACATTACAGCACAGTGTAAATCTTTTCCTCACCTGTGGCAGCTTGTTAGAAAGCTGGGGTCAGAGCACAGGGCCAGCTATGACACAGAAAAGCCTAAATAGATTTGAAGCAGTATCTCCGTGTCGCAGGGACGAGTTTCCTTAAAGTCGCCCAAGACATTGTGAAAGGAACATTATGAAATTCTGAAAGAGCCTCAAAGTTTCTTCTTCCTCTAACATCTTCAAGAGTAGAAGAGATTAAAGCTTGGGGAGCGGCAGCTGAACATGCTTGATCAGCATCATGCCAGAAAATGAGGCGTTCCTCTCATACTTCTGTACCGCCGGTCTCCATCAGACATCTAATGCTCTGTCTCAGTGTAGGATATGAGATTGTGTGAAAGATCTGGGTAATAATTATGTGCAGCTTGTAAGAAGGCACTAGCTGTCTAGCTATACAGTATACATATTGTGTGTGTGTGTGTGTGTGTGGGGGACTCTGTGGCACCGAGCTTGACAGTAATGCGTATCGATCAGTGTAACACCACCACAAAACGGGTTAACCCATGTAAAATGTGCTATTCAATTTCACATAGTGTTGGTGCCAGTCCTCGTATTGGAAATCGGATTGTGATCCTTTGTGCTTTTGTGTTACTTTCTGCACTACAGCTCTTCATGTTGCGTCTGTCTCCTGACTGTAGGATTCACACTGACTAGTTGACTAATACTGGATGAAGCCGATCCGTAAGATTAGTAAGATTACACGGGGAAAAGTCTTTTGTTTTTCTTTTCTTTTCTTTCCTTTCTTTTTCTCTTTCTTTCTTTTTTCCCCCTTTGGCTTTAATGTTCCTTTAACACATTATCACTCTGCATGAAACAGAGAGGTGTGAGCGAGACCGTGCGAAATCCCACGCGGCTAGTTTAGAGTCAGATCAGTGGTGCGAGCCGCCTCAAAAAGGCCAGATCCAGACTCGTTTGCGGATGCTACCGAGGCACGGCGTCAGAAGCTGCCAGACTCCGCTGTCGACATGGCTTCCTCCATCCATCGTTAAGCTGGAAGTTTCCGAATCAGCAAGTTTGTCCACAGAGTGCCTTTTAAGAACCGAGACGTTCTTTAGTGTAATATGATGCACAGGTTTATTCTGCGCTTACTTTTATTGCTAATCTTACATTTTCAGTTGTAGGCTTTTATCTTTAAAACCTCTATGTAAAAGATGAGTCTATCACTCTTACTGCCACTACGAGGATCAGACTGCTTTCTGGACTGAGTGGTCATCTGATCATCGTTGTATAACCGGCTTCACATTCGCATTTGCAGCACTGAGAGACCGTGTGTTTATTAAACGAGCCGTAATGCACAATCCGTCGCAATAAGCACAGGAAGTTACTGAAGCACAGTCGAAGAAGAGGGCTCACTGGTCATCACACCACCACTTCATCACACCACACCACACAGTTCTGGGTTTATCTTTCTTCCAACATTTAGCAATTCTGAATAAAAGAGTGAAATATGGTGTGTATTGAATTAGCATTATAGCGTAAATCATTCGACAGTGTGTTTCATGCCATATCTTTTCATGCAACTTCTTCTCGTTGGCACATCAGACTCACTTCCCGTTGTGTGGTTTAGCCTTGAGGGTTTCCTGCTAATGTTGTCTATTTCAAGCGGTGTTTTTTTGCACACACACACACACACACACACACACACACACACACACACACACACACACACACACGCATGCACACAATGGTTTGTTCCAGCCCACACAACACTACTCCAATGATTGAACAATCACATGGACAAAACGTCTGGGTGTTTATTTTTTCTTTCTTTCTTTTTTCTCCCCCATTTCTAATTTGGCCTAAGACTTACCTTCAAATATAACGCACAAGAAAAATGTCACGAAAGTCACTGTAACTAGTGCTTAAGGAATGCCACTTCAAATAAACTGCAAATCCTACCAGGAAAAGTGGAAGGAAAAGGAATGAATGAAGGAACAAATACACTCTCTAGCCAAATGTTTGTGGACAGCTGCCCATAACTCTCTCATGCTTGTTGGACATCCTGTTCTGCATTTAATCCCCACTTCCCTGTTATCATAACCTCTACTCTTTTAGGAAGACTTTCCACTAGATCCTGGAGTGTAGACTGTGGGGATTTGTGTTCATTCTGCTCCAGGAGCATTGGTGATGTCAGGCTCTGATGTTGAGTGAGGAGACCAGGGTCTTCCAATTCATCCCAAAAGTGTTTATTGGGTGAGGACAGGGCTCTTTCACTCCATCCTGGCCAGAACATATCTCCATGGAGCTTTCTAAGAGCATTAGTGAGGTCAGGCTCAGTGAGGTTGGGTGAGGAGACCTGGGGTTTATTGAATGTCCCAGTTCTTCAAGAAGCTTTTATTGTCATTTCCTCCGTATATAGCTGATGCACAGGGACCCTGGTGCTACATAACACAGAACGAAGGGCTAAAAATTAACCTATTTACATAAAGTGCATGTGTGCAACCTTGTGTAAACAGTGCAAGACAAGAGTGCAATACACACCAAGACAGAGACGTAAAATTGCGCTCAACAGTATACAGTCTGTTTTGCTTCTAAGTGAGTGCAAATAAGGATGCTATAGTTATTTATTTATTTATTTATGTATTTATTTTTTTGAAGCTCGCTTTGTGCACAGAAGCATAGTCATCCTGCAAAAGTTTGATCATACAATGACATTCTGTACAGTTTGGTGAAGCACATATGGGTGCGCTGGTCAGATTGTGACAAAACAATAACTTGTGTTCATGTAATGTGTAGGAGCTTAGCAGTATTAGACATCAGGGCAGTCCTGTTCTGTGATCAATGCTGGTTAGACTTGGAGAATAATCACTGTTTTATTGGACTGAGATGGGACTTTTCAGGCTTGCTGATTAGGGATAAATATTAATTTTCAACTTCGTAATTGTTAATATATGTTTTTATATTTCTGTAAAGCTGCTTTGAGATGATGTCTCTTGTTAAAAGTGCTATACAAATAAATTTAATTCATTCATTCATTCATTCATTCATTCTTTCCAGAAAGAAGCTGTTTTACAACCATCTGTGATAGTGTTCAGATTCTGTAAACCTGCTATTCATATCCAGTGATAAAACATAAATGCAGTAAGCTCTGGCCAGTAAAAACGGCCAGACATTAAATATTCACTTCTATAACCAACAGTGATGTTCCCGCTGCGGAATGGATCGTTTCACAAATTCACTCTGCCAGCAGAGGTGGAGACCCGTATCGATCTCCACAACGGCAGACAAAAAGAGGTTGCTGCCGATAAAACCTTTGACAGCGAGACAGAAGCAGCAGCTCAGGAGTAAAGCTACTCTGCCATGAACTCTTCCTGCCTTTCCTCTTTCTCTCTCACCGTCTTTACAACCCTAGCACCTTTCACAACATCGTCATAGTAGAATGGGTCGAAGTTTCACAGCACTCCGCTGAACTGAAGAAGCCTCTCGGCTGAGTGGTAGAAGTGCTCTTGAAGACAGCTTTAAGATTATGCCTCAATTATACGGATGTAAAGTTGGTGTTTTGTTGCTAATACGTTGCACATTTTCTCATGTTCAACTCTTTATAGCTGCTACACCGTATGTGAGGACAGAAAAACAACTCGTTGATATTCGATATCAGATGTAGGCCTAAACCAGGTGTAGTTCTTGTTATCTTTTGCAAATTTCTGTGATATAAATAGACGAACATTGCAATGTTAACCCCACATTGCAATGCCAGATGTGTACAGTATGAAATGATGTGGCTAAATGCTTAGCAACAGACAGCCAATCAGAAACCGAGCTGCATGCATTACATCATGTGCTTTGTTCAGTCACAGAAAACCTTCATGTTGCATTTGCATGTAGTCACAGCGTTTCAGGGAAATAAAAAACATCAAGTGGTGACAAAAACGTCAAATAGAGCGAAGAGAAGTTACAGTTATTGAAGTGTTTAAGGAACTGAGTGAAAAATGAGTGAAGCTGGATATTAATGAACACACCGGTCAACTACAGGACAGATTTAAAAAGGATAAATAGAAACCTGCTCTGGTGCAGACGCAAGTGTCAAAGATGTGTCTCAAAGTGTTGCTCCTGTTATTCTCACTGTCATTATTTAAAGCAGTCTTCATGACGCTTGTCATGATCTCATCTCGTCATGATTGTTGAATATGTAAATAAGAGGGTTAATGCAGGGTTTAGGGACGTACAGTGTGAAACATCAGATTATGATATTTAGGTTTAATTGCTAAGTATAAGCGGTGTGAATTAAGATAACCTAGGCTTCTGTTTATTCAGGGTTTCCAGTCACCCAGAGTTAACTAGTTCAACAGCAGAAAGCCCTTTTCTACAGTGGCCGAGAAGTGCAAAACAAAATAAATCCAAAACCACGACGACAATTCAGACAAACCAGAAAAGGTAGGTGTACACTGACCAGGCATAACATTCTGAGCACTGACAGGTGAAGTGAATAACACTGATTATTTCCTCATCATGGCACCTGTTAGTG
This sequence comes from Hemibagrus guttatus, assembly GCA_033459395.1. Taxonomy (NCBI): domain Eukaryota; kingdom Metazoa; phylum Chordata; class Actinopteri; order Siluriformes; family Bagridae; genus Hemibagrus; species Hemibagrus guttatus. The sequence continues at coordinate 12,627,656 of JAUCMX010000020.1, forward strand.
GGTGGGATATATTAGGCAGCAAGTGAACATTTTGTCCTCAAAGTTGATGTGTTAGAAGCAGGAAAAATGGGCAAGCGTAAGGATTTGAGCGAGTTTGACAAGGGCCAAATTGTGATGGTTAGACCACTGGATCAGAGCATCTCCAAAACTGCAGCTCTTGTGGGGTGTTCCCGGTCTGCAGTGGTCAGTATCTATCAAAAGTGGTCCAAGGAAGGAACAGTGGTGAACCGGTGACAGGGTCATGGGCGGCCAAGGCTTACTGATGCACGTGGGGAGCGAAGAGCTGGCCCGTGTGATCCGATCCAACAGACGAGCTACTGTTGCTCAAACCACTGAAATGATCAAGTTAATGCTGGTTCTGATAGAAATGTGTCACAATACACCGTGCATGACGGGTCAGGGCTGTTTTGGCAGCAAAAGGGGGACCAACACAATATTAGGCAGGTGGTCGTAATGTTATGCGTGATCGGCGAATCTTTATATTTATAAGAAAATGGAATTTATTCAACGCTACTTTGAGGAAGGACATTCATATGCTGTGATTTTGGATATACTGATAGTGTATCATGGCATAGAGATTATTTTGCGATGTTTAAAAACACACCTAAAGAACACGGGTATGATTCGAAGACCAAACTATTCCAGATTAAGGAGCATTATAAGAGCTGAGCTGCGTTCATACACACGCAATTCCTCTTTCTACTGCCGCAGCCAGCTGTACTTCCTGTATATGTTCAGTGACAGATCTCTCGTCCAATCAGTGGTAAGAATTCAATTCGTAAACTATAAACTATACCTACCTTTTCCGCTTTGTCTACATTGTCACTGTGTTTTTGGATTTCTTATTGGGTTGTCTGATTTGTTATTTTGTTTCGCACTTCTCGGCCACCGTACTTTTCAATGACTGACATGAAAAGGTTGAGGTCAGTGCAGGTGTATGGATTAGTGCTGGAATATGCTACTATATATATATATTTTTTGTACCACTTTGGCTGGCCACCTCTGGCTGACCATCAGAGTCGTAACTAACTAGGAAGCCAAAATACATACACCACACTTTAGGGAAATCTTCCAGCTTCTTTCTGCAAACTAGTGCTGTTTTTAATCACTTATATGCCAGATATCCAGAGCGTGTGTGTGTGTGTGTTAATGGAAATGTTGCCTTTGATGCAAAGTTAATGATCTTGAATATTTGCATATGCAGGTCCTGCATGTAGCTCTATCCACCATTAGTATTAACATATGATGAACATAGTGTGTGTGTGTGTGTGTGTGTGTGCACTTTGATGCATGTGTGATGTATTATGCATGACCATGTCTGGGTAGTATGATAATTATGGAATTCTGTTTGGCAGCTCAGTCTTGCCTTCAGCCGCGTCCTCATGAACACAAACCCGACGTTTTTAGTGATTTGTGTAGACAATTCTCAGTGCTGGAGATGCACAAACACTACAATGTGTTTTGTAGATGTTGTTAATTTCCATTTCTATGATAATAGTGAAAGTTTTTCCCTGTCTTCCTCCAGGTTTTTGTCTCCACATCCAGACCCGTGGCCAGACCTGCAGATAGTACTCTACAGTAGCTGCTAGTTGGCATGAAACCTGAATTGTTAGTGTTAGTGGTGTTGGTCATGATGCTTCCTGCATGCTCATTTCTTCAAAAATGTGAAGCTCAGACTCGGTACAAGAACTTCGGCTGCACTATGACATGACCAAATGATTATGTTTGCACTTTGGCATGATGAAATGATGTGTATGACATGACTAGCGAGCGAGACTTTGGAGATAATGAGGCATGTGGGTGTTTGTGTATGTGTTTGTGTGTGTGTGCCCATATATGTATATGTAAGAGACAGAGAGTTATGCAGAATCCCTGTTTCTCTCTTATTTCACTGTCTCGTGTTAACTGGCAGTCTTTTCCCCCACCCCCTGCGGCACTGAGAGCATTAGACATCCCACGGGGAACGAGAAAAAAGACTGACAGCAGAAAGAGAAAAATCTCTGCTGCAGGCCGCTAACAAACAACCCTTGGCCTGCTGGTTGAAAGTCTATGCTTTAGAATACTTGAACAAGTTACTCCGACTTTTTGGCAGTGCAAGATCCTACAAGCTCGATCTAAATTCACGTCTCACATTAGGGTCAGCGAGAAGTGTAGCGTATATAGATCGGTTGGTTATTGAAATCAGCTTAAGATGTTTGATACTGACTTCCTGTTTCAAAAGGAAACACATACACAAACATACAGAATCAAACTGTCAGTTTCCTAGGCACTTGGAATACCAACATCCATCATTAATTGTTATCTCAAAACATCAATCTGCTCACTGAAAGCTGTAGAAAGGCTCTAAGTGGTTCGGTTTTCCATTTTATGTCCACTCACAGATCCCCAGCCACCTATACACCTGCATATTTATGCAAATATCCAATCAGGCGGTCATGTGACAGCAGCACAAATGCATAAAACCACACACTTACAGATCAGAAGCTTTAGTTAATATTCCCATCAAACATCAGAACGAGGAAAGATGTGATCTCCGTGACATGAGCGTGACATGGTTGTTTATTGGATTTCAGAAACTGCTGATCTCTTGGGATTTTCAGATAAAAAAGTAAAACATCCTGTGAGTGGCAGGTGAGTAGCTCAGAGGTCAGAAGACGAGAAAGCAACTCATTTTCTCACACTCGCACTCTTTACAGACACGAATTTTGCTGGTAGTCATAATGTTTACAAGTAATGTCATTATATCAGATTTTGGAAGCAGTTTATTCTACGCTCAAGTATTTGAGGATATGAAACATTTGGATACACACACGATCTGGGACTCTGAGTAATTAGATATGTTTTAATCTAGTTGCTTAAACATGGTGGTGGTACAGGGGATGTGGTAGCTTAGTGGTGACTGTGTTAGACAGGTCCACTAAGCTTCCACTGCTGGGCCCCTGAGCAAGGCCCTTAAACCTCAATTGTTCAGTTGTATAAAATGAGATAAAATGCAAGTCATTCTGGATAACGGCGTCGGGCCAAATGCCAGAAATGTAAAGGGGATATTCTTGTCTGTTAAATGAGTATAAACTAATGTTAGAGGTTTTTTTTTTAAATAATCAATAAATATTAAATAATAAATATTTAAATAAATATACATAATGTCTTGTATCAAGTTGTATTTATTTGTTTAAAAAAAAACAACCAAACAATTCATTGGTGAAATATTCCTGAAAAATACATTCATGAAAAATAAATTAATTTATTAAAATTGGAAAATTCAAGAAAAATAAATCAATTTACTAAAATTAAATTACAAATAAGTACAGTTTGATGGACATTATGTCTATTAAAAAAACAAAATTTTTAGTAATGTTCATGTTTCTTCTTTACACACCTAGTCATAGTACGTCAAAAAAATGTCTGGATTTAACGTGGCAATGCTACCACCATCATGTTTCTATTTTTTGAGGCAGATGAGCTACAACAGCAGAGGAGCACATCAGGTTTCACTCGTGTCAGCCAGGAACAGGAACGTTGCACACAGAATCACCAAACCTGGACAGATCGCCTGAAAAAAAACCCTCACCTGCTCTTTTGTCATGCTCGATCTGCTCTCTGCAGCCATAGCTTCCTGTTCCAAGCTGACAGAAGTGGAACCTGATGTTGGAAGTTGTTCGTTCTGAGACTCGTCTCCTGTTAATTAAGTGCTCAGTGAGCGTATATATGTGAAACTTGTGAGGATGCTAGTTCTATGCTATTCTATGAATATGTGAGGATGCTAGTTCTCATTGCAAAAACCAAGCTGTGTTCGGTTTATTTGTAGGAGTGGCCAGGACTAGTGCAGTACAGGAAATCAGCCTTGGATACACACACATGCGTGACAGAAGAGATTTAGTTAGTGATGCTGTAATGGTTATGACTAATATGGAATAAACAGAGTAACATGGTGAGTAATATGATTCCGAACATTTTTTTTGGCTGAATATGTGTGTTGTTCTGCTCAGAAAAGAACAGCGAACTTCAAACATCTGACAAAACACAACCAGAGAAATTCTTCTCCATCCCTAGACCTCTTGAGTCAATCTTTTTTGGATGAGCATCAGTTTCTTCAGAAGCCAGATTAAGATGGTTTGGACATGTTCAGAGGAGGGAGAGGGAGTATATTGGTAGGAGAATGTTGGACATGGAGCTGCCAGGCAGGAGGCAAAGAGGAAGGCCAAAGAGGAGGTATATGGATGGAATTAATGAGGATATGAAGCTAGTGGGTGCAAGTGTTGAGGATGCAGAAGATAGGGATAGGTGGAGAGAGATGATTCGCTGTGGCGACCCCTGAAGGGAAAAGCCGAAAGAAGAAGAAGAAGATCAGTTTCTTCAGAAGTAACATGACTAGAAGATTCAGGAGACCAAGAGCTCTCTAATAAAAAGAGACGGTTTATTGCCTGCACAAAGACAATAAAGTTCTATAGACTATATACTGATGCCTGCAGGACGACACACACACATGAGCATGAGCTGAGACAGAAAAACATCACGAGCAAGGACAGAACATTGCGACCTAAGGAACAGGGAACAAAGACGTTTATAGAAATCACAAATGAATGAATCATGTATCCATTAATATGTAATCACGGAAAAACAGGAAATAATCCCAAACTCTGGACTTGTATATAAATAGATAATCCTCAGGGTGCATATTAACGTCTCTGGTGATGTAAAATACATCTTCAGCTGTTTGTTTTTAATATCAGAAACATCAGAGCAACAGTGAAGGAAGCTGAGGCATGGTTATTCGTCTTGTTCAAGGAAAAAAAAGCTGAAAATGTTTAAACACGTCTTTTCTTGTTCAGCGCATGTTGATACACTATATTGGCAAAGTTTTGGGACACCTCTCCAAATCATTGAACTCAGGTGTTGTTTTTCAGGGGTTGGGCTTGGCCCTTTAGTTCCAGTGAAAGGAACTCTTAATGCTTCAGCATACCAAGACATTTTGGACAATTTCATGCTCCCAATTTTGTGGGAACAGTTCGGGGATGTCCCCTTCCTGTTCCAACATGACTGCACACCAGTGCACAAAGCAAGATCCATAAAGACATGGATGAGAGAGTTTGGTGTGGAGAAAATTGACTGACCTGCACAGAGTCCTGACCTCAACCTGACAGAACACCTTTGGGATGAATTAGAGCAGAGACTGAGAGCCAGACCTTCTCGTCCAACATCAGTGCCTGACCTCACAAATGCGTGTATAGAGGAATGGTCAAAAATTCCCATAAACACACTCCTAAACCTTTTGGAAATCCTTCCCAGAACCCTTGAAGCTGTTATCGCTGCAAAGGGCATGCTAACTCCATATTACATTCATGTAAGGCAGATGTCCCAAAACTTTTGGCAAAATAGTGTATAAAGCTGATTTTTTTTTTTTTTTTTTTTTTAACCTGTTTTGTTGTAGTTTTTTGTAGTTTTCCATAAGTATTTCTGTTTGTAACTACCCTACTGGGGTAATATATTCATAGAAAAGTTCCACAGTTTTTTCCACACAGATGTTTAAATTTAAAATAGTGATATTAAACCCATTTCTGCTCTCTGAGACGCCCCAAGTGCTTGTTCATAAACTTCTAAAATTTGAAGGTGTTATCTTCCACCACTAAAATTCTCTCTAAGGTCCTGACTCATTTTATATCAGACTTGCAGCAATAAAATTGTTCATTTGTTTATACTGACTGAAAATGTCCCATAAGCTGATTTCTATGCCGGGGGAATGAAGCTCCAGCGTACTGGTGATTTTTTTTCCCCTTCTTTTTTGATCACTTGTTCCTTTAATGTATATAGCTGAGGTGTGTGTGTGTGTGTGTGTGTGTTTTAATATTCCTGTGCATGTAATTACCTATCACTACATGTGGTATTATTGTATTTAGCCCTCACACACACTCCAACACTTAGCATGCCTTTGTTTGCGTGTAAGAGCATGTGTCTGGTAATAAAGTCATGGCGAGAGTCAAGACGAGAGAGCATGTATGTCAAGGAGCATGACTAACACTGTGTGTGTGTGTGTGTGTGTGTGTGTGTGTTAATGATTTAGAAGCCTTCATTTTACCCCTGCTCCTTTTAACAATACTACAATGCCTATGTTCTATTTCTGCAGTCACAGAACTTCCTGTCCACAACTTTCAAATGTATGACATTTATAAATGTTCCTCATATATATATATATATATATATATATATATATATATATATATATATATATATATATATATATATATATATATATATATATATATATATATATACACACACAGTGGTGTGAAAAAGTGTTGGCTCCCTTCCTGATTTCTTATTTTTTTGCATGTTTGTCACACTTTAATGTGTTAATCACATTTAATGTTAATCACATTTAAATATTAGTCAAAGATAACACAAGTAAACACATCATGCAGTTTTTAAATGAAGGTTTTTATTATTAAGGGAAAACAAAATCCAAAACTACATGGCCCTGTGTGAAAAGTGTTGGCCCCCTAAGCCTAATAACTGGTTGGTCCACCCTTAGCAGCAACAACTGCAATCAAGCGTTTTCCATAACTTGCAAATGAGTTTGTTACAGCGCTGTGGAGGAATTTTGGCCCACTCATCTTTGCAGAATTGTTGTAATTCAGCCACACTGGAGAGTTTTCGAGCATGAACCACCTTTTTAAGGTCATGCCACAGTATCTCAATCAGATTGAGGTCAGGACTTTGACTAGGCCACTCCAAAGTCTTCATTTTGTTTTTCTTCAGCCATTCAGAGGTGGACTTGCTGGTGTGTTTTGGATCATTGTCCTGCTGCAGAACCCAAGTTCGCTTCAGCTTGAGGTCACAAACCTACCGATCTACCAGTCTGGAAAAGGTTATAAAGCCATTTCTAAAGCTTTGGGACTGCCGGGAACCACAGTGAGAGCCATTATCTACAAATGGCGAAAACATGGAACAGTGGAGAACCTTCCCAGGAGTGGCCGGCCGACCAAAATTACCCCAGGAGTGCAGGGACAACTCATTCAGGAGGTCACAAAAGACCCACAACAACATCCAAAGAACTGCAGGCCTCACTTGCCTCAGTTAAGGTGAGTGTTCATGAATCCACCATAAGAAAGAGACTGGGCAAAAATGGTTTGCATGGCAGAGTTCCAAGACCAAAACTGCTGCTGAGCAAAAAGTACATAAAGGCTCGTCTCAGTTTTGCCAGAAAACATCTTGATGATCCCCAAGACTTTTGGGAAAATACTCTGTGGACTGACGAGACAAAAATTTAACTTTTTGGAAGGTCTGTGTCCCATTACATCTGGCCTAAAAGTAACACCGCATTTCAGAAAAAGAACATCATACCAACAGTAAAATATGGTGGTTTAGTGTGATGGTCTGGGGCTGTTTTGCTGCTTCAGGACCTGGAAGACTCGCTGTGATAAATGAAACTATGAATTCTGCTGTCTACCAAAAAATCCTGAAGGAGAATGTCCGGCCATCTGTTTGTGACCTCAAGCTGAAGCGAACTTGGGTTCTGCAGCAGGACAATGATCCAAAACACACCAGCAAGTCCACCTCTGAATGGCTGAAGAAAACAAAATGAAGACTTTGGAGTGGCCTAGTCAAAGTCCTGACCTCAATCCGATTGAGATACTGTGGCATGACCTTAAAAAGGTGGTTCATGCTCGAAAACCCTCCAATGGGGTCTGAATTACAACAAGTCTGCAAAGATGAGTGGGCCAAAATTCCTCCACAGCGCTGTAACGGACTCACTGCAAGTTATCGAAAATGCTTGATAGCAGTTGTTGCTGCTAAGGGTGGCCCAACCAGTTATTAGGCTTAGGGGGCAAAGACTTTTTCACACAGGGCCATGTAGTTTTGGATTTTGTTTTCCCTTAATAATAAAAACCTTCATTTAAAAACTGCATGATGTGTTTACTTGTGTTATCTTTGACTAATATTTAAATGAGTTTGATTATCTGAAACATTAAAGTGTGACAAACATGCAAAAAAATAAGAAATCAGGACTTTTTCACCAACACTTTTTCACTTTTTCACACCACTGTGTGTGTATGTATGTGTGTGTGTGTATATGTATGTGTGTATATGTATGTGTGTGTGTATGTGTGTATATATATAGAGAGAGACTCATGCTTAAGGATCATGTTAGCCAAAATTTCTAAATTAACTTTCTAGATATCAACTGTTTTTTATTTTAATAATGTCATGTAATATACACTAGTTCTTCTATCAAGAAGGGAATGTGAAATATTAAATATTAATTTAAAATTAAGAGACTTGAAACAAACGCAAAATCAAGCAAACCTTAAAAACAACAAACAAACAAACAAAAAAACAAAACGTGAGGTGTGATAAAACCACACATTCAGCCAAAGCTCTTTTTCGGTTTGCATTGTGTTGAACATGAGTACAGCTATCAGCTACCAGCTTCACTGGTGAATGTGTAAAAGATGAATCCTGTGCTTGCAATTCAAGTGGTTTTCCAAGCCCCACAAAAAAATCCATATTTTGAAAAAAGCTGTTGCAAAATCAAGCTGCAAAAAATCTTTTATTTTATTTTATGTTTTATTTTATTTAATTATTTTGCGTCTTTCCGGAATATTTATCTTGCATTTGACTAAAACTCTGATCTCTGACTTGCAGCAGGTCAAGTCCTTGACCCTGAGGTCAGCAAGTGATGTTATACCTCATGCACAAGGTTTTGCTTTCGATCCAGACATATTCCCTCATTTATAAACTGTAACAGTGACTACACACTGGTGTGTTTTGAGGATCCGTCATCACAGATAGCCGCTTAACTTGTTGGTCACAAAAGGCCACGGATGCGTCCGTGGTTTTATTCTCCACCTTGTAGCTTGTAATTGACGCAATTCCCAGTTCGGACTTCCGAGGTGTGACTAATGCAGTGACTCGTGTCTTGTGATGTAGCAGTAATAATTAAAAGCATGTGAGCTGTCATGTGTTCTGTAACTAAGCTTAATGCTAACTGGGATGGCGCTGTGCAGCTGTCTAAACCTATAACATTAAAGCAACAGCTGGCCGAACCGTACAAACCATCACCGTAATTGAAAACGACGCCCGCATGCCAGTTTAGTTCCAAACAGAGATCTGATGCCTCAATGCAAATCGGGTCTTTTCTACAGACTGTAAACTATTCTAACTAGCAGTTTATTTCTGTTTCTTTCCACCCTTTCTATTATATTCCCAATTGAATTGCCTGGAATACTAGTGCTGTAATAAATTGGTGTAGAGTTCTTCTCATTGTGCTAATGGGTATTTAATGTAAAACATTTCCTGGAGTTTTAATGAAGCTTACTGTAAATGTTTTAGCCACAACTTTTTTTTTTTTTTTTTACACAAATATCATGTGCTACATCCGAAAACTTTTTGTCTGTATGATATCACAGGGTTCTTGGGTCATCAGAAGACGCGGCATTCAATTTAGTTTCAGCTGAATTGCTTTAATGTGCTCCTCCTAATGCGTTATTGTTGCTATAGCAACAGCTCCTTCCATGCAATCTAAAAAACCTTTTGTGTTAATAAAGGATAACCCATTTTCTGATGCTTATGGTAACATATCAGGGCAGAAAGTTTACGCTTTCTGGTTTCGCAGACACGACGAACTGTGTGTTTTTTTTGTTTTAAACTAGTTATCTTTTGAGAGAGAAAAAGGAGAAGCTAGTGAACGTACGACGCATGAGCGATAACGACGGTCATCTGGACATTTGATAACTTTACATATAACTATAAACAATTAAAAAGTGTGATGTAGAGTTCATTAATAATTTAATTAATTGTAGCTGTTGGGAAACAAGCAGAGTAACTCACTTCTAGTCGTATTTCTTAATGCACTTAACTAGCAAACTAGCTTGCCATGCAAGCTTTTGTTACATTGCACTAGCTAATGCTTTTTGTCAGTCTGTTATGTTTCCAGGTGATGAGAAACTGAGAAGATAAGGCAGTCATTTTGTAAAAGTATAATGTCTAAATGTCTGCCTGTAGCTTGAGTGTGCAGCATCAGACAGATGAAGAGTGAAGAGCATATGGATGGATATAAATAAGGAGAAAGACGAGCTGGACTGGTTTAATTTACATTTCTCTCACAGACAACAATCACTGTGAAGGATCTTCTAGTTTAATATGTTTAGTGCAATCACCTTCTGTCCAGATTTCCTTATCAGTCTTTCCTGTTGTTCCTCTGGCTTTTTTTCTTACCTGCCAAACCCCCCCCCCCCCCCCCCTCTCTCTCTTGCATGCTCTCTCTCTCTCTTGCATGCTCTCTCTCTTAAGATGTGAAAAAATAGTTATGGGGGAAAAAAATTTAATAAATATGAAGTAACATGTATAACTAGATGCATATGCAATGGTGTTGGGGTGAAGTTATGGTGGTAGGTCTGGTTTTGGTATTTTATGGTGGTAGGCAGGGTTAGAGTGGCTGTTTATGGTAGTGGGTGGGGTTAGAGATGGTGGGTGGGTGTTTATTGTGGTGGGTGGGGTTAGAGATGGTGGGTAGGTGTTTATGGTGGTGGGTGGAGTTAGAGATGGTGGGGTAGATGTTTATGGTGGTGGGTGGAGTTAGAGATGGTGGGGTAGATGTTTATGGTGATAGTTGGGGTTAGAGATGGTGGGTGGGTGTTTATGGTGGTGGGTGGGGTTAGAGATGGTGGGTGGGTGTTTATGGTGGTGGGTGGGGTTAGAGATGGTGGGTGGGTGTTTATGGTGGTGGGTGGGGTTAGAGATGGTGGGTAGATGTTTATGGTGGTGGTGGGGTTAGAGATGGTGGGTAGGTATTTATGGTGTTGGGTGGGGTTAGAGATGGTGGGTGGGGTTAGATTATTGGGTTGTTATGGTGGCTGGGTGGTTATAGTGGTGGGTGGGGTAGACAGGTGGTTATGTCGGCCTTTCTCTCTCTTTCCTTTCCCTCTCTGTCTGTCTCTGTATAATAAGCACGTGGGATGGTGTGCTATTGTGTAGGTTATATAATATATAGAGTGTGTTTGCTCTTCACTTATAGAGTCTGAAGAGTTTGTGAGACTATTAATTTTGAATGGCAGAAAATGAGTAGTGCTGGAATTGTCTGATTAGCCAGTGTAAATATCATTATGGCCAGACAGACTTTATAAGCACAGGGTAAATGCTTTACACCTGCATCCATTTCGTAATGCTTTTAGGAGTCTCTATAAATAAAAACACTGTGGAAGACAAATGGCTAACATAATTTGTAGCAAATTTACCGAAAGAGACGTTAATGTGACATTCCATTTACTTATGTACCTCGTCTGTTTATTTTGCAAGGCAACAGACGATCGTGCAATTTATGGGTGAATATTTCACAACCATTATTCAGTCCAAGGTTACACCCTCATGTGCAAACAAAGCTGAGCGGTCCTGCTCGCTCCACTCATCTTTTATTCAGCATGCAGCAATAAATTAATACAAATCTGATGTTCTGAAGTACTGCTTTTTAGCAACTTATTGAGATGTTTTAATTACTGTTAGACATTTGTTTTACCAGGCTAACCTTTTATATGATGTGTGCTTTCCTGACTGTGGGATTAACCTGATCGTAAGCATCGAACCTGATCAGGGAGTGACCTGATTGTAAATAGTATCTTTAAAATCTTAAGGACGATTATGTAGAGGAAAGCTGTGGACGGATCGGTGTCGGGGAAGCAAAGTGTGTAAAATCATGCAGCTATTGGTCACTTCAAATTAGAATAGGGAAAATATATGATCTCAGTGACCTTGACCATGACGTGGCTGTTGGTTCCAGATGGACTTTATGTATTTCTGACACTTTGGGGATTTTCACACACAGCTATATATATATATAGTTGACACACAACAGAGAGTTCTGTGTATGGAGACGTTGATGATAAAAGAAGTCGGAGGAGATTGGCCAGACTGGAAGACCTGACAGGAAGTCCAAGATAGCTCAAATAGCTATTCTTTACAACCATGTTGAGCAGAAAAGCATGACTCTGACTAAGCTTGGGACGATTTATCAAGTTGGACTGTATAAATGTGTGTGAAAACATGGTGTCTGCAGCTTTAATATCGACTAAAATACCATGTTGTATTTTGTAATACATTTTCCTTTCTCCTGTTCTGTATCCTACACGGCACTTAATAACCTGACTTCAGAGCAGAGCAACAAAACATCTTTCCCTGATGCATCTGAGCCTCAATTGTCCCTGCTCGCCAAACAGAGAAATCCACGAGCGGCTTCACTCTCAAAACATGAACGGAGATTAAAATTAAATATCTGACACAACTCGTTGTTTATCGAGGAAAACTGTACAAGAATCCAGTAGCTATCTGGGCTGCTGTTCAACTTTAGCACACATACAGTGGAACCTCGGCATATGAATTTAATTCGTTCTCGAGGAGGGTTCTTAAGGCGAAAATTTGTATTGTGAAACGAATTTTCCCATAAGTAATAATGTAAATGCAGATAAATTGATCCAGCCAGCCAAAATTATTACCAGTGAATGCATGCCAAAGGCAACGTTGATATGGTGGGTTGACTCTTTTGAAACAGCTTTCGCTGACTGAAAAAAAATTCGTAAACTTGCTTCGGTTGTCTTTGCTTGGCTTCCCACTGACACAAACAAGTTTTGAGCGGCTCCCGGACATACGCTGAACTTGGTTCGGTTTGTTTGTATGCCAAAAATGCTTTGTATGCTTCAAATTTCTTGCAATATTTCAATTCTTAAGGCACAAACTCCTAAGGGAGAGCATTTAAATGCTGAGGGTCCACTGTGCTTGATATTATTTTGTTTACATTTTGACCATTATAGACTAGGCTTGGCCTCATTTTTGCAGCATTCCTGAATTTGTTAGGGCTAAAAAACATAAATAAATAAACAAACAAACAAATAAACAACACAGAGACTAGTTAGAGAGTGGTAAACATTATTTAACCAGGATTTAAAACTCAGTGAGTTTAAGTCTCCTGTACAAGAGTGACTTGGTCAAGAAGGCAGCAAAAGAGACAACAATAATTGTTTAAAAAAATAAATGAATAATTGTTTAAAAACAATATTTATCATTTAAAAAAAAAAACCTCCCTCTTTCCAGAGAGAGGAAAAATAATGAAAATAAATAAATAAACTGAAAATAAAATCATAGTATAGTAATAATATACAATTACAATCAATATACATTAAAAAATATCAGAGGCATTGGTGGCTCAGTGGTAGGTTTCTCGCCTATCATGCGAAAGGACCGGGTTCGATTCCCAGCCAATGCCTCAACCCCAGCCACTGGATGCAGTGCCGGTCCCAAGCCTGGAAAAATGGGTGGGTTGCGTCAGGAAGGGCATCCGGCGTAAAACATTTGCCAAGTTGATGTGCGGACCAGTTGGTCCGCTGTGGCGACCACAATGATTAAGCAGCCGAAAGCAACTTCTATACATTAAAATATCACAGAAACATTGTGATAACATGGCTAACCTCAAAGTTATTTACAAGTGGAACCTCGTCATACGAATGCCCTCCCTTGGGAATTTTCACCTTAATTGTCCCAGCTTGGACCTAAAATAAAGAAGAAGCTGACTGATATCCTTTGAGGTAAGGTTGTACATTTTTTTTGTGGAAAAAATGGATTATGAATAAGTAGGTAACAAACCGCATATTGATTTAGAAATAAAACCATACCAGTGTGACCGTGATCGTTAATGGTAATGTTCATGATTGTAGCTGTAGCTGAATCTTTACCAGCTTCCATTTTTTTCCCTCCACCATAAAGACGTAATGTGAATGAAACACGTGTACCCTGTGTCTGGGCCAGTACCCAATACCTCAGGAAACCCCAGCACCCAACTAAAGCCACAATGATGCTATTGTCAGTCTGTGATAGTTCAGTGAGAACAGAACAATGGCTCATTACACACGATATCACAAGCCTAATCCTGAGACTGCTTTCCTATCTACAGAGCTCACCACTCATCCCAGCCTTACAAAACATCAAAGCCTTGATTGTCAAGAGTGAATTAAATGACCCCCCCCCCATGAGTAACTACACCGTGTTTGTTCCAGATTCATTTTCGATTACGCCTCTAAAATCACAGTGCCCTTAAGGATCGTTTTTTGTCACTCATCACACCTCTCATATCACCGCAGGGCTTTTCCGGCAAGAAGCGAAATCACTCGGAGAAACCAAGAGGAGAGATTTTGTCGAGCGCCTGCGCGCCACCAGAATGACGGCATGACAGCAATGAAGTGAAGCGAAAGAGCTCATTTTCATTTTGGAGCCCCTTGGAACGAAAGTCATGTTTTGACATCAGTTATTACATGAACTCTTTACAGCATCTACTGGTTTTACTTGTTTCCAGAGAAACATGACGTTACGGATAAAACCTCCTTCCTTCCCCAGCTGTGTATGCAAAGACTTGGAAGTGAAATCATTCGATGGGTGAAATGGTTGATGATGATGATGACGATGACGCCATAGCTGTAGCCATAGACGTTTCATTCCATGGGGTTCTCCTCTCTACGTTTCCTCAGTTTATTGCTCCAGTAACAGTAACTAGTGATGCAGACCAGGATGTCATTGTCATGGATGTTATGTCCATTGATGGAGATGGCTCTCACCACTGAAGAGAAGAAATCTTTCATTCTGATGGTATGAAGATGATGAACATCATGGTTTCTCTGATGTACAGCTGATGTCATATGTCTTGCAGGAACGAGCCTGCATTAATAAATATGCATGTGGAGCTAGACCACCCAGAACGGTCGCACGCAGAAGGCTGACCCTGTAATTCACTCATGACAGCCGTAGGACTAAAATATAAAACAGTATTATCTTAGTCTTCTGCTTTTCTATGACCAAGGATGGAAGTAGATGCTGCTGAAGGTTAAATACGTGTTTTAACTTTATAATCTAAATATCTGACTCTAATACATTCAGTTAATTCTCCAAATCCAGTCTAAATCTAAAATAAGTTAAGCTTCCAGCCATAAAGTGATCTTCCTATGTCACAGGCTTTTATAGCGTATTGTTAAAACAATAATCCTCTTAGCTCTGAGGTTTCTACTGACGTGTAAGCCTAATTGTGTTTCTATATACTTGTCAGAGATTTCATTTCAACTTTTGCAAGTATTAGCCTCTTATCTTGCCGGAGGTCACTTTCGAAACATGTCGGACATAAACCATTAGGAGAAATTCCTACAGATCACGTGGTTTTGATGCACCAGACTTTTGTACAGAGCCGCTGAGGTTCTAAAGTAATTAATGGGTTTATTATACAAAGCACAAAAGATGTAGTGAAGTACAGCATCACAGACACAAGATGCTTGGCTGGAAAATGCATCTTGATGAGTGATGAGAAAGCCTCTCCCACATTGTATAATGCATAGCTTTTTATTCCCCTGAACCTCTTTGAAGTTTATCATTGACCACAGTACCAAGTGAAGGAGATATGATGCATTCATTATTTGGATGATCCTCCAGTCATGTAGCTCAGCCTAGTGTGCTGTATGTTAATGTGGTTTCTGAGATTGACTCAAAACACCAGGAGGTCTGATGAGTTCACATATACAAACTCTACATTCATCACAAATACATTACAATAAATTCAGTATTAACCGCAAAGCATGTCCTGTTTTCTGTGTGTGCACTAGTTTGCTTATGTAATTGAGGGTGTTTGAATGTCCCAGTGGCCCAGGTGTGTGTGTGTGTGTTGTCAGGGTGATGAATGTTTGGCCAAGCTAAAGTGAACAAGTGCCTCTGGCGTTGCTACAGTGATGGACGAGGGCCACCAGGACCGTGGCAGTTCTTGCTGTGCCAGTCATAACCCTGTGCCACACACACACACACACACACACACACACACACACACACAGGTTTTCTCTCTCTGTCTCTTGCAGCTTTTTTCCTTTCTGTTGCCCGTCGTATTCTCACAACGCACACTGACAAACATTTCTATAAAACAAATGTCCTTTCAGCAAAGGTCATGGTTTTGCATCCCACTTCTTTGATTTGCTCTCGAACCAAATTTAGTGTAGAAAAGCAAAATAATCATGACATTCTGCACGCTCCCTCGCAGGCTTTCTTATTCTTTGTTATCTCTCTCTTCAAATTCTTCTAAAGAAAAGCACCACAGCAGCCTCACACGCTTAAAAAAGTGCCTTAAAGGCTTGGCTCCAGCTAGATAAATGTCGTGTTAGAGGTGTCTGGAAACTGTCCTCAGCGAGGCACCCAGGAGAGAGAAACAGACAAAAGAGAACGAGGGAGGCAGGGGGAGAGCAGAACGAAAGAAAGAAAGAAGGCAGAGAACATTTTCTATGTTTTATTGTCAGAGGTGCAGCAGGAGACAACCCGTGTTCTTGCAGAGCCGCTGTACACGCTCGCACAAGACAGAGAAACATGTGTAGTAGAAAAGATGGACATAAAAAAAAGGAAGGATGAGTTTGGAGAAAAAAAAAAAAACAGGCTGTGAATGGCAGCACGGCTGTTTTGAGGAAAGTCGTCCGAGTGTGCATTCTCCATACAGCTTAGATTACACTGTCATGTTTCCTTTTCATCACAACACAGCTGTCTCTTCTCTTTACATCTCAGGAGCTGTCTCTGTTTTCCATGCATCTCCTAACCCACATGTGCTCAGTCATTTATAACGAGTGGATAATTAGCCTCACACAGCTTGTTATTAAAGTACCGAGACAGACGTTGGGTTTTTTTTTTTTCCCCATAATGCCCTGTTTCATTGTCTGACCAGCCTTCATAATCACTCCATCACGAGTAGCTGTTTTTTTTTTTTTATCGAACTGCTTTGCTAATAAATGAATGGTGGCACGGCAAGAGAGCAAGCAGCACTGCCACTTCACAGCTCCAGGCTTGGATAATGTGCTCCAGTTTCCAGAAACATGCCTGTATGCAGATTGGTGTCTATAAATCACCGACGTGTGAACCAGGCTGCTTCACTGAATAAATGAACGGTTTTGGAAATGCTTCAACACTATTAACGCTTTAACACTTAAAAACCGTTTGTTTATTTATTTTTTTATTTTTCTTGCAGGTGTGAAGATGAGGAAGTTTGCATACTGTAAAGTGGTACTGGCTACCTCTCTGGTTTGGGTGATGCTGGATATGTTCATCCTCCTCTACTTCAGCGAGTGCAACAAGTGTGATGACAAGAAAGAAAGAGGCCTCCCCGGTAGAGAAGGTGTGTGTTTCAGCATGCACGTCATGGAGGAAAGCTGAGTGTAAATGTTTGTTTAAACCAAAAAAAAAAACAAAAAAACTGACTACAAAGTTTCGAAAACTCACTTATAAAGTGAGCGCATTTATAAAGCTGATTTTTTTGTGTCTTTTTTCATGAATGGCAACCCCCTATAAGTACTTTTGAATACACAAGTATTATTCAGCAGTGTATCGAGTGGAGTCACAGCTCCTGAAGAGAACAAACCACAGAAAGAAATTCTGGAGATGAATTCGGGGTCATCAATCCAGCGCAGTATAAGCGAGCTCAAAAGAAAATGGATTGACCCAAAAAACTGAGTCAAAAAGAAAAAGTATTGCTGCTAATCGACAGAGCTTCTCTGCTGTTGAGGGAAAGCCAAACCATGAAACACAACCGATTTATAAGCCAGTTTTCATCCCTCAGGGCAGCGGAAGGGGGAAAAAAAACACAGTCATACAGGTCTTTAAATATCCACAGCTTCCTGAGGGCATCATGTGCTAAACTCTTCCACTAATATCAACTCTGCTCTCCGCAAATAAATAAGCAGTTATTATGTGTAATGTGTAATGTAGATGAAAAATGCAGTAACTCATAGCAGATTAAAAGATACGAAGCCGGTCATGTTGAATATACACACATACACTCAGGAGGAGGAAATGTTTCTGAATTCATGGGATTTTCATGAACAGGGAGGTGAAAGGTGTTTTGTGAAAATGTTTATACAGAAGATTTACACATTCATATCCAGCTTCATAAATGAGGCCTGTTTTTAAATCAGCATTTGATTCTTAGTTTTTGATTATTATTCATTTTATATTCAGAAACTCTTCTCTGCTTCTCTCTCTCTCATACAGAGAGGACCAAACATCTGAGGCCACACCGAAATGTCTGTCTGTCTGTCTATCTATCTATCTATCTATCTATCTATCTGCTTGTCTGTCTGTCTGTATCTATCCATTCATCCGTATTTTCATCTATACATCCATCCATTCGCTTGGTCTGTCTGTCTGTCTATCTATCCATCCATTCATCCATCTTTCCATCTATACTTCCATGTACCCTACCTATCTGTCTGGCTAGCTAGCTAACTGTCTATCTGTCTGTCTATAAATGGAAAGAAACACAAAGTTTAAAAAGTTTAAAAGAAACAAATACAATGAATTAATATTCATGCTATTTCCAGGTCACTGTGCAAACGTAAACATATTTGTGCCTTGTTTTTCTCCCGTGACTTATCCCTCCCTTTCAAGCACGTGTTTAGACGACAGACAGATGTTACTGATCTTATATGAATCATCAGTTTTTACATAAACATGTGGAGTCCATGTCTGCTTGATGAACCATTAAATCTAAAGAAGGACATACCAAATATTATGACATTAATCACGACTAATAAAAGCAAACAAGAAGCATTTCTAATATTGAGCTCAGATTTTTGGACCCCATTGTACTTATATTAGGGATACAACACAATTACCTGTATTTTTAAAATAAATACCACTGTACTGCTGGAGGAAAAACCTGAAAAAGAAAAACAAATGATGGTGGAAAATATTTTATTCACAGAATTTATAGACATCTCAGGGAACTTTTGATCATACAGCTGCATTACTTCATAATTCCAGTATGTTTTGTCTTTTAATAAGGATGTTTTAATAATAATAATAATAATAATAATAATAATAATAATAATAATAATAATGTTTTATTTATTTAGCGCCTTTCAGGAACCCAAGGACCAAGTTGCTATATAAAATGAATACATATAAGTATATAGTCAGTATACAACAGAAGAAGGTTAATCTACAGTAAACTTACAAAAACAAACATAGTACTGGAAAATTGAGACAGACAATCAATTAACAAAACATAAAGTGAATAAATGAGTTTTGAGGGCAGTTTTAAAGGTCTGAAGAGAAGGTCTTGTGGTAGTTTGTTTCAGAGCTTAGAAGCTGATATGCTGAAAGCCCTACCACCCACACTAGATAGACGGAGTTTGGGTACTGCAAGCAAGTTTTCAGAGCTCGATCTCAGAGTACGGGCAGAGACATAGGGGGTAATCATTTCTCAGAGATAGGAAGGTGCTAAACCATGACGAGCCTTGAAAACTAGAGTAAGAATCTTAAACTTAATGTGGTAACTAACAGGGAGCCAATGTAGTTGCTGTAAGACAGGGGTGATGTGAGCTGATTTTTTGGTAAAAGTGAGGACCCGAGCAGCTGAATTCTGAATGAACTGCAAGCGATTTATGACTTTTTTGGGTAGACCATAAAGCAAGGAGTTACAATAATCAAGACGTGAAATTATGAAAGCGTGAACAACAGTTTCTGCATCTTTGAAATTTAGTGAGGGTCTTAGACGGACAATGTTGCAAAGATGGAAAAAACAGGACTTGACAAGCTGATTGATGTGGGGTTCAAAACATAGCCTAGAGTCGAACAACACACCAAGGTTTCGTATAGTGGAAGAGGGTTGAACCAGAACACCGTCAATGTTAATAGAAAAGTCATGTTGGATGAGATCAAGGGATTTAGGGGCTACTAGCAGGATTTCTGTTTTTTCCATATTCAAGATTAAGTAGAATGACAGAAACATGTGAGATGATATACTCATCAGCCTCCTTATTAGTAACACCTCTACACCTGCTCAGGTTATGGTGACTCAAATAACACGATAAACCCTGAGGTGGATGTGCTGCTGAATCACACTGACAGCCAAGAACAGGAGATATTCATGTTTTTCAGTCTGACCTGCCTCTAGACGTTTGGGTGTGACTAGACTCAGCCTCAGACGTCAAGTCCACGGACCATCTGAACGTCTGATGCATATGGCACACAGAATCGGAAACAATCCAGGAGTACTGAACTCATTTGATTGGTTGGATTCTCCCGGATTCTGGGACAAAGCCATCATGACGCTCTGCTTCCGTCATGGAAGTAGGAAGCTGTTGTGTTTATAACTGTGGTAATGAGCGCTTATGAGGATCAGCTAAATGCTGGATTTTCCAAATGATGTGAAGATCATGACTATTAACTTGCACGACTTTCTTAAATGAACACTCTATGGTTGCATGCTGGTCTGGGACTTTACATTTTCACGCCCATAAACGTGATGCTGAACAAAACATTCTGTGATTGGTTGCTTTACATGTCAATCAGACGCCCTCTTGGGTGGTCCTTGGCCCATAAAAGCTGCTTGTAGAGTCCATACCTTCTGCTGTCAGTCTGAAGATCTGGCTACATGAGACCAGTGTGTGACTAGCTGCTCCTGGTTTGCTTTTAACTGTACACAGAATCTACAAAACGTTTACAGTTTATTTTGATATTAGTGTGAAAAGGTACTAAAGTGTGCTTTTCCTTGTTGCTAAGGTGATTCTATCTTAAAGCTATGGCTTTGGTGTATTTTGCTTAGAAAGATACATGTGGTGTAACTGTTAAGTGTTTAGCATAAGTCTCTTAAATGCACATTGAATATATGTATACAGGTGAAAGATACATATTAAATGAAATGAAAACGTTTCAACAGGGAAAGGTGCTGTTTGATGGCTGTGTGACTGGTAGCTCTAATGGTAGGAGGGTGAGCTGTAGACTTTAGGTAATGGGCTGCTAATATATTTGGCTTAATCCTTTTAGCATATTTGTCAGTCCCACTCATTTTAACTCTCAGGGCAACTTCCAGGCTCATTGGCACCTCGGGTCTTTTAACAATGAAATGATGCGTATAACATGCCGTGAACAGCACGCTTTATGCCACGACATCTCTTTCAGGACACAGAGTTGCCCAGGAGTGCAGGGGAAAAAAACGTCATTCTGCCTTTCAATAAGGAGGCCATGTCTTCTGGAACATGAATTACTCATACACCCGAGAAGCAAGGGACCTCACAAAGAGCAAAGTGGGCTCATAATTCAGCGCCGCACACAGCAGAATACCTTGGCAAGCTTGCAGCTCCATAGGCGCTGAGGCATTAGGATGCGAGCTACAGAAGCCCAAGCCAACTCTAACATCCTGCCTGAGATCCTGTAGTGTTCCCATTAGCATGAAATACTGTGCAGTTCAGCAGAATTAGCCTTGATGAGAACTGAATGGTTTCTACAGTACTAAATCACAATGTTTTTGCAAGGCAGTGCAACACACTGTAAATCCTATTCTAGTCGACTCACACAGGAGAGGACAAATCACTATACCAGGAATTTAAAAAAAAAAATTTTTATTAAAAAAAAATTTTTTTTATTTACTTGCACCCTCCAGGTAGGAGGGGAGGTCCTTCCTCAAGTGGAGTAGTTTAAGTATCTCGGGGTCTTGTTCACGAGTGAGGGAAGGATGGATCATGAGATTGACAGACGGATCGGTGCAGCGGCAGCAGTAATGCGGTCTATGTACCGGTCTGTTGTGGTGAAGAAGGAGCTGAGTCGGAAGGCGAAGCTCTCGATTTACCAGTCAATCTACGTTCCTACTCTCACCTATGGTCATGAGCTCTGGGTCATGACCGAAAGGGTAAGATCCCGGATACAAGCGGCCGAAATGAGCTTCCTCCATAGGGTGGCGGGGCGCTCCCTTAGAGATATGGTAAGGAGCTCTGTCACTCGGAAGGAGCTCGGAGTAGAGCCGCTGCTCCTCCACATCGAAAGGGGGCAGTTGAGGTGGCTCGGGCATCTGTTTCGGATGCCTCCAGGACGTCTCCCTGGAGAGGTGTTCCGGGCATGCCCCACCGGGAAGAGGCCCCGGGGAATACCCAGGACACGCTGGAGAGACTATGTCTCTCGGCTGGCCTGGGAATGCCTCGGGGTCCCTCCGGAAGAGCTGGAGGAAGTGTCTGGGGAGAGGAAGGTCTGGGCATCCCTGCTTACACTGCTGCCCCCGCGACCCGGCTCCGGATAAGCGGAAGACAATGAATGAATGAATGAATGAATGAATTTTTATTTGTAGCTGAGAAACAGGTTTGAAAAGCACTCAGCAGCACTAGAGAAAGCTCTGACTAATCAACCCAATCAAGTGAAATATTCCTATCGTGATGGGCGTCAGATGTTCCAGGACACATACAAACTCCTTGCCTTTCAGAGAAATTTGCTGTTCTGACATTGAAACATGATCCATGCAAATCCTGGGTTTTTGCTAAAGGTGAACAGTCCCTGCTGTCTCTTGATACAATCATTGCTTTCCTGATGTTTTTGGAATTTAGCTGTGACATTCCAAAGACAAATTGCTTTCACAGTGGGAAAGTTACAGGAAGTTACAAGTATTTTTTATTTTTGATTATTATTAATTGTTGCTTATGGGGCATTGGTGGCTCAGTGGTAGGTTTCTCGCCTATCATGCGGAAGGCCCGGGTTTGATCCCCAGCCAATGCCTCAACCCAAGCCACTGGATGCAGTGCCGGTCCCAAGCCCGGAAAAATGGGAGGGTTGCATCAGGAAGGGCATCCGGCGTGAAACATTTGCCAAGTTGTCGTGCGGACCAGTTGGTCCGCTGTGGCGACCCCGAACAGGGAGCAGCCGAAAGCAACTTCTATTAATTGTTGCTTACATCGCTCACAGATCGGCCACCCTCACACTCTCTATTGCTACTTTAAATAAACATTCATTGAACTAAGAAATTTGAGGTTCAGTAAAGGTTTATTTCACTTTGCAGTTGCCCAGGTCTTTCACAGATACCATATAGCAAACTGTACACACACGAAAAAATGTCAACTCCCTGACATACCAGCTTGGCGAGAGTGAATTAATTCCACTTCACTTATTAAGCTGCTAGCTCCTTTGTTAGGATTGCTATGTTGTTAGAGATAAACCAGCAGAAATCCTCATCACCTTTTCCACCAGTCCGGAGCTTACAGGAATGAGGATTAGCCCCGCCCCCTTTTCACCGGCCACAAGAGCTCACTGAACAGTTCGAAGAGAATAGAGATGATGTAAAGTATAAGCTATAGCCTTCGCACTCAGCAGATCTCATTTAACACCTACAGGAGAGATTATACAGCGCTCTCCACTACCTTCATCATCATCATCATCATCAAAACAGCTGAAGAGATAATAAGATTTTCCATATCTTTTGGAAGAGACTTGTAGAGTCTATACCATGGTGCATTGAAGCTGTTCTTGGAGGCTTGTGTTGGCCCAACATCACACACACTCACACACACACACTTTTCATGTAATTTGGCTCACGTACGAACAGTGCAGTTCCAGCTATGATATCACATAATTGGTATTTTTAAGCTTTCTTGCAGTTAAACAAACGTTTAAGCAAAAATAAAGACTCTGTCTGTATGTGTGATGTGAGTAGAGAACTCTACAGCTCATGGCTGCAGTATTAACCACAGACTTGTGTTACATTAAGGACACAAACATATGCTGATCAGCAGAGGAGTGAAGTATGGTACACACGCATTTAAATACTTCCTCATTTTTTTTCACTTCAGCCCATTGCTCATTTGTATGTTAATGCACTTAACTAGCCAGCTAGGCCATTATATACTCCTGAGCTAAATTAGATTAGCTACCACTTTTAGCTAAGTTAATTAGTTCTCCAAGAAACCAGAACACAAGCCTGGGCAGCACACTGGTTCATTTTTGTCCAATCTTTCCTGCGTTAAATGTATCCTTAAATCATTATTTTATCATCATATTAAAAAATTGCTTCCTCCTGGTCAGGGTCACGGAAAGTTCAGAGACTAATACATCGGATTATCAGATTTATAATGTACAACATACACCATGTTGTTTTCAAAGGACAGAACCACAGCCCTAACGCAAGCATTTGATGATGTCACTTCCTGACAAATAATGTGTACCCAGAACTAATGAGAATTTGCTGTTCAGTTGAATTGTCTGGTTACCGTAATATGAAAAAAAAAATTTGGAACATCTCCCAGTTCTTTACTCTCGGCTTCTACAACCTTTTTGCACCTACCTAACCCCAGCTCTTTTGGAAAGATGGCTAGATCATTGCTTCCTCTTTCCCAACAACCATTGTCTTGCGAGACCTCTTCATTTTCCTTCCACGCAAAAGTCCTCTGCCAGCTATGCGTCAGTTCCCTCTATTTTGGTGGCGATGCACACTCACCACAGGGATCTGGATTGCAAAAGCCTTATTTCACAGGTTCATATTTAACAAAATATAGCAAACCCAACCATAATTATCATTTCTCTGCAGTTTAGTTTTCTCTCACAGACACAATTGCGACTCTTTTGAAGTGGCTCATGAAGTGGAAGTAACAATAGAATCTTGTTACCTTGAATTGTGTGTAATCTAGTCAAGATAAACACAGATGATGTTTGCTAGATTTGCAAGGAAATCCTCTTAGGTATGGTTAAAAAACGAAGAAAAATAACAACATATTGTCAGAGAATATGATACGAGTCTGGGATAAAACATGTTCTACTCCAACCACAATATACAACTGAATAATTTTCTGTTAAATCTCCCCATCGTTATTGTTCATTATTTTCAATAACTCACACAAAGGCCTTCAACAATACATCTGGTATTGAAATGTGCGAATGTTTTATTGGTAATGTTGAACTTGAGTATTGACCCGCATTAATAAGTACCACGTGGCAGTTTAACTACAAAAGGAATTAATGTACTGTACATTTCCCCATCGTTATTGTTTACTATCAAATAATTAGCAGTAAATATTGAATGTCCGTTTGATTAACAGCAGAAGTGTGGATTCTGTAGGTTTCCTTGTGTTCATTTAATTCATATTTTAATTGTGTATTTTCTGATCATTTTATTTATTGGGGCCAACACTGAAAAGAAGGAAAAAAATGTTAAATTGTGGAATAATGCTTATTTAAAAAAAAGCGCTACTGTTATACGAGATATCGCGATAACAGCAATCTCTCAGAAACATGTGTTGTGATGTAATCTATCATGAGATCCATTTTAATCTTTAAAGTTTGGCTACGTCTACACTAATCCGGATAAATTTGAAGTCTAAACACGATCCTCGTCCACGTTATCGTTTGCAATCGTCTCCCAAAAGTTGGTCATCCACACCTCTACTGTGCCTGAGTAAAACGTAAAACACTTCGACCTGCGTCATTTCCGCCTGCCGTTTATTTACTTTCTGGCTCTTTGAAACGTCACGGCAATATGCAGAGGAAAAGCAACGTGTTTTTTTAAATGGACCAACAGTGAGGTGGGGTTGTTGCTCCGAGTAACACAGGAGTGTGCTGTTAGCTCAAGTGGTTAAGGCTCTGAGTTGTTGACTGGAAGATCAGGGTTCAAGCCCCAGCAACGTCAAGCCATCATTGGGCCCTTGAGCAAGGCCCCCAACCCACCCTGCTCCAGGGATGCTGCATCATGGCTGACCCTGCACTCTGACCGCAACCATAAAGGATGGGATATTCAAAGAAAGAATTTCACTGTGCAGTAATGTATATGTGACACATAAAGGCTACTTTACTTTTTAAAGTTGCAAAAGCAAGCAAGAATGTAGACTTCATCTTAGCTGAATTGGTCACGTGAAAAAATGCGTCATCGTTTTCGAAAGCCTCCGTTTTCACAGTCCACACTGCGACACAAAAACGCTGTCTTCAAATTCATCCACTTTGGAGATACGTTTTCGTTGACTAGAAACGCTGTCTCAGTGCGGGCAGAAGGCCAAAAGGGATTGAAAAATATGCATTTTTAAATGAAAATGTATTAGTGTGGACATGGCCTTTAGCTAGCATCATACATCATCAGCCGTAACATTAAAACCACTGACAGGTGACGTGAATAACGTCCATTATGTCGTTACGTGTCAAGGGGTGGAATATATTAGACAGCAATTAACCAGTCAGTTCTTGAAGCTGATGTGTTGGAAAGAGGAAAAATGGGCATTCGAGTGACTTTGAGAACATGACTGAAGCTGTTCAACTAAAATTCATAAATCTCCAATAAGCTGCTAACATGACTGAATGGTGACAGCAGTTACATTTTTAATATGGTTACTGAATATTTTATGGCTATAAATATAAAGTGGTTATGAACTGTTCATTTGGGAAATACAGGTGTTTCCATAAATGAACCTACTTTCCAGAAGGCCAACAATTCACTAAAAATGTTTTTTTATTGGTCTTATGAAGTATTCTAATTTGTTGAGAGAGTGAATTGGTGGGTTTTTGTTAAATGTGAGCCAAAATCATCACAATTAAAAGAACCAAAGACTTAAACTACTTCAGTCTGTGTGCATTGGATTTATTTAATACACGAGTTTCACAAT
>JAUCMX010000020.1:12659048-12669048 GCA_033459395.1 Hemibagrus guttatus
GAAGATGAAGGAGATGTTCAAGATCAATCAGTTCAACCTGATGGCCAGCGAGATGATCGCACTCAACCGCTCACTGCCTGACGTTCGGCTTGAAGGGTAAGTGTGTGTGTGTGGGGAGAGAGAGAGAGAGAGAGTGTGTGTAGCACTATACAATGTATTGATCGTATCTGTACTTTTGATTGACTTAGCTGTGTGGGCATGGACCATGACTTCAGCCTGATGGAGCACTGTATTGTCTGAGGCCTCTAGCATGATTGAAGTGTGTGTGTGTGTGTGTGTGTGTGGTGTGTGTGTGTGTGTGTGTGTGTGTGTGTGCGCATGCGAGCGAGCGAGCGAGCAAGCAAGTGTTCTTATATCTTGGTGAGCACACAATTTTCCCAAAAGATTGAGTTTGACTGAGGTTTTATTTAAAAAAAAACACGAATGAAAAGAACCAGAATATTTCTTTTTGGTTACTGAGGTTATGTCTAAGCTTTGATTCAGGTGTAGCATACAGTTAATTAGCAGCATTAGTACTTATGGTGACAGAAGGGCCTCATTAAGGAGAATATGAGGTGTGTGAGAGAGAGAGAGAATGAGCGAATGTGTGTGTGTGTGTGTGAGAGAGAGAGAGAGAGAGAGAGAGAGAGAGAGAGAGAGAGAGAGAGAGAGAGAGAGAGAGAGAGAGAGAGAAGATTTTTGACTTTTGATGGTTGTTTATTTAATCCAATTATTTGTTGACTTTAGCAGCATTTTACACATTCACATATGAAAGTGAATAAATAAATAAATAACTAATAAATAAATTATGATAAATAATTAAACAAATACATAAACGGCAAATACTAGTGGAAAAAGCTATTTAAAATACACACAATACTTACGGTGACAGAAGTGCCTCATTAAGGAGAATATGAGGTGTGTGAGAGAGAGAGAAGTAGAGGGAGAGAGAGAGAGAGAGAGAGAATGAGAGAGAGTGTGTAAGAATGAGAGAGAGAGAAAGAGAGAATGAGAGAGACAGAGCAAGAGAGATAGAAAGAGAGAGAGAGAGAGAGAGTAAGAATGAGAGTGATGGAGAGAGAGAGCGTAAGAATGAGAGAGTGAGAGAGAGAGATGTTTTATATCTTGGTGAGCACTAAATGTCCCCACAAGGATCGGTTTTGTGGTCATTAGGCTGGTCCCCATAAGCCTTTGAATTTTTACATAAAACCGCAGCTTTTATGTATTTAAAAATAAATGAAAGACTCAAAATGTTTCTTTATGGTTACAGAGGATGATAGTTATGGTTAGATTCAGGTGTTGTGTACAAATAATTAGCTGCATTAATTGTTATTTGCATGGAAAGTTGCCATATGCAGAATATGGTGTGTGTGGGGGGGGGCTGGTGTAGCAAGCGGAATGCAAACACCGATCCATGAAATGTGTTTCCTTTTTCTCCCACTACTTAATTACCAGACGGCTTTTCCATCCCTTCCGTCTCGTTCAGGGGAAAAAAAGGAGCTTCCAGTAGAACTGACACATTCAATTAAAAGATAAGGGCGTGCCAATTACAGAGTTCCAGCCTGCGCTTACCATCAAACTTCCTCTGTCTGCCCAAGAGAGACGGAGGCACACAGATAAGCCAACGATAAACACACACTGTGCGTCTGTTCGGATCCACTCGGGTACAACGCAGAGCGTAGGTGTGACTCTGACATGCCCCGTGTTTCACTCGGAAACCTTCTGGCCTGCTCTTGGCAGCACTGAATACCAGTTTGGCTCCAGTGCAGCTTCTGGGCCTGATACGCCAACCATCAATCAGGTCACTCTGCTCTCAGAGGCAAAGCCAACCTGTTGGCAAAGGTTAGTCTGAGTGTGTTTGTGTGTGTGTGAGAGAGAGATGGTGTAAGTTTGTGTGTGTGTGTGTGTGTGTGTGTGTGTGTGTGTGTGTGTGTGTGTGTGAAAGAGAGAGAGAGGGAGAGAGAGATGGTGTAAGTTTGTGTGTGTGTGGAGAGAGAGAGAGAGAGAGAGAGAGAGAGAGATGGTGTAAGTTTGTGTGTGTGAGAGAGAGAGAGAGAGAGATGGTGTAAGCTTGTGTGTGTGAGAGAGGGAGAGAGAGATGGTGTAAGTTTGTGTGTGTGAGAGAGGGAGAGAGAGATGGTATAAGTTTGTGTGTGTGTGAGAGAGAGAGAGAGATGGTGTAAGTTTGTGTGTGTGTGAGAGAGAGAGAGAGATGGTGTAAGTTTGTGTGTGTGTATAGAGAGAGAGAGAGAGAGAGAGAGAGAGAGAGAGAGAGAGAGAAAGAGAGATGGTGTAAGTTTGTGTGTGTGAGAGAGAGTGTTTGTGTGTATGTGTGTGTGATGATGCAAGTGTCTCCCTGGTGGGTGGGTGGGTGTGTGTGTGTGTGTGTGTGAGTCTCTGGCTTGGCTCAACTCCCAGCCGTGATTTCTGACTGATATTTAAACATGGCTGATCTGCATGCAGCTGGTAAACACTGGCTTTGAGCACAGCCCAGCAGAAAAGGTCAAGCCATTGTGTTTGCTTCTGTAAAGCAGAGGTGCCAACATCCTGGATTTAGCCAGAGCATTTATGAATTCTGACCCCTTGCTCCAGCAATGACGATACCACAGACACCTGAAAAGGATGCTTTCCTGGATAAACAGAGACACAAACTGGAACACAAACCAGCAAATCCAGTTCAGCACAGGGGGCAGTTATTTCTCTCAGTTCTCACTGACCGTATCTGGGAGAACTCTGACCTGAGAGTTTATGAGCTGAATCTCCCTGAATCTGAGGGACATGAGATGCTAGAGTGGGATTTTCTGACTTTTATTTTTATTTCATTCTTAAAAGTTTCAGGACACGAGGTGGGGGACACCCTGGATGAGGTACCAAGCCATCACAGCCATTTCTTTCTTTCTTTCATTCTTTCTTTCTTTCTTTCTTCTCTCTCTCTCTCTCTCTCTCTCTCTCTCTCTCTCTCTCTCACACACACACTCTTTCTCTCTCTCACTCTCTCTCTCTCTCTCTCTCTCTCTCTCTCTCTCTCTCTCTCCCTCCCTCCCTAATTATTTTATTTTTCTATTTAAATATGTGTATTTTTATTTCTTATTCTTTTTACTTTTTATTTTTTATTGTTTGTGCAGTTGTTATCTCTGTGCACTGGAGCTTGTGACACTAAAACAAATTCCTTGTATGCACAAACATACTTGGCAATACAGCTCTTTCTGATTCTTTTTTCCTTCCTTCTTTCCTTCCTTCTTTCTTTCTATCTATCTCTGTCTTTCGGTGTGTGTCCCCTCGGCCCCCTCCCTCCCTCCCTCCCTCCCTCCCTCCCTCCCGCCCGTTCATTTTTACAAGTTTTATCCTCAACTAATTGCATGGGAATCTAAACATGAGTTCAGTCCATGCACTTTATCTTTTGTATGATCAGCTTGGATCCACACAGTAGGGTTTTTGTGATAGAATCGTACTGTATAGAATTTTATTGTTAACAATGTTGGCACCTCTGGTATAGGGCAAGGATGTTTTTGTGTGGGAAAGGAAGAAGTGCCACCAAAATGTTAAAAGGGTGTTTTTTTTTTTTTTTCCCCTTTAATTTTGACCTTTTTTTTAACCAGTGTTTTTTAACCAGAATTTGAATTTCCAGCCTTAGTGAAATAGCATTATAGTGCAGATCTGGGAAACGTTATGCCATCCTGTGATTGTCCTGATCTGTTTTATAATCTCAGGTCCACTCTCTGTGTTTTTTCCCCTTGTTTTAAAGCTTTCGGCTTTAGTCACTCTTTAAAATAGAAGAGTACAAACACACCATTCCTCTGTGCCAGATATAGAGCTGTGGAGAAATGCTCTATAACTGACATCTGTGTGAATGTGCACAGTGTATTGGTCTACACTGTAGGATCTTCTTCTTTCGGCTTTTCCCTTCAGGGGTCGCCACAGCGAATCATCTCGCTCCACCTATCCCTATCTTCTGCATCCTCAACACTTGCACCCACTAGCTTCATATCCTCATTAATTCCATCCATATACCTCCTCTTTGGCCTTCCTCTTTGCCTCCTGCCTGGCAGCTCCATGTCCAACATTCTCCAACCTATATACTCACTCTCCCTCCTCTGAACATGTCCAAACCATCTTAATCTGGTCTCCCTAACTTTGTCCCCCAAACGTCCAACATGAGCTGTCCCTCTGATGTACTCGTTCCTAATCCTGTCCAATCTTGTCACTCCCAAAGAGAACCTCAACATCTTCAGCTCTGCTACCTCTAGCTCTGACTCCTGTCTCTTCCTCAGTGACACTGTCTCTAAACCATACAGCATGGCCGATCTCACCACTGTCCTGTACACCTTCCCCTTGATTCTCGCTGATATTTTCCTATCACACAGAACTCCCGACACCTTTCTCCACCCATTCCAACCTGCCTGCACTTTACCTCTTTCCCACACTCTCCATTACTCTGGACTGTTAAACTCCTGGTACCTTCTTCACCCTGTAATCTTAGGTCTGCACTGTAGGATAAATGGATCAATATTGTTGTCCAAGTGATCACAAAATGCTTCCAGTGTTAAATTTTCATCTTCCAGGGATTGTCCAGAGGCATGACTAGAATCTCTTTGTCTCAAATGGACTCGCAATCAAGTGCAAGCCGTGCTATTCTAAACTGGAAATATTAAATAATGTTCAATATTTGTTTCTCGCTGTCTGTAATGCGGGGGATAAGCAGTCTGTGTGGTATAATAATCCTATCTGTATCTGGATGCTGTGCATAAAAGATAAGCAGGCAATGGGCTGAATAGAGGTTCATGTTTACAGAAGCGTGGCAGCTAGCTAATAGCTGTTCAGTTCCCATGAAATAGCTTCTTAGCTCTGATTTCTTTCCATATGATATCACACTTTCTGCTGAAGCAGGAAGTCAGAGCGACGGCGCATTGAATCGTCCGAAATCAAGCCGGTTGCGTCTGCGTAAGCCACACCCCCAGTGAATTGAAACAAACTTAACATCGGCTAAGCATGGAGAGGAGATTAACCAGATCTTTTTCTTATTCTTGCTCTCATGGAGAAGACCTGACTGTGTACAAAGATTGCGAGAGCAGTGCATGAGTACTGAGCTCTGAGACATGCACTTCCTTTTTATTTGCTTGCGAGTCAAGTGAATTAATGCCAAAGATTAAAGAAGTTAAAAGTTTCTCATGCCATCACCTTTGATAGCAGTTTGCTGTTATTAGTGATGTTTTTTTAATCCTACATACTGCAACTGCTAGCCATCAGACGTTTGGTTTGTTCTTAAGATATATTTGTTAGAGGGAATGTCTGAGTCAAATGTCTGTATTTAATGTAGATAAAGCCTTATAGAAGCTGTCACAACTGTGTGTGTGTTTCTCTTTTAACCTCCAGTGGCGTACCATAAGCTTAATTACCACAGGATTTGACTCAGATTTGTCTGCTCCGTTTATTTATTCGTTTCAGCCGATCAGAGAGAGAAAGACGACAGCTCAGACTTCTCATCCTTGAGAAGTGGTGAAAAAGTTGTTTCGTACGTGTGCAATCAAAGTGCTCCTGGCTTCATTTTCCTCACAATTTGACTCTTCTGGATGGCCTCGGAAGGCACGACCATGGAAACTAGTTTGCCATGACAACAGGGTCACAAGGGCTTCACTTGAAGAGAGGCAAGGGCTGTCTCTGCAAGTTGGCTTAATGATCTTTCCCATGGCACACACCTCAAAGGTGAGGTAAGCCTTCCGTGTAGTCCCCATTTTCCCAATACGCTTCCTCTCCATGTTGAAACGTGAAAAGCCGTACACATACACCGGTCTCTCTTTCAGTTTCAGACTAAACTGCCGGTGTGAAAGTTCCTGAGTTGTGTGGTTCACCTGCAGTCACGGCAGGGGTTTGTCAGTCTTCCTGAATCTCCTAACACTACTTTGTTTGTACAAGAATTCTGACCTTTTATTTTTGACTACGACAGTGTTAATTCTGCGAGCTAATTTGGATTTACACACCCCTCACATTTACAAATTCAAGGGTGTGTAATGACTGTGTTTGGGTGGTTTTCTGTGTTTGAGTGGTTTGCTGGTTGTTTTTCTGTGTTTGGGTGGTTTTCTGGTTGTTGTTCTGTGTTTGGGTGGTTTGCTGGTTGTTTTTTCTGTGTTTGGGTGGTTTTCTGGTTGTTGTTCTGTGTTTGGGTGGTTTTCTGGTTGTTCTTCTGTGTTTGGGTGGTTTTCTGGTTGTTTTTCTGTGTTTGGGTGGTTTTCTGGTTGTTTTTCTGTTTTTGGGGGGTTTGGGTTTTTTCGGGTTTTGGGGGTTTTTTTTTCTGTTTTTGGGGGGTTTGGGTTTTTTTTTTGGGGGTTTGTTTTTTTCTGTGTTTGGGAGGTTTGCTGGTTGTTTTTCTGTGTTTGGGGTTTGCTGGTTGTTTTTCTGTGTTTGGGTGGTTTGCTGGTTGTTTTTCTGTGTTTGGGTGGTTTGCTGGTTGTTTTTCTGTGTTTGGGTGGTTTGCTGGTTGTTTTTCTGTTTTTGGGGAGGTTTTGCTGGTTGTTTTTCTGTGTTTGGGTGGTTTGCTGGTTGTTCTTCTGTGTTTGGGTGGTTTTCTGGTTGTTTTTCTGTTTTTGGGGAAAGTTTGTTTGGTTGTTTTTCTGTGTTTGAGTGGTTTGCTGGTTGTTTTTCTGTGTTTGGGAGGTTTGCTGGTTGTTTTTCTGTGTTTGGGAGGTTTGCTGGTTGTTTTTTCTGTGTTTGGGTGGTTTGCTGGTTGTTTTTCTGTTTTGGGGGGTTTTGGGTTTTTTCGGGTTTTGGGGGTTTTTTTTTTTGTGTTTGGGAGGTTTGCTGGTTCTTTTTCTGTGTTTGGGAGGTTTGCGGGGGTTTTTTTCTGTGTTTGGGTGGTTTGCTGGTTGTTTTTCTGTGTTTGGGAGGTTTGCTGGTTGTTTTTCTGTGTTTGGGAGGTTTGCTGGTTGTTTTTCTGTGTTTGGGAGGTTTGCTGGTTCTTTTTCTGTGTTTGGGAGGTTTGCTGGTTGTTTTTCTGTGTTTGGGAGGTTTGCGGGTTTTTTCTTTTTTTCGGGGCTGTTTTTGGGAGGTTTGCTGGTTCTTTTTCTGTGTTTGGGAGGTTTGCTGGTTCTTTTTCTGTGTTTGGGTGGTTTGCTGGTTGTTTTTCTGTGTTTGGGAGGTTTGCTGGTTGTTTTTCTGTGTTTGGGAGGTTTGCTGGTTGTTTTTCTGTGTTTGGGAGGTTTGCTGGTTCTTTTTCTGTGTTTGGTGGTTTGCTGGTTGTTTTTCTGTGTTTGGGTGGTTTGCTGGTTGTTTTTCTGTGTTTGGGAGGTTTGCTGGTTGTTTTTCTGTGTTTGGGTGGTTTGCTGGTTGTTTTTCTGTGTTTGGGTGGTTTGCTGGTTCTTTTTCTGTGTTTGGGAGGTTTGCTGGTTGTTTTTCTGTGTTTGGGTGGTTTGCTGGTTGTTTTTCTGTGTTTGGGTGGTTTGCTGGTTCTTTTTCTGTGTTTGGGAAGTTTGCTGGTTCTTTTTCTGTGTTTGGGAGATTTGCTGGTTGGTGGTTTGGTTTGTTGTTTAATTTGTTGGTTGGGTGTTCTGGTATTTGGTAGGTTAGTTGGTTTCTTCTTTGGTTTGTTGTTTTAGTCTTTGGTTGTTTGTTTTGTTGGTTTGTTTTTCTGTTAAATGATTCATTTGTTATATTGAAATTTGTCTGCTAAAGTAAGAATGTCATAAAGACACAAGTCATACACCATACACATTTAAGGTTTTTTTTTAAGAATGGTGGGAAGTTAGCCTGTCTATAAATCTTACTAACATCATCAAATTTTGGTTGTGACTTTTTATTCTCTCAGTTACTCAGGGTATGCAGTTTCCCTCTGGTCCTCAGTTTTACTATTTACTGTTATCAGAATAGCAATACCAACAATGACAGGAAACAGTACAGTCGTCCCATTTCAGAAGAAAACTGATAAAACATGACATATGTCTTCAGCTTTTTAAATACTTTTAAACTTTTCTGCAACATTGGAGAGGATTGCCAAGAATGACGGTTATCATGCAGGACAGCAGAGACAGAGAGAGAGAGAAAGAAACTGAGAGATAGAGACTGATAGCTGTGCTTTCTCTATCCATCTCCAGAACTGGGGTTTGATTGGCTGGTTCTTTGCTCTTCTTTGTGTATTTGCTTTGTATATTATATGCTATCATTATGAATGTATTGTCATGTTCTGAAAGACAGAGACAGAGTAAAGCAGATGTGGTTATTTGTTGAGTCAACATGATAAGATGTGCTATACCCTGTCTGAAATATAGGCTTTACTCGGGCATGGCGTGTGTGTGTGTTTTATGGTGAAAATAGAGGACATGCTGTTTGGAGATGTGTGAGGAGATGAGTGGGCAAAAGAGGTCACACTAGTGTGTGTGTGTGTGTGTGTGTGTGTTTGCTTGCTTGCTCTTTCCAGCCTCAGTGTTTTAGCTGTGGTGCAGTATGATGTCACTTCTCTCTTAAGGATTCCTAATACACAAAGATATAAACAAAGCAGAAGTGTGAAGCTGACACTGAAATCCAAATTCCTTGCAACTGAAGTTTTCTGGCTGAGAATCTTACCGTAAAAAGTTATTTTTGTACACACAGCATTTCACAGAATTATGCCACTGATGGACGTCACTGGTTCTTTAGAGGAAGTAAAGACTGACTTTATATGTTTGTTTTGTTTCCAGCTAAAACAGACATAGTTTATATAGTCTATATAGTTTATATAATAAGTCACTAGAGGATTGATCTTGTTGAAAAAGTCAAACTAAAACTCTCAAGGCTAGAAAGTGTTTGTGCCTTTTGATTAAAAAAGTACTCCATTTCAGTGATGAGATTCAGTGTTCCGTCCTCACATTAGATCAACAATAAATCATGTTGTTTCTAATATTTTTAGCATATTTCATGTGAGCCAAATATTATACAGTGTGAGACTTCATATCAGAGCAACGGATGGATCTTTCTGATGTTTGGCAAGAAGACAGGAGTTTAAGTTATGGGCATGTTGTTTTTATATAATTATCTGAAAATTCCATGATCATCTCAGCTGCTGTTCAGAGCAGCGCACATGTACACACAAGTTAAAAAAATAATTATGTACACTTAGTTCCATGTAATTAACCCGTTACAGGGGTTTACAGTCCTGAAGAGCAACGAGCAGCTACAGACAATTTGTAAGCAGGTTCTGGTATTTTTTCTCTATAATGATGGTGTTTACACATATACATGTGTTGGGTCTATCTAGCCACACGCCTTTTTCCCCCTCTCATAGCCATATTACCAGTTGCTGATAGTTCACACATACAGCAAAGCGACCAGAGATCAGTAAGAGCTGGCAACTTCTGCCGACATGAGTAACAGCAACCGTTGGCCACAAAATGTGGGCGTGTCCAGCAAGGCGACAAAGTTGAGAAATTTTTAACATTATGCAACATTACGTTACACAACATTACGGGGCAGTGGTGGCTCAAGTGGTTAAGGCTCTGGGTTGTTGATTGGAGGATCGGGGTTCAAGCCCCAGTACCACCAAGCTCCACTGTTGGGCAATTGAGCAAGACCCTTAACCCTCTCTGCTCCAGGAGTGCTGTATCATAGCTGCCCCTGCGTTCTGACCCCAACTTCCTCAGCTGGGATATGCGAAGAAAAGAATTCCACTGTGCTGTAATGTATGTGTGGCGATAATAAAGGCTTCATGCCCCCTCTCTCTACATTATGGAGCGCAGTGACTACGAACTGAGAGTGAAGACATTAGAGAGCATGTGATCCATGACGCAATATCACACACTGCTTCTCCTTCATCCCGTAATATATGATACAGATATGCACCGATCAGGCGTAACATTATGAGCAGTGACAGGTGAAGTGAATAAGACTGATGATGTCCTCATCGTGGCACCTGTTAGTGGGTGGGATATATTAGGCAGCAAGTGAACATTTTGTCCTCAAAGTTGATGTGTTAGAAGCAGGAAAAATGGGCAAGCGTAAGGATTTGAGCGAGTTTGACAAGGGCCAAATTGTGATGGCTAGACGACTGGATCAGAGC
>JAUCMX010000020.1:12674048-12681548 GCA_033459395.1 Hemibagrus guttatus
TTTAGTTTAATATTGTATTTGTTTTGTTTTTTTACTGAATTGCACAAAATTGACATTTTAGATTGATATTTTAGTAATGAATCATATCATCAAAAACTGACAAATATATAAAGTTGGTAACATTTTGTACTACTCAAGTAAAGAGTTCAGTTATACAGTATATGATGCCAAATGAAGCTAAATTAGGATTTATGGTCAGTGCAGCTACACTTATCAAATTACTGTACTACAGAAACATCTCACTCTCTTTCTCCACACACACACACACACACACACACACACACACACACACACACACACACTGTGTTGTAGAACTCAGTTTAATATTCCTGCACTATTTGCTTTAGCAGCAATGTGATTTTTAACATCCATGCCAGTAAAGCACTGCTGAACTGAACTGAGACATCACTTGGTGCAAGCATTAATCTTTTAGCAGCATTTCTTGCTGTTGTCACCTCTGGCTTGTTCATTAAAGATCTAATTCTATATCCAGGTTTCTGTAAAGCCACATTGAGGTGGTTTTCACATTGGACATGTTTGCTGCAGTGAATGTGAGTGTGATTGTTCCCACTTCCCCCACAGCTCTGGTCTTTTGATTGTATTGAACCCTGGTGCATTTGTGTACAGCTTTCACATTACCAGTTTTTCATGTAAACCCTGCTGTTTCAGACTAAACTGCCCTTGAGACAATGCACTATTTAAATAAAATTGAACTGAGTTGAAAATGTGGGAGATGGAAGCCCTATCTACCTTCGTCTGCATGCACAAGATCACAGATGCCCACAGTTGGCTAGTGTTTGTTCTGATGTATAGCAGAGGGTGAATTTTACTTCTCTCCCTGTACCACTGCACCACTCTTGAGCTCTTTCTGTAAGGTATTTAGGAGGAAACGTTTTGAAGAACCGAAGAACCTGCACAGAATATGGATTTTACTTAAACCTTTCACTCTTTGTTGTCCAGTATAGCCTTAAAAACACAAGCAACAACTTTATTTTTAAAGAAAACCATTTATGCAGCATCTGTCTGAGGCATCTGTATAAATGAGAACTGTTTTTTTTTTTTTTTTCCTGATTAGTAGCGAGAATATAATTGAGATGACATTTACTTTTTAATCAAATGAACCTTGCGAGTAACGATGCCTCGTTCAAATCGACATGACCTTTATTAGATTTGCTGTAAGTTTCTGATTGTCTGAAAAACATCAGTAAAAACATCATCAGTAAAAAGTTTGACACCAGTTAAAGCAAATGCATTTAATGGAAGTAAGGAACCATTCTATCAGCATGTCAATGGGATTAGTCCTCACACCAAGAAGGTGACTTGTCAGGCTTCTTGTGAATTTGACCAGAATAACTCTGTTTAGAAGACACTGAGGGCATTGCAAAAAAATAAAAAATAGCAAGTGAGAATGTCTTGAATGTAAACAAATGTCTATGTTTATTTTATTTTATCTTATTAAGGAACAAACAGTATTAAGATTATTTCTCCATTTTTAAATCATTTCCATTGGCACACTGGTTAGACAGATGTTAAGTTATTTCACCGTCCCACCATCAGAAAGGAAAAGCTCCAGGTTGTTGCCCAGTCAGGAGTTTTGGTTGCCATAGGAAACTAACTGGGAAAAAATGGCAACTAATAGAAATAATTCAGTTCAGTTCAATTTTATTTGTATAGAGCTTTTAAGAATGGACATTGTCTCAAAGCAGCTTTACAGACCATACGAAATATAGTACAAAAAGTTCAAGTAAAGTGAATAACACTCCTCATCATGGCACCTGTTAGTGGGTGGGATATATTAGGCAGCAAGTGAACACTTTGTCCTCAGTTGATGTGTTAGAAGCAGGAAAAATGGGCAAGCGTAAGGATTTGAGCGAGTTTGACAAGGACCAAATTGTGATGGCTAGACCACTGGATCAGAGCATCTCCAAAACTGCAGCTCTTGTGGGGTGTTCCCGGTCTGCAGTGGTCAGTATCTATCAAAAGTGGTCCAAGGAAGGAACAGTGGTGAACCGGAGACAGGGTTATGGGCGGCCAAGGCTCACTGATGCACATGGGGAGTGAAGGCTGGCCCGTGTGGTCCGATCCAACAGACGAGCTACTGTTGCTCAAATTGCAAAGTTAATGCTGGTTCTGATAGAAAGGTGTCAGAATACACAGTGCATGATGGGTCAGGACCATTTTGGCAGCAAAAGGGGGAACAAAACAATATTAGGCAGGTGGTCATAATGTTATGCCTGATCGTTGTATATTTCAATTTATTTGTATTAATCCCTAATCCCTAATGAGCAAGCCTGGGGCAACTGTGGCAAGGAAAAGATGCCACAAGTTTCTTCCTCTTAGATGGTAAGAGGAAGAAAACTTGTGAGGAACCAGACTTGAAAGGGAACCTCATCCTCATTTGGGTGACACCGGAGAGTGTAAATTACCATAAACACTGGAGAGTGTGATTATGAATAATGTTCTTTCTATTCAGTCAGTTGGAGTTGTGCAACCAGGACCTCCTGAGCAACTCATAAATAGCTCATAACATACGGAGAAATAATAACATATGGAGACTAGTTAAAAAGGCTAATAAGGGTTAGGGTTAGATTTCTGGGGAGACCATGGCGTCATTTCTAATATGTATTTGTGATCTTGACACATTGTCAGCATGTAGTTGGCAAACATTCACATTAGTAAATGATTATGCTAGTAAAACAAACACAATGTGTGTGGTGCAGCAGATTCAGACACTTATATGTGCTTGTTGAACATCCCGTTCCAGGTTTATCCCCTGTTTGCTGTTATAATGACCCCCACTCATCTAGGAAGGCATTCCACTAGATATTGGATTGTAGTTGTAGGGATTTGGGATCATTGGGTGAGGTCAGGTGAGTGAGGAAGCCTGGTGGTCATTCAGGGTTCTGATTAATGTTGAAGGTGTTCAGTGGATTGAGCTTGTTGAACATCCCATTCCAGATTTAGTCCCCTGTTTGCAGTTATAATGACCCCCACTTATCTAGGAAGGTTTTCCCTAGATTTCTTGTTTGGATGTAGGGATTTGGGATCATTAAGTGAGGTCAGGCTCTGATACTGAGTCAGGAAGCTTGGGGGTCATCATTCAGCGTTCTAATTAATGTTGAAGGTGTTCAGTGGGGACGAGGTCAGGGCTCTCGAGTTCGTAAACTCCAACTTTGGTAAACCATATCTTCATAGACCTCACTTTGTCATGCTGGAACATGTTTGGCCTCATAGTGGAGAGAAACTAATGCTACAGCATACAGAGACATTCTGTACAGTTTAATGCTTCCAGCTTTGCCGCAACAGTTTGGTGAACAGCCGCATATACAGAACATCTGGCTATGTAGAGTATATGTTACAGCATCAATGTGTGTCATACTATATACCAAGCACTTTGTGAAAATCACTCAAAAATAGGTTTTTTTTTCTTCCCTTTTCTGGATGTTGGACCTTGTAGGCATTTATGAATTTTTTATTTTTTTTTTAAAAGCCCGAGAGCCAAAATCTGATTGTTTCAGGCCTCTGGGCTATGGATTTGTCTGAGCCTGAATTGCTAATACTATAAAATCTTAACATGAAGCTTAACATGATTCAAAGTAAATTTCCAGAAATAAGTTTAGTAATCTAATTATTGGCTTAGAAAAACCTTTTAGTGAAAAATATTAGATAGATTTGAGAGCATTTTTTCAAGTGTATGTAGTGATGCATTCCAAATGGAAGTGGCTTCATGGTGGAAGCACAGTTGGTGCCCAACAGGCTGCTGCGTCTTCAACAGAATGTAGAGGGATTGCCAGTAACACTGTACATGTAGAACATCACTGTTTACCACACAGACCAATATCAGACTTTTAAGTCATGCTCAGTTCTGATTCTCTCTCTCGATCTTTCTGCAGATGTAAAACGAAGGTGTATCCGGATGACCTGCCACGCACCAGCGTGGTCATCGTGTTCCACAACGAGGCGTGGACGACATTACTGCGCACTGTGCACAGCGTCCTCAACAGATCCCCCAGACACCTGCTTGAGGAGGTGGTCCTGGTGGATGACGCCAGCGAGAGAGGTGTGTGTCTGTGTGTGTGAGATGGTTTGTATACACAGAGGGAGTCAATGGAAAAAAGGCTGTCATTTGAATATACTCAAATGTGTACCAGTGCCATGGGGATGTGACATGCTTTTGTTTCCAGGCCTAGGCGGAGACCGCAGTGTAGTGTGTGTGTGTGTGTGTGTGTGTGTGTGTGTGTGTGTGTGTGTGTGTGTGAACAAGGCCTACATCTGGAGGAAAAAGATGGCTGGTGACCCATGGTGTATTAATGTCAAAGCTGGAGTTTAGATGACAGATGAGTGATGGAGTGAGACGTGGAAGGACAGACAGACAGAGAGAAAGGAAGAAACAACAGCGATAGAAAAAGAGAGGGAGATGGAAGAACAGACAGACGGACAGAGAAATAGAGAGTTAAACAGAGAACACAGAGACACAACAGAAAGACAGACCGAGAGAGAGAGAAAGAAAGAAAAACCATTGGAAGAACAGACAGAGAGAAAGAGAGACAGACAGAGTGCCCGCTTTTTACCTCCTCCAGTGATTGTGGGGGCGTGACCTGATTCAAGGCCTTTTGCAACCGATTATTTGTTTAATTAACCCTTAAGTGTGTGATGTCAATACATACTTGAGTCGGAGCCTCGGTCAGCATGTTTGATATTTATGATTCGAGCTCAGGGAGGTTCCAGGCGTAGGAAGCATCACCAACCGCATGTTGTATACTTTTACAGCTCACAAACATGGCAGCACATCACAGCACAACCAGTGAATCCAAATGTGAAATCTTTACTACAAACTGCTGGTGTGTGGTCTCCCGGTCTGAGCGAATCGTCTAGTGTGTGCGTTCGGAGGATTCTAAAAAAAATAGTTAAAAATAGTTTGAAACTGTTCCTATGTTTGTGGGCTCCCATGTTTTTAAAATCGGTGAAGACTTGAAAATCATCTAGTGTGTAGCCAGCCTCAGACAGAGAGAGACATAGTGAGAGAGAAAGAGAGACAGGGAAGAAAATGCAGAAGAGAGCGGAGAGAGCGAGAGAGAGATGGAATAAGAGACAGAAAGAAAAAGAAACAGCAGTGGAAGAATAGACCAGCAGAGAGACTTACAGAGAAACAGAGAAAGAGTAAGTGTCAGAAGTGGAAGAACAGACTGAGAGTAACACAGAAGGAGACAGATAGAGAGATAGAAGTGGACGAACAGACAGACAAAGAGAGAGACATGCAGAGAGACAGAAAGAGAGACAGACAGACCGAGAGGCATGCAGAGAGAGAGAGACAGACAGAGAGAGACAGACAGACCGAGAGGCATGCAGAGAGAGAGAGAAAGACCGAGAGGCATGCAGAGAGAGAGAGACAGACAGAGAGAGAGAGACAGACCGAGAGGCATGCAGAGAGAGAGAGACAGACCGAGAGGCATGCAGAGAGAGAGAGACAGACAGAGAGACATGCAGAGAGAGAAAGACAGCCCGAGAGACATGCAGAGAGAGAAAGACAGACAGAGAGACATGCAGAGAGAGAAAGACAGACAGAGAGACATGCAGAGAGAAATGGACAGACAGAGAGACATGCAGAGAGACAAAAGTGGAAGAACAGACACAGACAGAGACAGACAGAGAGAGCATGACCCTGAGGATCTTTGAGCTGCTTTGTTCAATTAAATGTCTGATCTGTGTGGGCGTTCATTGCACAGCTTTTTGCAGTTGTCCTGAACTCTGGCCTGTAACTTGATTTGATTGAAGGATCTGCAGGCATAACGAGCCATGTGTCTCTCTCATTCCCATACACACACACACACACACACCCTAGTTTTAAGGACAGCAGGAGAATTGAAAGTAAAAAAGAAATGCCACTAGAGATTACTCCTGCCTGGGTATTTAATATTAAGGATGTCCTCTAGTCGTGCTGACCAATTATACATTCAGTTGTAGTTCCTCCTGGATCAGCTATTTAAAGAAGCATCCCAATTGCTCGAAAGCACAGCATCTGTTCTTGCTATCCATTAACTTTATTTTCAAGTATCAACAGGATCCATAATGTCATCTCAGTGGCTGTGGGAACTGTGGGGATTTTTAATAAGAACACCTGTACCTCTGCTCATTTATACAATTATCCCATCAGCCAGTCATGTGGCAGCAACACAGTGCATAACGTCAAGAGGTGCAGTTAGTTTATACATCAAATATTATAATGGGGAAAAATTTTATCATGGAATGGTTATTAGTATCAGACGGTCTGGTTGGAATGAAACTGCTGATCTCCAGGGATTTTCACACACAAAATGGTGCAGGAAAAAACCCCTGATCCAGTTAGCAGCAGTTCTCAGCATCTCAGCCGCATGAACTTTTTCCAGTTATACAGTCAATGTTCTGAGCTGATGTGAGTGGAACCCAATGGAGTGGTCTACTCCTCATCTGCATCAAGGTTCAATGTGTTGGCTGATCTGAGATGCTTTTCTGCTCATCACAGATGTAAAAAGTGATTATTTGAGCTAGCGTAGACGTCCTGTCAGCTCCTGGTGGTTTTATTCTGACATTCTCTCTCATATTAACAAGCCATTTCCAGCTGCAGAACTGCTGCTGACTGGATGCTTTTTTGTTTTTCATCATTCTGTGTAAACTCAAGAGACTGTTCTGTGTGGGTCTCAGGAAATCAGCACTTTCTGAAATACTTAAACCAAGCCCATTCTATCACCAATCTTCATTTCACCCAAGTGCTCCTGATTCCTTCTGCCTCCCAGTAACATGTCTGTGGGTGGACTGGCTATTAAATGAAGGTGCGTGTGTGTGTGTATTGGAGCATGATGGATCCACCTATAGTTTCTGGGATAGGTAGAGAAGAATCCATCATTTTATCATATACTATTCCATTACCAGCATCCCCCCCCTCTCTCTATGGCTGTGATTCCTCTGCGCTCGACTTACCTGGCCACCGTTCCTCGACACACTGTATCCATGATCTGTGTGGCCCTACATCACTCACACACATCCTGCAGCACACCACACTGCTGAAAACATTCTGACCCAGGGCCACAGACACACTTCACACAATCCCGACCGTTATTACCTCCGAGCCACTTCCCACTTTTTCGGTCAACCCCTTCAGCACGGCTCCGTTTTCCGTTGCAACTGTGGAGTACGTACAGGAGGATGAACGATTTATGCTTCAGTGTGTGGCGAGGGGAAAATCCCACTGTGTCGTTACGAGTCCGTTCTGCTTATGAGGACAGGACAGGAAATGAAATGGAT
The DNA here is from genome assembly GCA_033459395.1 of Hemibagrus guttatus. NCBI lineage: Eukaryota > Metazoa > Chordata > Actinopteri > Siluriformes > Bagridae > Hemibagrus > Hemibagrus guttatus. The sequence continues at coordinate 12,681,330 of JAUCMX010000020.1, forward strand.
AGAAACACTCCCAGCTCTCACGAATCGAGGAGAATGTAATGGTTAGTATCAAAGTTACACTGTTGCAGGAAAATGTTAACAAAACCTTTGTCTAAAAGATTAGGACTGAGTTATTACTACTACTACTACTACTACTACTGCAGCTGATAAAAAGAATCAAATTAATCTGTATATTGAAATGGCTTAAGTAGCTAAATAAAAAAAGGATGCATTTGTGAG
>JAUCMX010000020.1:12686548-12693098 GCA_033459395.1 Hemibagrus guttatus
TTCTGTCTGTCTGTCTGTGTCTGTCTCTCTTTCTATCTCTTTTCCTCTCATGTGTGTTAGCATGTTTGTGTGTGCGTGCATCTTTCTGTCTGTGTCTGTCTCTCTTTCTATCTCTTTTTCTCTCATGTGTGTTAGCATGTTTGTGTGTGCGTGCATCTTTCTGTCTGTGTCTGTCTCTCTTTCTATCTCTTTTTCTCTCATGTGTGTTAGCATGTTTGTGTGTGCGTGCATCTTTCTGTCTGTCTGTCTGTGTCTGTCTCTCTTTCTATCTCTTTTCCTCTCATGTGTGTTAGCATGTTTGTGTGTGCGTGCATCTTTCTGTCTGTGTCTGTTTCTGTGTTGTGTGAGAGAGAGAGAGAGAGAGAGAGAGAGAGAGATAGAGAGATTACATGTGTGATAGCATGTTTGTGTGTGCATGTATGTCTGTCTGTTTGTCTGTCTGTGTCTGAGAAAAAAAGAGAGATATTGCGTGTGTTAGCATGTTTGTGTGTCTGTCTGTCTGCCTGCCTCTGTCTGTCCGTCTCCGTCTGTCTGTCTCTGTCCGTCTCTGTCTGTCTGTCTCTGTCTGTCTCCATCTGTCTGCCTGTCTGTATGTCTGTCTGTATGTGTGTGTGCATGCGTGCGGGGGTGTGTGTGTGTGTGTGTGTGTGTGTGTGTGTGTGTGTTGTAGATTTCCTTTTCTATGAGCTGTGCCTGGATGGCCACACACACACACACACACACACACACACACACTTACTTGCATCTTATTATCCTTATGAGGACCTTCTCCTACATAATAATTACTGCTAATGAAAGAATTAGTTCCTACCAGGTTCTGAACACATGCACTGCACAACCCAACATGGATATATCAGCAGGATGCTCCGTTATTTAGACTTTCCTATCAGAATATTAGAATAAAGCAAGCCTAGGATTATTAAAGCTATATGGAGACATCGCTCCTCTTATTAAGCTCCAAATTTCCTCATTCAGCGTGCACACACACACACACACACACACACACACACACACACACTGCAAGTGCAGCCTTTATTCTCAGCTGAGAGCAGAGAGATGGATAGCTCTTAGCTGAGTCAGCATTTAGTTTTATTCTCTTGTACTAGTTAATTACATGTCGTTTTGGCCCCCACCTTCGGTGAGGGGTGTGTGTGTGTGTGTGTGTGTGTGTGTGTGTGTGTGTGTGTGGTGTGAGAGAGAGAGAGTTTGTGTGTGTGTGAGAGAGAGAGTGTGTACAATTTTGAGAGTTTGTGTGTGTGTGTGACAGAGTGTGTACGAGTATGAGAGTTTGTGTGTGTGTGTGTGTGAGAGAGTGTGTATGAGTATGAAGGCTTGTGTGTGTGTGAGAGAGTGTGTGTATGAGTATGAGAGTTTGTGTGAGTGTGAGAGTGTGTATGAGTATGAGAGTTTGTGTGTGTGTGAGTGTGAGAGAGTGTGTATGAGTATGAGAGTTTGTGTATTTGGGGTGAGAGAGTGTGTATGAGTTTGTGTGTGTGTTTGTGAGAGAGAGTGTGTATGAGTATGAAGGTGTGTGTGTGTGTGTGTGTGTGTGAGAGAGAGAGTGTGTATGAGTATGAGAGTTTTGTGTGTGAGTGTGTGTGTGAGAGTGTGTATGAGTATGAGAGGGGGGGGTTTGTGTGTGGTGTGTGTGTGAGAGTGTGTATGAGTATGAGAGTTTGTGTGTGTGTGTGTGGGTGTGTGTGTGGGTGTGTAGAGAAGGGGAGTTTGTGTGGGTGTGGGGAGAGTGTGTAAGTATGAAGTTTGTGTGTGTGTGTGGAAAAGTGTGTAGAGTATGAGAGTTTGTGTGTGGGGTGTTGGAGAGAGTTTTTGTTGGTTGAAGGGTGTGTGTGTGAGAAGTGTGTGTAATTTTGGGGTTTAGAGTTTTTGTGGGGTGAGAGTGTGTATGAGTATGAGAGTTTGTGTGGGTGGTGTGGAGAGTGTGTATGAGTATGAGAGGGGGGGTTTGTGTTGTGTGGGGGGTGTGAGAGGTGTTGGGATGGGGTTTTGTGTGTGTGTTTGTGGGAGAGTGTGTATGAGTATGAAGGTTTTGTGTGTGTGTGTGTGTGTGTGTGAGAGGGAGGGGTGTATGAGTATGAGAGTTTGTGTGTGTGGGGTGTGTTGGGGTTTAGAGTTTGTTGGTTGGGTTGTGTGAGAGTGTGTGTGTGAGAGTGTGTATGAGTATGAGAGTTTGTGTGTGTGTGTGTGTGTGTGTGTGGAGAGTGTGTGTGTGAGAGTGTGTATGAGTATGAGAGTTTGTGTGTGTGTGTGTGTGTGTGTGGGGGAGAGTGTGTGTGTGAGAGTGTGTATGAGTATGAGAGTTTGTGTGTGTGTGTGGTGTGTAATAATCATAATGCAGCTATATGCCTAGTCTGGTTGTGTTTGAAGGCTGTGTATATCATGAGAGAAAACTTGGTCTGATTCTCTGTATTGTTTGCTGGAGGCTGCTGTGAAGACATCATTACCCAGTGATTCAGATACTGAACACAGAAACGTACTACTGTACACCCTGGAGCTGTGTGTAGGGTGTGTGTGTGTGTGTGTGTGTGTGTGTGTGTGTGTGTGTGTGTGTGTGTGTGTGGGGGGCTTGTATATATACTTTAATGTGTGTGAGTGTGGTGGCTGACAGGCTTTCTGTGTGCATCAGTTCACATGAGTTTCTGACTCTGTGTGTGTGTGTTTTTTTTTTTCTACACAGACGGACGGTGGTGTGCCCCATCATTGACGTGATCAGTGATGACACGTTTGAGTACATGGCAGGCTCGGACATGACGTATGGAGGATTTAACTGGAAACTGAACTTCCGCTGGTACCCAGTTCCTCAGAGGGAGATGGACCGCAGGAAAGGAGACAGAACCTGCCTGTCAGGTAAAACACACACACACACAAAAAAAATTGCCCTTATCTACATACTGATGTGTGTGTACAGTGAGATTAAAAGTGGATGATTTTCCAGACATGATTAGTGAAGTTATTCAGTGTAACAGTGTGAGTTTTTGCGCGCGCTAGCTGTTTCTCGATCTGCACTTTATTCTAGTCTACAGAGATCTCAAAACCAAAGCTTGTGCGTTATTGTACAGTCAGTATAAAGGGAGAGCTAGTCAAAAGACGATAAGAATGAAAAATGAGTGCAAGTTTTGTTCAGAAGGACCCTGTGAATAAAATATCTGACATAATTAATGACCAAGCGCTAATAGGTGGAGAATATATAGTCTTGAAACCACCTTGCTGTTATTAATCATCATTTTAAGAAAAATTCAGATCATTACAGTTCAACATTGATAAATCCTTACATTATTACAACCTCATGAACTAGAAACAGAGTTCTGCGAATGTAATACCTGCTATTCGTATTAATTTATGCGCAGTCTCCAGGCCCTGAGAGAGTTTCAGGATGAACTAAATTCCACGGTACGGCAAAATCAACCAATTTGCCTAAACAAACTGGGTTGTTTACATGTTTAGGTAGAAACAACCCTGAAATGCATGTTAATTAAAGGTAAACATGCAAAATAGGATAATGTGATCAGTTGAAAGATGCGGATAGAATTGCAGAAATGAACACAAGAACTCAACAATATTCGGAGGAGCTTAAAAATTTTTTGTTGTCATGAGACTTCATCACAACATACACCGATCAGTCATAACATTATGAGCAGTGACATAATAAAGTGAATAACACAGGTGAAGTGAATAACACTGATTGTCTCCTCTTCTGACTACCGCACCTGTTAGTGGGTGGGATATATTAGGCAGCAAGTGAACATTTTGTCCTCAAAGTTGATGTGTTAGAAGCAGGAAAAATGGGCAAGCGTAAGAATTTGAGCGAGTTTGACGAGGACCAAATTGTGATGGCTAGAACTGGATCAGAGCATCTCCAAAACTGCAGCTCTTGTGGGGTGTTCCTGGTCTGCAAATGGTCAGTATCTATCAAAAGTGGTCCAAGGAAGGAACAGTGGTGAAAACCCACGACAGGGTCATGGACGGCCAAGGCTCATTGATGCACATGGGGAGTGAAGGCTGGCCCGTGTGATCCGATCCAACAGACGAGCTACTGTTGCTCAAATTGCTGAAGAAGTTAATGCTGGTTCTGATAGAAAGGTGTCAGAATACACAGTGTATGACTGGTCAGGGCTGTTTTGGCAGCAAAAGGGGGACTAGCACAATATTAGGCAGGTGGTCATAATGTTATGCCTGGTCAGTGTATATTCAGCCAAAGCTCTCATCTGTTCACATGGTTCAAACATGAGTACAGCTGTCAGAAAGTCATTACATCTATGTGTCTTCACTTTTAGGAGGTTAAAAAAGAATCATGGGCTTGCAGTTTTGACTATTCAAGTCATTTTCTACAAAAATAAGCATAAACAGTTTCTCAGGTTGCACCACAAATTTGGAAAGAAGAAAAAAAAAAAAAAATATTCCACCAAATCCTATAGGATCCGTGCAGTCCTTTATAAACTCTAGTAAAGTTGGTTGCAAGTTGTCTGGTTGTTTGTTTTTTTATTTCAAGGTTGTGTTGTGTTAACATTGTTAGCTGTAGTTATTTCCTCACAAAATCCTGTTTAAACTGTAATTAGCTTATTTGTCACGTATTAAAGTCATTACTGCCACTGAAGCTCAAATACATCACATATAAATAAACATCAGAGTCGTTCATTAAAACAAACAGCTGACAGATTATGTGGGGTTTTAGAACGTAGTATATTGGTGTGTTACAGCCCTTTGTGAGTCAAATATCACTGTGTAAACATCTGGGAAAACTAGTTACACAGACGTGTGATTTTTATGGACTGTTTCAGCTTTTCCTGTTTGCTCGCTCGGAGTAATGTAGATGTACAGCGTTCTCAGATCTCGGCACTGTCAGTAATGTGCTAATTCACACGATCCTGCCTCTTCTAAGGCACAAGTTCAACCATCTTATGTCCTTTCTTCTAGAAGATCTGAATTCAGAATTTGAATCGTCAGCATTTTATATAGACACCATGCACACTGACACAAATAACGGTAATAAAGAGCTGGAGTTTTTTTTACTCGTCGCTGGAATCATCAAGGCACATCTTTTGTGTCTTTAGTGTTCATGGTTCATGTGGTGAGCTTTTATAGAGTGAAGCTTTAAAGGTGCAGCAGTGGTTCTTAAGGGCCAGTTATATTCATTTATTTTCCCTTTAATGGTACCACCTCATGGACTGGGGAAAGATATTTATTTTTAAAGGAAAGGATATTAGATCTGAGCTAGATACGTCTGTGCTTATGGCTCAAGTTCTGCTATTGCAGATGATTTTCCCCAAAACTGTTTATTCCCAAACGTCACCCCTGCTTGAATAAACAATTACACATGGGTGTTATAGAATTGTGCTTAATCTTAATGAATCCCAGGATGTATTTGTTCCCTTTTTTTTTTTTTTTTTTTTTACTCCACTGGATTGCTCTTTTTTTAAAAATCTAAATCTGCTGCCATTTTAAGACAAACAAAATGGAAGGATGGATAGTGTACTTGTATGCCCATGGAGCTGCTGGCATTTCCAGCCATTTCGGGGAATAAATTCAGCCCAGTGCTTTCCACTGTTCTTTTTCAGTTTTGGGGGTTTTTTTTAGTAGAAAATCAAGCATGGAGCTATGAGAACAAAAACCCGGGTCCTCACCGGGGGAAAAACAAGTGGAACGAAAGCTAGATTGAGGACAAACAGGAAAGAGCTGAGTGCCCAGGGAAAGAAAGAACGAGGGAGCAATGTTTACAGAGAGCAAAGCATTCGAAAAACACTGGTTCAATAACAGATGGTAAGGTAAAAGTGCAGAAGATCAGATCTCATTCTCTTGAATGATGTGTTTGTTCGTTCATCAGAGACAGAGAGGGAGAGAGAAGGGCCAGGAGAAAAATAAAGAACTCTGCTGCTTATTTAATAGATGATCCATAAGCTGAATGGGCTGATTTGCATTTAGTGTGTGTGTTTCTGTGCAGGACTCCAACCATGGCAGGTGGACTGTTCTCTATAGACAGAGATTACTTTGAGGAGATTGGAACATACGACGCAGGCATGGACATCTGGGGAGGAGAGAACCTGGAGATCTCCTTCAGGGTTAGTTACAGAGATGCACAATATATATAATTGACCAGATGGACATTTTCACTTTTAAACCGTATTATTCAGCTACAGGACGTCAGACACTGTTTAATATTTGCTGTATAGAAAAAAGTAGTGCATATGAGTGCAGAAGGATTTCTATAAAGCTTTGATACTGAATTTCTAAAATCGTTTCTACTGTACAAGACCATACTGTGTAATAGATTCTTTACTTTCGTATCACTTCCCGTATTTAAAACAGTAGCTAGCTCGCTACGTCAAATACAAGCCCTGATTTGCTAACATCCCATATAATGAGCACTAATTTTCATGCCAGAACTGATGCGTAAATGAGATTTTCAAGTGCCTTAATTAGCTATAGCGAGTTCATACCTTAAAGAGAGTTCTGAAAAAGGTAAACTGAAGCGGTGGGGAGATGTGTGAGAGCCCGTTGCCGGTGTTGTAGAGACGAGAGCGTGTTCTTTCCAAAA
>JAUCMX010000020.1:12693598-12708598 GCA_033459395.1 Hemibagrus guttatus
CTACTGCTGAGCCCTTGAGAAAGGGCCCCTTAACCCTCAACTGCTCAGCTGTGTAAATGAGATAAGCGTAAGTCCCTCTGGATAAGGGCATCTGCTACATGCTGTAAATGTGAATTAGAGCCCCTGCACCACTAGATGTGATGTTGTGCAGGGCCAAAACATCTGACCACATGTCTGACTGTAGTTTCACATTGTCACTTAGTGGAGTTCAGGCTCTGCTTTGTGTGATGCTGTGAGGAAGGACTTTACTCATCTAAACAGCTTGTTATGGAGGTGGTGATTAATATTTGATGTAAAAATGATGCAAATACAGTTGTCTTCTCACCATCTTCCTCACTTCCACACCTCACATTATTATTATTATTATTATTATTATTATTATTATTATAGCCCTAATTGAGCATTTTGTTCACTTTGTATTCTGTACTCATGCAGGCTAACAACCATCTGTTGTTTTTGTTTTGTTTTGGGGTTTTTTTGTGCATGTTGAAAAATGCTCTAAAACAGATTTTCTGTTAGTCAACAGTAATTTTTAAATAATTACATTTAAATGCATGCATTTTTAAATAAACAGAATGTAGACAAATTATATTTATGTAATGAAGGGGCTGCCAATAATTATGGCATTAGTGGTCTTTAAAAATTCTTAGAGGAATTATTGTTTTCTGATGTAGGATAAATAATTGGTCCAGTTAGAGAAAAATTCATATTTATAATATTGTAATTATTTTCTATTTATAAACCAACAAACAAGACCCTAGCAATCACATGGTCTAAGTTAGCAGCCACCTAGCAAAGCAGTAGCATCTGTCTGGATTACCACAGTAACCACCCTTTGAAAGACCAGGACTACCATAGCAATCACCAGGAATACAGTAGCACATTAGCAACAACCAAGAAACACCTGGTATACCATAGCAACCAACTACCAACACCCTAACAACCAAGTAAGATTACATAGCAACTCCTTAGCAACCTAGAATACAATAGCAACCACCTAGCAACAACCTAGAGATCACTGGCTATTGCCTGGCATACCAAAGTATCCACTTAGACTTAGCATAGCAAGCACATAGCAACCACCTACAGTACCTTAAAACCACATAGCAATAACCTGCCAACTAACTAGCAACACTCTACCATACACATGGAATAGTGTGTTAGCAAAGCCCTAGCTACATCCTACCATTACCAGGGGACTTGCTCATACTGCTCTGCCTTTTTTCAGGAAATATATTGTAGTTCTATTTATATTACACACACACTGTAGTGTGCTTTATCCACTCTGCTATGTTGGAGGGGTTGTGGTATTACTTGTCTTGAGACAGCAGTCACTCAGATTAAATATCCCACTGATGGAGAGTGAGTTAAAGAGCTGCTGCACTGTACAGACAGAGAGAGATTAGAGCACGGCCATTCTGAACATCGCTCTGTACATCCTGCTGGTTTCCATCACTGGATTCACTGCCTCTAATCCCTGCCTCTCCTCATCATCATCACACTGGCCTTATGCCCAGGAGGTGGGGGTGAAGGACTGAAACAGGAGCCTGCTGCAGACTTTTCACTGTCGATAAAAGTTCTGTTTTAGACACGGAGAGAGGGGGAGAGCGAGCGAGGGAGGACAGAGAGGGAAAGAGAGAGAGAGTGACAAAGATCACTTGTCAAAGCTACTACCTCCACTGCATGTTTTAACATAAATTACCATCACTTACCGACTGAGGTGTGTGTGTAGTCTGTGAATCCTGCATATATTATGTTTTTTATATAATGTGTGTTAGGACATACTGCACACTTGTGAAAACTTCACCCTAATCAATGGCATATCAGTTATTAAAATTATTCTGATATTTAATTATAGCCTCATAGTAGCGGTTGCCCGCCGGAGGCGGTAGCAGCCGGATCCATGCGCAGGGCTGGAGAAGGGGGTGAGGAGAGAATCGTAGTTGGGGGCAGGCAGAAAGTTTGTAAACGGGAAAGCAAACAACAGGCAGAATAATCCAATGGGCAGAGACAAAGGGGGGGGTCAAGAAACAGTCCAGAGTCTGTAGACAGAAATCGGGAATATCAGAGACGAGGCCAAAGACGAAAAACGAGAAACAATCCAAGATAATATCCACAAAGGCAATCCAGAAAATGGCACGAGGCAAACGCTTGGTAGGTCAACAGGTGACGATACTTCGCACAGAGCTGGAAGTGCGCTCCGTATTTATGCCCGTACGGAAGCTCCTCAAAAGTTGGGCGAGGGCTCCCTCTTGTGGCCAGATCTCGGGCGGGACGTGACAGAGCCCCCACCTCTAAGAACACCTCCCCGGGGTTCTACGCCGAGGTCGCCCCCTCGGCTGTGGAGCGGGTTTGTCTGGGTGATCGCGGTGGAAGTCCTCTGACAGCGACGGGTCTAGGATATCGGCCGCGTCCACCCAAGAGCGCTCCTCGGGCCCGTACCCCTCCCAGTCCACCAGATACTGGATCCGCGACCTCACCCACCTGGAGTCCAGAAGTGCATGCACCTGATAGGCCGGGGACCCCTCAATGTCCAGGGGAGGGGGCAGCTCAACGCAGTCCGTATCCCCAATGCCTGGGGGGTGCACCGGCTTGAGAAGAGACACGTGGAAGGTGGGGCAGATGCGGTACGATGCCGGAGCCGGTAAGACACCGATTGACCTGACGTACAATATCAAACGGGCTCACAAACTTGGGGCTGAGCTTGCGGCAGGGCAGCTTGAGTCTCAGGTTTCCCGCGTGGACAGCCAGACCCTCTGGCCCACCCGATAGGGGGGGTGCGGGCGGCGACGCCGGTTGGCCTGGATCCTCTGTCTCCTGACCGCCCTTTGAAGACGTACATGAGCTTGTTCCCAAACCTCCTGACTCAGATGGGACCACTCCTCCACGGCCAGTACATCAGAGGGCTCTCCAGACCAGGGGAACAGAGGAGGCTGGTACCCCAGCACGCACTGTAAGGGCGTCAGACCAGTGGAGGAATGAATAAGGGAGTTCTGCGCATACTCCGCCCAGGGAAGAAACTCACTCCAGCGTTGCTGCTCCCTGCTGCAGTAGGATCTGAGGAACCTCCCGATCTCCTGATTCAGTTGCTCAGCCTGACCATTGGACTGGGGATGATAACTGGAGCTCAAACTGACGCCGATGCCCAACTGTTCATATAATGACCCCCACACTCGGGGGGTAAACTGAGACCCCCGGTCTGACACTGTCCTCAGGCAGGCCGAAGTTCCGGAACACGTGCTGGAACATCGCCTCTGCAGTCTGCATGGCTGTAGGTGACCCCTTAAGGGGGATCAACTTGCACCCCTTCGAGGACCGGTCCACCACGACCATCACCGTAGTAAATCCTCCCGAGTCGGGTAAGTCGGTAAGAAAATCCACAGACAGCTGGGACCAGGGGCGTCGGAAGCTGGCGGATGACCCGAGACTGAGCGCACGTCGGGCATGCCTGAACATACCTCTCAACATCCGTCCTCAGTGATGGCCACCAGAACCTGCGTCGAGTGAGTTGGGTCGACCAGCAGATCCCTGGGTGGCCGGAGCTGGGGGCCTCGTGCACCCATTGCAACACCTGCTGGCGGAACTGAAGCGGCACGAAGACCTTGGTTGCAGGGCAGTTTGCTGGGGGTGGCTTGTTGGCGTGGGCTCGCCGAATCTCCTCCATGAGGCTCCACCGGACCGGCGCTAGAATGGCGGCAGTAGGCAGGATGAGATCGGGTTGAGCGGGCTCGCTTTGGGCCTCGAACTGCCTGGATAAAACATCCACCTTGCTGTTTTTGGACCCGGGGCGATAGGTCACCGAGAACTGGAAATGGGTGAAGAACAGCGCCCACCTGGCCTGATGAGGATTCAGCCTTTTTAGCGCCGCAAAGGTACTCCAGGTTGCGATGGTCCGTGAGGACCAGGAACAGATGACACACCCCCTCCAGCCAGTGCCGCCACTCCTCCAGCGCCGCCTTGATAGACAGCAGCTCCCGGTTCCCTACGTCGTAGTTAGCCTCCGCTGCCGTCAGCTTCTGGGAATAGAAGGCACACGGGTGAAGCTTTCCTGGTACGCCGTGTCGCTGGGAAAGCACGGCCCCAATACCACTGCTATCTACCTCCACCATGAAGGGGAGGTCAGGGTCAGGGTGACGCAGAATGGGGGCCGTGGTGAAGCAATCCTTGAGTTGCAGGAAGGCTGCCTGGGCTCTTGGGTTTTCCTCTCAGTAAAGAGGTTAATGGTCTCACCATGTAGCTATAGTTGCGGATGAAACGCCGGTAGAAGTTGGCAAGGTAAGGCCGAAGGGCATGACGAGGTACTCATAGTGACCATGGGTAGTATGAAAAGCGGTCTTCCACTCGTCCCCCTCACGGATGCGGGCCAGATTATAGGCACTATGTAAGTCCAACTTAGTAAAGAACTTCGCCCCCCTCAGCTGCTCCAGAGCCGCAGGTACCAAAGGCAAAGGGTAGGGATAACGAACGGTGATCGCGTTAAGTCCCCGATAGTCAATACACGGGCGAAGGCCCCCGTCTTTCTTTCCCACAAAGAAAAACCCTGCCGCGGCTGGGGATGTGGAAGGCTGAATGTGGCCGACAGCCAGAGCCTCCTCAATGTACTCCTCCATGTCTTTTGCCTCTGGCAGAGAGGGGATAAACCCGGCCCCTGGGGCATTGGATGGATTAGGGGGATGGGTGGATGGATTAGATGGGTGGGTGGATGGATTAGATGGGATGGATGGATAGTTGGTGAGTGGGAGGATGGATAGTTGGTGAGTGGGTGGATTGGATGGGTGGATTAGATGGATGGATGTGTGGATTAGATGGATGGATGATGGATGGGTGGGTAGGTTGGATGGGTCGGTAGGTGGGATGGATGGATGGGTGGGTAGGTGGGATGGGTGGGTAGGGGGGGTAGGTGGGATGGATGGATGGGTGGGTAGGTGGGATGGATGGATGGGTCTATTAGATGGATTTAGGTTGATGGATTAGATGGATGGGTGAATTAGATGGTTGGGTGGGTGGGTGGGTGGATGGGTAGATTAGATGGGTGTTTGGATGGATGGATGAATGAATGGATGGATGGGTTGGTGGGTGTTTGGGGGGGAATTTGGATGGATGGATGGGTGGATTGGATGGATGGATGGGTGGATTGGATGGTGGATGGTGGATTGGATGGATGGATGGATGGATGGATGGATGGATGGATGGGGTGGATGGATGGGTGGGGTGGATGGATGGATGGATGGATGGGTGGGATGGGTGGATTAGGTGGGTGGGTTGGATTGGGTGGATGGGTGGGTGGATGGATGGGTGGTTGGGATTGGGGTGGATTGGATTGGGATGGATTGGATTGGGATGGATTGGATTGGGATGGATTGGATTGGGATGGATGGGTGGTTGGATGGGTGGGTGGTTGGGATTGGGGTGGATTGGATTGGGGTGGATTGGATTGGGATGGATTGGATTGGGATGGATTGGATTGGGATGGATGGATGGGTGGATTGGATTGGGATGGATGGATGGGTGGATTGGGTGGGTGGATTGGATGGGTGGATTGGACTAGGTGGGTGGATTGGATGGATGGGTGGATTGGACTAGATGGGTGGATTGGACTAGATGGGTGGATTGGATTAGATGGGTGGATTGGATTAGATGGGTGGATTGGATTAGATGGGTGGATGGATGGATGGATGGATGGGTGGATTAGATGGATGGTAAATTGGATGGATTGATGGATGAGCGGGTGGCTGGATGGGTGTGTGTTGGTTTTGGATGAGTGGATTAGATGGATGGATGGATGGATTGTCATGAAAACGCAGCTGAGGAAATGAAACATTCGTCAAGCGTACTGATCTAACGTTTGCTACACGATCACCGGATCCACCAGCCCCTTGTTGCTTTGGTAACAGTGATCTTAAACTTGTGCACACTTGCACATACATTTTTTATAAATGAAATAGACTGATGGAGTTTAAAGAGACTAAAGTTTATTTTGAATCTGCAATCGAAGGAAATGGTTCAGGTTAATAAAATGTTTGTATATGAGCCGAACCGTGATAAAGTTGCTTCATTCAACTCAAATCCTGTAACTGTGTCAAAGTTTCATCCTGTGAAGGCAGCAGAGATAGAGAGAGTTTGTTTCTATGGTAACAATCTATGTCTATAGTGAAGGTACATACAGTAAATCTCACAAGATTGGACACCTCAGAGTCTCCTTTAACCATAACCACGAGTACAGCCGTGAACATGGAAAAGCCTTGCCTGAGATTAATGCCTGCTGCTGCTGCTAAAATGACGTGTTAACTGAGATAACAGTCACATGAATTGAAATTGACAGTGTGTATCAGAGTTCATGAACACACACACACACACACACACACATACACACACACACACACACACACACACACACACACACACACACACACACCAAATCTGACAGCTGAACATTTTGCTGATAGATTTATGTGACCTGTGTGCAATGGAATAAACTGATCACATATCTAACAGCAACTGTATTTAACTGCAGTGTGAGCGTAACACAAACACTATGTGTATTCTCTCTCTCTCTCTCCCCCTCTCTCTCTCTCTCTCTCTCTGTCCTTGTTGTCTGTCTTTCTGTCCCAGTTTCTCTCTCTCTCTCTCTCTCTCTCTCTCTCTCTCTCTCACTCTCATATTCTGGTTGTCTGTCTCTTCTGCTCTTTCTCTCTAAACCTGTCTTTTCTCTCTATTTATGGCTCTGTCTCCCCCACTCCTTGCAACCCTGTCAATTATTCTTTTTCTTCCTCATCCTTCTCTCTTGCTCCATCCATCTCTGTCAGTCTCTCCCTCTCTCTCTCCTTGTCTGTCTCTCTGTCCCAGTTTCTCTTTCTCTTCCTGCTTGTCTGTCTCTTTTGCTCTCTCTATCCCTGCCTCTTTCTCTCTATCCCTGCCCCACAGTCCCTCTCTCTCATTCCCTACATCCCTGTCTCTCTCTCTTTCTCTCTCTCTTTCTCTCTCTCGCTCTCTCTCGCTCTCTCTCTCTCTCTCTTAACTCATGTTATTTTTGGTCTTACAAGGGCAAGTGCTAGGTGCTGCATTTTCAGACAGAGCAAGCTAAAAAAGCAGTTTACTGTAGCAGAATGAAAATGTTGAACCCAGGTCAGGACTTTCTCTCTGTCTTTTTTTTTTTTTTTTAAAGCAAGGATACGGTTTGATTTTTAAAGTCTCTCATTCAGTGCCAAGCTTGGCAGGCTTTGAAAAAGTGTGGGATTTCAGAGGAGCTCTCTTTACTATTTATAATTATCACCTAGCCTTTTTCTGACATGTTAAAATGTTAGATTATTAAATCTCTCTCTCTCTCTCTCTCTCTCTCTCTCTCTCTCTCTCTCTCTCTCTCTCTCTCTCTCTCCCTCTCTCTATCTGCAGAAGCTGACCCTGGTGCACGTGAACAGTAATCAGTGCCTGGATAAAGCTTCGGAGGATGACAGCCAGGTGCCCAGTGTCAGAGACTGCAGTGGCAGCCGCTCACAACAGTGGCTCCTACGCAACGTCACACTGCCCGAAATCTTCTGAGCACACATGAGGACGTACGAGAGACACACAGGAGAGACGGACGGATGGACGGACACACTCTTCACGCCAGCTCTGGTGGAGTTAGAAGAAAAGGAGAGCGAGGGAGGGAGAAAGCTGGATGATCTCTCTACACTATCCTATTACTTCCTGATGGTGTGGTCTTGAGGCAGAGCCAAAATAACAGACATACACATGTACATTAATCTCCCCCATCACTCCACTTCACTGACACCCACACAGAGCTGGAGAAAGAGAAGAAGAAGAAAAAGAGACTGTATTTTACACAGAGAAACTTAGGATCCGTGGCCTTGTCTTCCTTTAAGGAGCAGAGGGTGATTAGGTGATGTTTACCAGTTGCCTCCTTTTTAGAATATCAGAATATTGTGTGCATGTGCACGCTTGTGTGCGTGAGCGTGTGTGTGTGTGTGTGTGTGTGTGTGTGTGTGTGTGTGTTTTCTGAAACAGGGAGAAAGACTGTGTGGCTACACTGTGGCTTTTTATTTAATTCTTTCACAAGTTTAACAAGCATTGAACACATTCAGATTGCAAAACATATCAGTATCAGTAGCTTTCATCATCTGTTCTCTGATTGGTCAGCGCCATGGATTTCCTTTACGACTTAGCTTCATCTATCCCACAAATTTAGAAAAAAAAAACCCCAAAGAGAAGGACGAACACAAAATATCAGATTAGTAACTAATGAACAGGGTGACCGTCTTAACCAAGAATTATATAGAATCTTCCATGTCTTTTATATAGATTTTTTTAACTAAGGCCCCTAAAGTCATTCCTTGAATTTTAATGTATGTAAACTAGATGTATTTAGTTGCAGTTTGTAAAGATTTCTGTTGCTGTTTTATTTTTATTTTTTTTTATTGCTAACACACAGACTTGCCCAGACTTGGGTTAACCCTGAACTTTTGCCTTCCTCTGTACTGAAGCCCCTCTGGTTAGTAGCAGTTATGTTCTGCTTAAGCACAGGGATTTCATTAAGGAAAGAAGGAGCCGTCATTCTGTCGCCGAATCGTGCATCAGTTACAAATTTAAGGGCTTAGCCTTGACACAATGTGTGTGTGTGTGTGTGTGTGTGTGTGTGTGTGTGTGTGCGTGTGTGCGTGCGTGCACATATTGTGTTTTTCTGTATGGAAAGCGTTACTGTTTTATGTCTGTGTAAATCCTGTATTTAAATTCACACACACACACACACACACCTTTTTTTTTTTTTTTTTTTTTTATACCTGTGCAAAGGCCAAAAGAGATTCAGCTGGCATATGATTTATTTTACATTTCATTCAATTATTCACTCATTTAATTGACTTTTTATTGCTTTGTAAAATCATGTGTTTCGTTAATGTTTTGTCTGTACTTTGTTCTCATATCAATGGAGGCTACAAAAAAGAGAAAAAAGAAAAAAAAAAGAGAAAGCTGCTTAGCACTGACTGTGGATGTGAAAGACAGACTCCCTGACCCCTGCTTCAACACCTCACCCTCTGTAATCTGGATAAAGGACAAGCAGGACGTTTCTTCACCGATACAGACTCATAACGGCATGATGGAAAGGAATGAGAGCAAACAGATACCCTTTTTGTGTGTGTGCGTGTGTGTGTGCGTGTGTGTGTGTGTGTGTGTGTAGGTCAGCGAGGGACATCAGAGAGATCTACCCATCATCCCACTCCTTCAGTCCCTTATGGACACAGTTTTTCCCCTCCGTCTGATGTGACCGGGTGTCATCTCTAAAGGGGGGTGTGTGCATGTGCGCGTGTGTGAGTGTGTGTGTGACTGCGTGCAACAGCAGCATGCATGTGTGTTACTGTTTCTAACTGTCAGAGGCTTTTTTTTTTTTTCCTTTTAAGCTGAATGATGGTGTGGCCTGATGATTGACAGGTGACAGCACACAGAGCTTGATCCACAGGCTGGAGAAATAAACAGAGGAAGTTTACAGTCCAGCAGATCTGCCATGGCATGGTCTATATTTTTTTTATTCCACGCACACACTACAGATGATTTTATTCAGACGTGATTAGAGCGTAGTAGTATATATTATGCTAAAGGATAGAGTACACTGCTACAAATTATACTCTAAATGCTTTAAAAGGGGCAGCCCTTCCCCTTCTACCCCTCCCCTCCTCTCCACTCCACTCCACAATCCCTTTCACCCTAACATAACCCTATCTACTACCTTCAAATAATGACTGACCTCTTCATTGGCATTTTAAAATCTCTGATATTCACTGTTACCCCAGAAAGCCCCACCCCCTTTCCTCATCTCACATTAGTAATGTTTTGGATGTGCTGAAGCTGCACCTTTGCTTTCTCTCAAGGTGAGTGAAGAATGTTTGGTGTTCATTATGTGAAAATAAATCTAATAACTTATGGAAATCCAGTACACTTGCTCATTCACACACACACACACACACACAAAGCACAATGCATAAACTCATACAAATACAGGTCAAGAGCTTCAGGTAATGTTCACATCAACCATCAGGAGAAGGAAAAATGTGCCATATGGACTGCTCCAAGCGTTTTAGAAGCTGATGATCTCTCGATAGTTTCACCTTCAACTACAGTTTATTGTGAAAGGTGATGGTTTTTCTTTTGCACCAATCACCTGTGACCTATCCAGTTTCAGTGCGTCTATGCCTCATGCAGACTCAGATTGTTGTTCCTGGTTGATGAGAGTGGATCTTTTGCTGCTCACTGTGGATGTAAGAGTGGTTATTTGAGTCACTGTAGACTTCCTGTCTGTTTGAACCAGTCTTGATGTGCTCCTCTGACCTTTCTCATCAACAAGGTGATTTTCCACAGATCTGTGTAAACTCTAAAATCCCAGAAGATCAGCAGTTTCTGAAATACTCACACCTGGCACCAACAACCATGCCATGGATAAACAGAGATCAGACTGTTCTCCAACTTGATGTTTGATGTGAAGATTAACTGTAGCTCCTGACCTGTGGGATTTTACTGTAGCATTTGTGCAGTTATCACATAACTGAATGATTGAATAACTGCATGAATGAGTAACGGTGTTCATACCCCTGATCTCAATAAATAAACAAGAACCGGTAATACATACAGCAGAGAAAGACACGAAGAATATTATGACCGCATAACCATCGGGTTTTGATGATGAGGTCTGATGAATCTGTGATCTTTTAAAGAGGAGTATGGTAGCTTACATTGTTTTTATTTCATTTAACAGATGAGCGAGCACTCTGATGAAGCCATCAGGATGAAAGCGTCAGGCAATCAGACAAAACACACACACACTCAGAGAGAGCCTGGTCGTGAAGAAAGAATACAGATAGATACGAGGAAAGTGGGGGAAAAAGGCAAGTCGATAGCTCTGTTCATTGTAATTGTGGAAAGCTGAAACAATCGATTGCAATCTTCCAGGCGCTGGTCTGACAGCTCTCTGATGGCTGTAATGGTGAGGGGGATGTGGGGTCATGTGACCTTCACAGGGAGTAAAGGTAAAATTTGGCCAACAAGGGCAGAATGACAGGGTGGGTTTCCATAAAATATGCATAGATTCAATGATTATTTATAGAGTAATGTGTGTGTGTTTGAGGTAATCAGGAAGCAAGAAACATTTTTTAAACAGTTTTAATAATGTAGTATAATGAAGTAAAAAAAAAATATATATATTAATGGCTAGACACCATTTAAAAAAAATAACTCAAATCTTTCCAAGAAACAAAATCCAGGCAGCTCAATAAATCATAAATCAATAACTTACCGTTTGTAAAAATACAAACTGTCATTTAGTGTAGAATTCATCATCAAAATATATTCCATCACCTCCTGAGTGAATGAAATGATCCTACTATACGATCAATTAGAAGAGACTAAATCTAGCAGGTTATCCACCAGTGCTACATATCCATCAAGATATCACGATTTCTACACTTTTCTAAAAAAAAAGCAAATAAAAATTCTACCTACAGTATGTGCGCATGAGCGTGGATCTGTCTTTGGTCTTTCTGCATCCCGCAGTTTCCCTTCACGCTCATCAAAAAGTCCTCCATTAAATTTTTTTCTCTGCGCCTTCACTCCTCCACTCACTAAACCATCAGCAAACTTCACCTGTGAGTAATGACACTGCTGCTGAGAGCTAGGAGCAGGAGCTTTGTAATATTAAGCAGTGCAGGAAAAAGCACACGTCAATCAAAAGGAGTTCCAGCGATGACTTGGGTGGGGTGAGGTGAGGTGGGGGGAGCACACGATGATGTATGGGACGGAAAAAAAAAAAAAAAAAAAAAGAATCGATGATTATGTATTCTATGCGCAGGCCACTTTGTGGCAGTCTTCACTTAGAAGTGTTTAGTGTAAGAGGAATGAATCAGGGAAGATGACGCAAAGGGGTGTTTGTGCTTTTGCTCTCTCACACACACTTGCTGTTATTATACTTATTTCGATCTTCCATTAATCAAATAAAAGCTATGCTACTCATAATTATAGAATCTTTGGTTCTTTTAGGGTTTTTTTCCTTTTGTAAATTGATGCTTATTTTTTAAACAACAGCTAAATTTTCACCACAAGGTTGGACATTTCTATCACTGTGGGGATCTGGTCCTCACCAGGAGATAAAAACATGGCCCGCATACACAAACACACGAGCAGTGCTTATGGTGTTATGACGTGATAAAATAAAATAAAAAATGTGCACTAAGCAAGAACCATGTTTAACATTTAAATAATAATCAGAAAGCAGCACACACACACAGCAGGGTAAGCGTCACATTATACGTCATTATCGTGAACCAAATGAAAAGCTACAACCATAATAATAAACACGGTGAAACCACAGCAGTTGTAAAGTGTGTAAACGATTAACAGTCCTCAAGTGTTAGTTGAGTTTGTAGCCACTATGCTAGACGAGACACAATCCTGCTAACTGAACTTTGCGCTCCAGTGTTAGTGCTTTAAATAATATTGCACCCGGAGAACCTTAGCAAGCTGAGCATTATCGCTGAGCGTGATGATCTGCTGTTGTGAGAGTTCAATAGCATTTTATAACACTGATCCTGAGCTGACCTTGAGCTCAGCAGCCCTCCGGTTCGGTTTCAGTAGCCGAGTCTTCTGTGCCTTTTGGGAGAAGGTTCCAGACTCGAGCTCGCCGGAGGACCGAAGGCTGAGTAACAGCAGAGCGGCCGGGGGGAAAACAGCTCGGGTTTCTTTCACTCGGTCACTCTTTTCAGCAGCAGAGGAGAGTCCAGGAATGGCCTGTAGGAGGCTCAGGGTCAGTAAATGTGAAATTGTGTGTTTACTAGCTAGTCAGGGTTAGTAAGTTCACTTAAGAGAGTGTGTGTGTGAGTGAGTGAGAGAGAGAGAGATAGAGAATATCCAAAACCTCATGAATTCCCACAAACCTTTGAGGAACTAAATGGTTCTAATATCATTCTGAATGAGACTTACACAGTTCAAGGTTAGGTCCCTGGTTTGCATTTCCACTAAACTGTATCAACTGGGCCGATCCTCATGCACCGCTGTCACGGTGTGCAAATGAAACCTGGCTTATACCCAGACGCGTGACTTTATTCATATGCAAAAGAAGCGGCAAGACTCTTACTTTCAGGTTTAATCTGGAGGATTAACACAGACATCCACTGTAGCTGAAGCGTCACAACCAAAACATCCCTGTCCATCTGGTTTCTACGTCAAAGGGTAAAAGATCTGAAGCATTCTTTCAAACTTTAGATTGTCATCTTGATTGTTGCCATGAACTCACTTAAAGTTTAAAGGCTTCATTCAGAGGTTTTTAAAGACTAAACCCGTTAGCAGAATAGTGCAGAAGTATGTGGTTTGTGACGCAAACAAACTAGTGAACTGGTGCTACACTGCCTCCACTATTTACTCTGATACTGCACCATATGTGCATGGAGCGTTCATTTCTGAAGATGTGCACTTGGTACTTAAAATCAAGTACAAGCCAGCCTACAGATGTGTGTAGTCGAGCTAAAGTCTCAGGTGGATTTTTCTTTCATGCAGGCCGTCAGCTTTTCCTCTCCACACGTGCACAAAAGTCATTAAATACAAACTCAAACTTTCACTACATTTGTGAATCGATAATAAGTCGCTTTCGGCTGCTCCCTATTCGGGGTCACCACAGCGGACCAACTGGTCCACACAACAACTTGGCAAATGTTTTACACCGGATGCCCTTCCTGACGCAATCCTCCCAATATTTCCGGGCTTGGGACAGGCACTGCATCCCGTGGCTGGGAATCAAACCCGGGCCTTCCGCATGATAGGCGAGAAACCTACCACTGAGCCACCAATTCCCCATTTGTCAATCGATAATGACCAAGTCAAATACCTTTCTTGTTCTTCTAATGTTCTTTGTTGTCTGTGCTTGACCAATGAGTGCTCAGTATGGGAAGCTCCACCCACTTTTAAACACATGGATCTACAGACCAGGAAGTAAAATGGCTCTGGATTCAGTGAAAGAGTTTGTATGTGGTTCTATACCGTAAATCCTACATCTATGGTAAGGGAAGGTGTGTGTGTGTGTGTGTGTGTGTGTTTACCTGCCCAGGTGTTGCGGGAAGCTGCTCTGCACTGGTGTAGGCTGGCTGCTGCTCGGGCTCATCAGCATAGCACTGTAGATGTTGGAGGCTACGACCAGTATGCAGAGCAGGATCGGGCCTATGATGGCTCCTTCTAAACCCAAATAGTACGCTCCACCAGCCACAGCTAGGCCTGTCAGATAAGGATGACCCCCACTACACACACACACACACACACACACACTAAGGTTGTAAGCTAAAATCAGAACTCACGTCATTCATAATTTAGCAACAAGGATCAATAAAAGCTAATGAAACTGGCTGACACACACACACACACACGCACAGCTTGATCACATGAAGATCTGTCCCTGTAGGGTAAGGAACATTACAATGTCCTTGTTATTTCCTCGAGAGCTGAATGCATTACCTGCTCTTCCCTAAATTAATCTCATTAAACACTTGTGCATTAGGGATTCAGTCAGTCAGTCAGTCAGAGAGACAAGGACACAGCACTCATCTTTACAGCACACACACACACAAACACACCCTGATATGTCCGAGTAGATGGCTGTATCGACGAAGTAGGTCGGCAGCAGGTGTGCGAGGAGTAGCAGCAGGGCTTTAACACCTTCACCTTGCGCAAGCCACAGGTCCAGTACAGCAGGTAACGCTGCCCAGTACGTACCCAAAAATGGCACTGCACCAAGAATGGCTGCCAGCGCTACACACACACACAAACACACTAAAAGTGAGTTTCAGATTTTGAATCAGGATATCTATATTCAGTTCAAGTGTAAACACAAACTGCAATGCAAAGCAAAATCACTACATCATGTAACCAAAACACACCATAAAAATATACACGAGTGCTACTCTCTTCTGATTGGTCAAAAGGTGTTGATTAATTTATTTACATTTTTAAACAATAGAAAAAAAAGATATCTAATCA
>JAUCMX010000020.1:12716098-12806098 GCA_033459395.1 Hemibagrus guttatus
TGTATCTGCCTGTTGGCGTCTGCCTGTTGGCGTCTGCCTGTTGGCGTCTGCCTGTTGGCGTCTGCCTGTTGGCGTCTGCCTGCATCTGCCTGTCTGTCTGTCTCCAGGTCTGCTTGCATGTCTGTCTGCAACTGACTCTGGGCCTGCCTGTCTGTGTGCATCTGACTGTCTGGTCTGTCTGTCTGCTTTGGTCTGTCCATTTGGGTCTGCCCGTCTGTCTGCATCTGTCTGGGTTTGTGTGTCTGTATGTGTTAGTCTGTATCCATCGTCTGTGTCTGCATTGATATCTGTCTGTCTCTGTGCCGATTACCTTGACGAACCAGGAGTGGTAAAGTCGGTCCCACAGCTCCAGGACCTGCTTCTCGATCACCGCTGTGTTGTTCACTTTCTCACCAAGCATCTTGTGGAGCTACAGAAGCACAAATACACACTTACTGCACTTTCCTTTAAGACACTCTACATGCAAGCCTAACTTTATCAGTATATAAGCTGACGTGCTTTAACCTCACAAATTCCTGAACTTTACCTTTTGAGTTATCCACTCTCTCCCATGCTGGTACACATTTGTGGCTGCAGAGTTGAGAGCTTTCTGAACAACGCGAGCCTCAGGAAGCCAGCTGTGACACACACATGCACACTGAAAAGTTCCTAAAGGCACTGCATTATGTTACCGTGTGTGTGCTTGTGTGCGTGTGTGTGTGTGTCTTACTTGGCCCACTCAGGGTGGTTGGCGAGAGACTCATTGATTAGGTTGCTGGTGACCTCAATGATATGAGCGCTCTCATGATGCACCTTAAAAAAATTAGCACCAACTGTGTAAAGAATGAATCAAGACTAGGAGATTTTATTTTAAGGCAGTAGCTTCTGAATCAGTTACATGTTTCCATCAACTGCTATGATTCTACAATACGACTGTGGGTTTCTTTTGTGGATTTTGCATACTATATACCATTGCGGTGAGCAAGAGGGCCACGAGGAGTGTCCCTGTGACCAGGAGAAAGATGATAAAGATGCTGATAAGTTTATCCAGAGATTTCTCCAGCCATATAATCATCTAGGGAAAAAAAAAAAAAAACAAGAAAAGGGGGAGAAATAAACAAGATTATCTTCCTGCAGGTGTAGATGCTGAAACATTTAGTGGGTGTCAGCACAGAGAGAAACCTGCTTCCACTGTCCTATAACTCAACCCAGAGGAACAACCTGGCCAAGCAGCAGCTATCTTCTGTCCATTTACCGAGACACAAAATCAGTTGTTGTGCTAGAGTGATAAATTTGGCACACTCGTAGAAAAAAAACGAGTGTTTTAAGGGTTATTAGGTTGCTCATAATGGGTTCTAACCTAGATCAGACAAGCCTTTAGGGTTGTTGAGCTAGGCTTTTGGAGAAGTTGTTCCTTAATATGCATTAATTAAGCAAACAAACAACAGCCCATCTCTATGAAGATGTGCATTCTAAGATGCTTTTCTGCGCAACACGGATGTAAACCACAGCCTCCCTGTCAGCTCAAACCAGTCTGACCATTCTCCTCTGACCTCTCTCATCACCATTGTCTTTCCGTCTGCAGAACAGCTGCTCGCTGGATGTTTTTGTTGTCATCACAGCATTCTAACTCTATTGTAAACTCTAGTCGCTGTTGTGCATGAAAGTCCCCAGAGATCAGCAGTTTTTGAAATGCACAAATACCAGCCTGTCTGGCACAAACAACCATGTCATGGTCAAAAGAGATTGCAAGTAGGAATCTTTAACCCTTTAAACGCCCAAAGCACCCTTGTGGAACCCTTTTTTCTAAGCGTGTACTTTTGAGTGTGTTGCAGAACTAGCAGGCGTGTAAGAGTGATTCTGCTAAACAGGAAGTGGTCGATGATAAGTGTAACAGATAATGAACATTACATACAGCAGATCAGGTTTCTCTGTGCACCCCGTAGATAAAAAGCCCTGTCTGAGGCAGTCTAATCCTGTTCCCATGTCTGAGTTAGTCATGTGGATACCGAGCTCTCATCACAGCCTAACGCTGGTTTAGTAGATGTTAGCGATACTTTAAGTGTTTCAGCTGACAAAGATTAGCCGAGAACGTAGATAGAAATGCGAGTACAAAAGCTGGTATTTGATGACAACGAGCCAAAGCTGCATGCTGAGACCTTAAAGTGACCTTCAGCGCCATCTGTTTCTTTCACCGGGTGAAAGTGTTCTATATAAGACCCTGCACTTTGGGGAATGTCTTGTTCTCTCATTGTGTTTGAGAGTTCAGAACGGATTCATTCTCAGGCAGTTCATTCTCCTGCTGATGTTTTCTCGAAGCTGAGAAGCTTCATGTATTTTTTATACAGGTTATTGAAGGTAGCCTAAAGACCTTAGCCTAATGGGGGGGATACATGTGACGGAGAAGGTGGTAGTTTTTAACAAAATGTAACAAATTAATGTGCCCAGGGCATTGGTGGCTCAGTGGTAGGTTTCTCGCCTATCATGCGGAAGGCCCGGGTTCGATTCCCAGCCAATGCCTCAACCCCAGCCACTGGATGCAGTGCCGGTCCCAAGCCCGGAAAAATGGGAGGGTTGCGTCAGGAAGGGCATCCGGCGTAAAACATCTGCCAAGTTGTTGTGCGGACCAATTGGGCCGCTGTGGCGACGCCGAAAGCAACTACTTTTAACAAATTAACGTGCCCAATAAATATGTAGACTAGATTAGATTTTATTTCTTTCATTCAACATGTCAGAGTTGTTGGGGGTTTTTCCTTCAAATCTGTTTAGAAAACTTGTATGGAGTTTAAATGGTGAAATTAAACATCACCATCAGTGTGAATATATTCAGTTTATAGTTGTGTTAACATTATGCTTTTAGTTACAACTGGTTTTACTACTACAACCAGCACTGGCCAAATATATTCCTTAAAAACCCCATGACAAACCAAGCTTCTCTTACCCCAAGTGTCGCATTTCAAAATAGCAATGGCCAACTCCCAGGGGTAACCCCCCCACACTGGACTCACTCCAAACCTGGACACTCCACCCCCGTCTGTCTGATTCAGGCATGTGCCAACAGGAAATTTCCATTACTAGTTTATTCTTTTATGATCTTGTACTACATTAGCAAAAAAGGTGTTTAGCTAAACCAGTCATGCTGGGCAAAAAGGAATTTAAGGGGTGGACAAGTGATATTTATTATCCAGCTCACCACTAGCTAACAGAGAGCTTCACTGTGATTGTTGGCTAACGTAATGGAATAATGCACGGCCTATTAGTTAGCTAGTACAGGGAGTATATGTAGCATCATCATCATGTAGCATATTGTGTTTGTGCTCTCAGCAAAAAGTCAGTTAATCGCTAGCAAACTTTTCAGCTACATGTTATGATGTCTTAATTATTCACATATTCTCTTTATTTAGCTTTATGTTCTCTCATTATATTTATCCACAAGCAACTTGTGGTTTTTATTTTGCTTAGTTTCCACACTTTCTGATAAGACCGTCTGTCAGCCGTGAATGGCTAGTAATAACGTTCTACAGACAGCTCGATGTGTGTAGCATAGCAGGAGTTGGGATTCAAAGTGAACTGTTAGTGCTACAGTTACAGCATTAAAGAGCATCCCAATATTGCTGTGTGTCAAGGTTAAAAATAGCTCCAAACCAAGTGGACACGTGCTTTTAAAAGTCAGCGAAGGAGTAGTGTGCATTTTCTTTTTCATACTTTTTGCTGTGTAGCTATGAGTAATAAAAGACTAGGCTAGGCATGAAATCTGCTTGACTCAGGTGTTGTCTGGGTTACTGATTTGTCCACCCCTACAAACTGACTAATTTGTACTTCTTATAAAATACATTCTTATGCAAATATGACTGATGAAAAAAGCTGAAAACATTAGCTACAAAGTCAGTTTGTCTATTTACATTTGTAATTATATTCCTCAAGTGTTTTTTGAAACATGGTGGTGGCAGTTTCTAGATTGCATAATAGTGTGTTTTAATACTGCAGTAGCTCAGTAAATATCCTGTTATCAGCACATGTCCGAGTTTCTCTCCATGCATCTCACACACACTGAAGCCAACCAAGCCCACGCCAGTCTACATCTGTGGAATAGAACGAAGCCTTAATGCAAAATATTTGCATTTTAACCTGATAGGAAAAGCCTCCGCTCTTTTCCACAGAACAAAAGCAGCGCGTGCGCACACACACACACACACACGCAAAGCCAGAGTTGTAAGTCTGCAAGCTCAGCTGAGAACAGAAAGATGGAGGGATGATAGTGGATGGAAGAAAAAAGCATCAATCCAAGCTTCTACTAGCTCTTCCTTTCTGTTGTTTTTCCCCCCCTTGTCTCTCTCCCACTCTAGCTAGTGCAAACCATTTACCTGCTTGTTAAGCCAATGCCAGAGCTTTGAGGAAGGAGACAGAGAGACACAGTGTTATTAGAAACATCCAATAAGAGTGCAGGAAAGCAGCAAACATCAACATGTTGGGTTTTTTTTCAGGCAACAAGAGAACAGGACAGGATTGGAGGAGGGAAATAACAGGAAAGATCATCGCCACGTTGCACAGTGATGAAGGTACAGCATAGTATTACGTATACTAAATAGAACACATCAGATTTTAGTGGCCTTCGTAATAATCTAGCCTTTTCTTAACCAAATTAAAATATCCATTTCAATATAGTCTCTTTCACATGCAGGTCATGTTTAACGAGTAACAAACTTTCAGGAAAATATAACTGAACAGCAATAGTTAATCTGTCTGATTGGCTGAGCATTCTCATTAAACAATAATAATTCTAACCTAACCAGAACAAATCAAATTTCTTGATGCATATTAGTTGATACATACACAGATCAGGCATAACATTATGACCACCTGCCTAAGATTGTGTTGGTCCCCCTTTGCTGCCAAAACAGCCCTGACCCGTCATGCACTGTGTATTCTGACACCTTTCTATCAGAACCAGCATTAACTAATTCAGCAATCTGAGCAACAGTAGCTCGTCTGTTGGATCGGACCCCAAGGGCCAGCCTTCACTCCCCATGTGCATCAATGAGCCTTGGCCGTCCATGGCCCTGTCGCCGGTTCACCACTGTTCTTTCCTCGGACCACTTTTTTATAGATACTGACCACTGCAGACCGGGAACACCCCACAAGAGCTGCAGTTTTGGAGATGCTCTGATGCAGTAGTCTAGCCGTCATAATTTGGCCCTTGTTAAACTTGCTCAAATCCTTACACTTGCCCATTTTTCCTGCTTCTAACACATCAACTTGAGGACAAAATGTTCACTTGCTGTCTAATATATCCCACCCACTAACAGGTGCCATGATGAGGAGTGTGTTATTCACTTCACCTGTCACTGCTCATAATGTTACGTCTGAACTATGTATATATGAATTTTTTGTCTTTTTAAAAGCCAAAGCAGCAAGAGAAGAAACAAACTGATCCAGAAATCTCAGCTTATCTTCTCGAAGAGCAAAGCTCATACTGAGAGATGGTCTAAAACTAGGACGTTGTTCGTTGATCTGCTATCTACAGCTTATTTATGATCACCACTGCTTGTTCAGCTGTCTAAGCAGTACACAAAGTTCTCCAGATAAAATCCAAGCCATTTTTGTTCATTACGCACAAGCAACTACAGAACAAAATAGCCGATCTGAATTGTAATTAATTACACGTATATACCTCTTAACCATCTCATACCTCATATATCACTGCATTCTTCACTCTGATTGGTTGTTGATCATTTTTCTATAACAGCAGATTTGACAGTAGCTCCGCCTACATTTTTCAGGTCAAATGGACTGGTTTTATAGTTTTACTAACACTGTCCTGCATTTGTTGTAAATCGGCCACATTTCCAGATGCTTTTTTGAGAGCTGGATTCCATCACCAGTGACTAGAAATAATCTTTTTTTTTTAATTGGATAAATCAGTTCAAAATAATAAAAATTAACTGAAACATTCATCCATTTAAATTTTTTCCTAGATTTACGCCAACAAGTATTTATTACAGTATATTTTGTTACACAAATTATAACTTTATCCCAAAAATGAATGACCCTTTCATGGTTAAACGTACGGTTCTTTGATAAATAAAAACATTTGGAGTCATCTGCAAATTGTTGGGGTATGTGAGGAATAATGCATTAAACTGGAGCTGCTATTGGAAAATAATCAACATTTCTGCCCGTTATTCCTTACCTAAACTTTACATTTCTTTCCTGTCTTACAAAAGAAGAGTCAGAGAACAAGCAACAAAAAGATATCCAACATCTCCTGAAATTCTGTGCATTGTGTACACATTGTGAGAGGTTGAGTGTTGTGCATGAGGTATCTACAGGTAAGTGTAATGAAGGCTCTCTGTAAGTGAATACAGGCGTTAGAGACGTTACCTTGGTATCAACCCGCACTAGAAACTGTGAGAGTCCTTTGATTGGTCCAGGCAGCAGAGCATCCTGTCTGTCTCTGAAAAACCTCTCCAGCACCACCCACCATGCTGCTAACGTCCGCTCAGCGAACTTCTTCACTCCGAAATGCACCACCAACCTCTTAATTACCCACACTGTCAGAGCAAAACACACACACGCACACACCAATATACACTAATTCTTCAAAATGAGTATACAAATACACTATATTGCCAAAAGTTTTTGAAATCATTGAATTCAGGTGTTGTTTTTCTGGGCTTGGCCTTGGCCAACTTTGTGGGAACAGTTTGGGGATGACCCCTTCCATAAGACATGGATGAGCAAGTTTGGTGTGGAGGAACTTGACTGGCCTCAACCCGATAGAACACTTTTGGGATGAATTAGAGTGGAGACTGCGAGCCAGGCCTGACCTCACAAATGTGCTTCTAGAGGAATGGTTTTCTAGAGAAATGTGCTTCTAACCCTAACCCTTGTGGAAAGCCTTCCCAGAAGATTTGAAGCTGTTATAGCGGCAAAGGGCGAGCCAACTCCATATTACATTCACGTGCATGTAAAGGCAGACGTCCAAAAACTTTTGGCAATATAGTGCATAGAAACCAAAGGGAATACAATTAGTCCATTTAGCACACACACAAAGTTACACAGATTACCAGCAAAGGGGATGGGCAACAGCTGCAGGATCCAGAGGTTGAGCCAGATTTGCACCAGCACGATGGCCCACACCAGCAGCACAAAATAGATATCGCTGGCTTTCTCCCTGTGCGCAAGACTCTGGAAATCCAGGCGGGGACGCAGCGGCATGGTGAACACATCACTCGATTTGTTGTCGTCTGTGTGTATGCGGGAAAAGACACATCATTAACATTAACCTTTACTTTAACACCACTATCAAAATCAATCAACAAATTATGCGTCAGAGCTGCATGATGTAACATTTGTTCATTCTTGTTGCTGATATATGATGATACAGATGTTACAGTAGAATGATATTATTACAGTAATACCTAGGAACCCCGTGTAATAAACAGGAACAAGGTGTTCGGAAGAATCACATTATCAAACAAAGCTTATAACTGTATTTAAAATATAACAAATTTCTCTGTAATATGTAGCAGGTTAACTCGAGAATTATCGGCACCATCTGAAGGAATTAAAATAATCACAGTAAACAAACTAACCCTTTCTCTAACAAACAAGTTCTTAAGAAGAATTTAGAGCATTTTTAAAATGACTTATTTGTCAATTTTCAAAATTATTGGCACAGGTATAGAATATTTATGTACATATATAAAATTACATATGTACAAATAACCTTAGGAGCAATAATAATAATAATAATAATAATAATAAATAATAATAATAATAATAATAATTATAATAATAATAGCAGCCCCGAGGGGGGGCACGGTGGCTTAGTGGTTAGCATGTTTGCCTCACACCTCCAGGGTTGGAGGTTCGATTCCCGCCTCCGCCGTGTGTGTGTGGAGTTTGCATGTTTGATTGAATTGGTATCCTTTAATTTTTTTCAAAAGGTGTCGATTATAGCACAACATGTTTGTGTTTACAGTGTACGTGTGTGTTTTTTGTTTTTTTTTACCTTTAGATGGTGTTTTGGCATCACTCTCTTCATCATTCTCAGCCACAGGTCGGTGGTTACTGCAGGTAATGGCCATGTAGATAGTGTTAGCAGCAAAGGAAAGGACCTGTCCTGGCAGTTCCCCTGGAAATGAAGAAGTCAACAAAAAAGGAGATTACATTCAGTCTTGCACTCAGTCCTGTCTCACACTATCTGCACTAGTCCTGTGTACAGAGCCTGGCGCTCTGATGCCTGCTGCATCATGGCACTGAAGGGAAAATGTTTCATCCTGCTGCAGATTTGTATATTCATGACAAGACTGATGGTCATTTCTTCTCTCCTCACCTTTCCCAGGTACCGGTGCTTTCTCCTGAGAGCCCACGATCAGCAGAATGACCACCACCACAAACACAGGCACTTGCCAGGCTCCTGTCAGAGACACTGCAACGAAACCACAACACAGGAGTAAAGTGAGGACACTGCACAAACAACTGCAGTAAATAAACTGTTGAGTTCTCGATCCTGACTGGTCAGAAGGTGTCAATCAAATTTTCTATAACAGTGGGTTTACATTAACGTTACGGTTTCTATAGTAACAACTGACACAGGGACATGTACAGTGGAGGCAATGCATAAGCAGATTAACAATTTAAATGATGGATATAGTGACCTTTCTGTAAAGCAACATTTCTCTAGCATCTATGTAAGAAGTCTCCAGTTTCAGTGCCTCAACAGTTACTAAGCAAAGTCTTCAGGACTGAGAGCTTAACATTTAAGAACTAACTGGTTGCACTGATGTTCTACAACAAAAAAGGTAAGCTTAAGGAATAAAATTGTTTATCAACAATCTGTGTGGTATAAGAGGAATAAAACACCTCAGGACACTGAGAGAGAAAAAAAACCCTAAATAAAAAGTAAAAGTACATCTGCTTTACTTCAGGCTGCACGCCTGTCATTTTTTATTTCACAACTTTTCTAGAATTAATGTTAGCTGCTTATTTGGCACATAGTACTGTATCCAAACAAAGTCAAACATTATGACAAAACACATTTACATATACTTAAGAAACTTGTCTTTGTGTGTGTTTGATTGATAGAGATAGAGAGAGAGAGAGAGAGAGAAGAGAGAGAGAGAGAGAGAGAGAGAGAGAGAGAGAGAGAGAGAGAGAGAGAGAGAGAGAGAGAAAACGTTAAGCGGTGGGAGGTGTGGTTAATTACAAGACAGCAGCTGTGTGTGAAGACTAACCACGGTGATGAATTAGAGTCTGTTAGTAAGACAAAGATCAGCACTATGGCATTTTGGCTAAAGTTCACAAATGTTGACACTATTTCTCTGTGATAGGCCAGTTTGTCAGTCCTATCATGTCAGCACAGGAAATAACCAGTGATCTAAATATACTAAAATAACAGTCAGGGCTAATAAGTGAATCTGAAAGCTCTTCTGAATCTTCCGCATAAACAGAATAGAAAATGAAAGGGTTTAAAACGGTCAAGCATACGGCGGATTAAACTGTTCGACTTGCACAACTTCATTATCGAATTTGTTCATTTTTTCTCTCTCTTGTTCCACCTCAGCAGACCCACGGCAGACTTACCCAGGTAGAATATAAGAACCGTCCATACAGGTACAGACATGGCGCGCAGGTAACCCTCCATACCCGGGGTCCACTTAAACGCCACAGCCAGCACATATCCCACCACTAATGTTCCAACCTGGAAAAGAGAACGAGAAAGAAGCTTTCAGTTGCCTTCATACAGACTATATATTTGATCATAAATACAGGAAATATGATTAGATGCATTAGTGTCGAAAATATTGGAATGGATTAGTTTTTCAGTCCATTTCCATACTTTCACAAATTTCAAACTTTTCCTGACTCTGGAAAAAGTCCATTGTATTCCCAATTCTTTATGTCCGTTGTCCTTACGCATCCAATATCGGGAACTCAATAAAAAAAAAAAAGAAAAAAAAAAAGAAAAGAGTTTTATGAAGTACATTCTGTTCTCTGGGTAGAGTATTTGCATTATCTCAGGCCTAAAGCTATTTAAACCTAACAGCATGCAATCAGCCTGTCATTTAGATGAGCTTACACACATTGCCTTGAAAATGTAATACAAATAAAAATAGTATGAACTTTATACATTCCAACTTTGTCCACAGAGAAACAATCAAACAAAATGATTGAACAATTGACTGAACGATTGATCAGAACAAAATGTTCTGTGAAGCTTGTTAGTCTTCCAGTTCACTGACAGCAAATTATTACACACACTTAGACATACAGGGAGTCAGGTTTGTTTGTTTCAGTGTGTGTTTCAAGTTTGTTATGCTCCATTAGCTTCAGGCCGTGTTTCCTCTTGATACCAAATACGGTAAACAGAAAAGTCTTGCAGAGAAAACAAATCACTTACAGGAAAGTAAGTCAGAGACAAAAATGTATCTTGCCAGCACCAGAACAGCTTGTTTAACCATTTGATTTTGATTGTCTAATATATCAAATCTTTAAATACAGAATTTTCACATGCAGTCCAGATGTGAGGAGGATTACTTTTCTCTTACTTTTATTCTGGGATTTAAAACTTATAATATTCTTGAAATTAGACTTTTGTCTCAGACTTGGGTTTTAGAATATTATGATTTGTGGTGCTGGTTCAGTGGTTAAGGTTTAGGGTTTATGGTCAGAAGATTAAGCCTACGCAGAACCCTGAGTCGTCGTCTTCGTTCAGCTTTTCCCTTCAGGCATCGAAACAGCGAATCATCTCTCTCCACCTATCCCTATCTTCTGCATCCTCAACACTCGCACCCACTAGCTTCATATCCTCATTAATTCCATCCATGTACCTCCTCTTTGGCCTTCCTCTTTGCCTCCTGCCTGGCAGCTCCATGTCCAACATTCTCCTACCAATATACTCACTCTCCCTCCTCTGAACATGTCCAAACCATCTTAATCTGGCCTCCCTAACTTTGTCCCCCAAACGTCCAACATGAGCTGTCCCTCTGATGTACTCGTTCCTAATCCTGTCCAATCTTGTCACTCCCAAAGAGAACCTCAACATCTTCAGCTCTGCTACCTCTAGCTCTGACTCCTGTCTCTTCCTCAGTGACACTGTCTCTAAACCATACAGCATGGCCGATCTCACCACTGTCTTGTACCGCAGAGCCCTGAGTATGGGCTGATATTGATCCAGTACTGACATCACAGTCTCTAGAGTTTACACAAGAAGAAGTTGCTTTCGGCTGCTCCCTGTTCGGGGTCGCCACAGCGGACCGACTGGTCCGCACAACAACTTGGCAAATGTTTTACGCCGGATGCCCTTCCTGACGCAACCCTCCCATTTTTCCGGGCTTGGGACCGGCACTGCATCCAGTGGCTGAGGTTGAGGCATTGGCTGGGAACCGAACCCGGGCCTTCCGCATGATAGGCCCGACCTACCACTGAGCCACCAATGCCCCTTCTCTAGAGTTTACACAGAATGGTGAAAAAAAACAAGCATGCACTGAGCAGCAGTTCTGATGTGTTGATAATAGATAACTCTATTAATCACTCTTTACAGCCATGGTGCTCAGAAGAGCATCTCAGAGGACCAGAAGACCACATCAGGGTCCACTCCTGTCAGCGGAGCACAGGAAAGTCAGTCTACAGCAGGCACAAGCTCACCAAAACTGGACAGATGAAGACTGGAAAAGCATCACCTGGTCTTTTTTAGGTACATTTACCAGCACGAATGCCCCCAATAACCAGGCCACCCTTAAAGTCACTGAGATCACATAAGCTTCCCGCCATTCTGGTGTTAAATCATTAACTGAAGCTCCTGGCCTTGGACCTGCTTGTTTTTATGTGCTCACCTCATGCGTCATGAATAGTTGATTGGATAATTGAGATGTGTGCTCGGGTGTTCCTAATGAAATCACTGAATCAGTGTCAAAATAACACAGAATTCTTTTTGAGACCTATTAACTAGCACTACGGAAGGACTGTATGATGTGATAGGACAAATTGTTTGAACCCTAACAAGACGGGCGTGTCACGCTCGGTCACTGACCCACAAGGCGTTGAAGCAGTCGAGCACATGGCATATGATGTCACACAGGTGCTGGAGCACAGCCTGCATGCCGATGACGCTCCAGAACAGGTACAGGAAGTAGAGGAGCGGAGCACCGGCCCCGATCACCAGCAGCACCTTGAGACGCTCCAGCAGCAGAGCGCCCAGAGTCTCTACCCCATGGTTGACGCAGCGGACAGGAAGGAGCAGTGTCCCCAGCACGATGGGCGTGCCGCTGGCCCGGAGTCCGCCGAGCCATGAGCGTCCTATGCGCGCCAGGGAGTGCTTGAACGGGTGCAGAAATGTCCCGCACAGCACTGCCCACAGCAGCGGCCGCAGGAAAGCCTCGAGGATGAAGTAGACCAGCACCGCGGCGCCGCAGCAAATCGCAACGAAAATCATGGCGCCTGTGTTATAGAAGGCCTGTTTGATATTCTTGTCAAACTTCAGAGACGGCTGCTGACCCAGTAGATGGCCAACGACACCGACTGCGGGCTGTGCCGACTCCCCAAACGACACGCGGGGAAGACGAGCCGCTCGGGGTGCGGGAGTCACCGGATCCCCGTCCAGATCCGGACCCTCGGCTTCCGCCATGTCCGCGTCCCTTCTCTATACTCCTGCTGTTCTGCACCGTAAACTCTCGTGAGGAATTGCGGACGTAGGGGAAAGGGGGAAAGGTGACGTAGCTTGTAGCGAGCACACTGGGTAATGTAGTGTCAGGCTAGTAGGCTACACGTGATACTGAGACTGAGTCGACTCTTTCATTCGGCTCTTTTGAGTGAACGCTGATAACTGACTCACATGTAAACGCTGTATTAGAGGAGACAAGATAACTCTTCTTAATGAAGCACAAGCACAGCAGGCGCAGCGGCATTGATACCGAAGTCCTTACTGTGTTATACATTTTACAAAACCAAAATGAAGAATAATGTTATTTTGTTAATTCACATTGTTCTTATTGGCCTGACTGAAAACGTGTGACTGTTATTCAGTTACACGTTTTCAGTCAGGCCAATAAGAACAATCACTAGTTCTTATTAAAAAATACATCCAGTGTTTGAAAGAGTCGACTCTTATCAGTGAGCTGAGCCAAGTAATGTGACTCACCCAGAGATAATTCCCATTACTCATGCAAGGGCAGGAAATTTCACTACCAAATCAGAGGGCTGAAAAAACTAGGCCACCACAAGTCTTATGACCCAGTTCATACCCATGACAGCAACAGACAATTTAAACTGGATTGAAATTAAATTCCATTTATCTATAAAGCAACATAAATCTGTCACAATGTTATCTTGCCATTTTCCACTGAACGTGTGCATGTATAAACAGGCGTGGCCACATGACTGGCACAAAATGATGAAAGAAACCCTCACCCCCTCACAAGCTCTCAATTTACAACCTAACCTCAAATCATATATATTCAGAGCATCATATTTAGCTCATGGTGATTTTAGGGTTGTAGATATTGTGACCAATTCTATCTATTGGGTCTATATACAGGTGCATCTCAATAAATTAGAATGTCATGGAAAAGTTCATTTATTTCAGTAATTCAACTCAAATTGTGAAACTCGTGTATTAAATAAATTCATTGCACACAGACTGAAGTAGTTTAAGTCTTTGGTTCTTTTAACTGTGATGATTTTGGCTCACATTTAACAAAAACCCACCAATTCACTATCTCAACAAATTAGAATATGGTGACATGCCAATCAGCTAATCAACTCAAAACACCTGAAAAGGTTTCCTGAGCCTTCAAAATGGTCTCTCAGTTTGGTTCACTAGGCTACACAATGGGGAAGACTGCTGATCTGACAGTTGTCCAGAAGACAATCATGAACACCCATCACAAGGAGGGTAAGCCACAAACATTGCCAAAGAAGCTGGCTGTTCACAGAGTGCTGTATCCAAGCATGTTGACAGAAAGTTGAGTGGAAGGAGAAAGTGTGGAAGAAAAAGATGCACAACCAACCAAGAGAACCACAGCCTTATGAGGATTGTCAAGCAAAATCCATTCAAGAATTTGAGTGAACTTCACAAGGAATGGACTGAGGCTGGGATCAAGGCATCAAGAGCCACCACACACAGACGTGTCAAGGAATTTGGCTACAGTTGTCGTATTCCTCTTGTTAAGCCACTCCTGAACCACGGACAACGTCAGAGGCATCTTACCTGGGCTAAGGAGAAGAAGAACTGGACTGTTGCCCAGTGGTCCAAAGTCCTCTTTTCAGATGAGAGCAAGTTTTGTACTTCATTTGGAAACCAAGGTCCTAGAGTCTGGAGGAAGGGTGGAGAAGCTCATAGCCCAAGTTGCTTGAAGTCCAGTGTTAAGTTTCCACAGTCTGTGATGATTTGGGGTGCAATGTCATCTGCTGGTGTTGGTGCATTGTGTTTTTTGAAAACCAAAGTCACTGCACCCGTTTCCAAGAAATTTTGGAGCACTTCATGCTTCCTTCTGCTGACCAGCTTTTTGAAGATGCTGATTTCATTTCAGCAGGATTTGGCACCTGCCCACACTGCCAAAATCACCTGAAGTTGGTTAAATGACCACGGTGTTGGTGTGCTTGACTGGGCCAGCAAACTCACCAGACCTGAACCCCATAGAGAATCTATGGGGAATTGTCAAGAGGAAAATGATAACCAAGAGAGCAAAAAATGCAGATGAGCTGAAGGCCACTGTCAAAGAAACCTGGGCTTCCATACCACTTCAGCAGTGCCACAAACTGATCACCTCCATGCCATGCCCAATTGTGGCAGTAATTAAAGCAAAAGGAGCCCCTACCAAGTATTGAGTACATGTACAGTAAATGAACATACTTTCCAGAAGGCCAACAATTCACTAAAAATGTTTTTTTATTGGTCTTATGAAGTATTCTAATTTGTTGAGATAGTGAATTGGTGGGGGTTTTTGTTAAATGTGAGCCAAAATCATCACAATTAAAAGAACCAAAGACTTAAACTACTTCAGTCTGTGTGCATTGAATTTATTTAATACACGAGTTTCACAATTTGAGTTGAATTACTGAAATAAATGAACTTTACCACGAGATTCTAATTTATTCAGATGCTCTTGTAATAGCAACAAAGCCAATATATGAATGTCATTATGGCCATGCAATTGTTCTACATATAATTAGGCATAGATAAACACTTTGTGGGATTTGGTAGCCACTTAAAGAAAAAAAATGATTGTACAATATTGCAGCATTTGGGCAGTGGTAGCTCAAGTATTTAACATTTACATTTACATTTCTGGCATTTGGCAGATGCCCTTATCCAGAGTGACTTACAATTTATCTCATTTTATACAACTGAGCAATTGAGGGTTAAGGGCCTTGCTCAGGGACCTAGCAGTGGCAGCTTGGTGGATTTGGGAGCAGTCCAACACCTTAACCACTAAGCTACAACATCCCTTAAGGTTAAGGTTCTGGGTTGTTGATTGGAAGGTTGGGGTTGAAGCCCCAGAGCTGCCACTGTTCGGCCCTTGACCTTCTTTGTTCTAGGGGCAAAAGCTAGGATATACGAAGAAAGAATTTCATTGTACTGTAATGTATATACAGTGGTGTGAAAAAGTGTTGGCCCCCTTCCTGATTTCTTATTTTTTTGCATGTTTGTCACACTTTAATGTTTCAGATAATCAAACACATTTAAATATTAGTCAAAGATAACACAAGTAAACACATCATGCAGTTTTTAAATGAAGGTTTTTATTATTAAGGGAAAACAAAATCCAAAACTACATGGCTCTGTGTAAAAAAGTGTTTGCGCCCTAAGCCTAATAACTGGTTGGGCCACCCTTAGCAGCAACAACTGCAATCAAGCGTTTTCCATAACTTGCAATGAGTCTGTTACAGCGCTGTGGAGGAATTTTGGCCCACTCATCTTTGCAGAATTGTTGTAATTCAGCCAAACTGGAGGGTTTTCGAACATGAACCACCTTTTTAAGGTCATGCCACAGCATCTCAATCAGATTGAGGTCAGGACTTTGACTAGACCACTCCAAAGTCTTCATTTTGTTTTCTTCAGCCATTCAGAGGTGGACTTGCTGGTGTGTTTTGGATCATTGTCCTGCTGCAGAACCCAAGTTCGCTTCAGCTTGAGGTCACAAACAGATGGCCGGACATTCTCCTTCAGGATGTTTTGGTAGACAGCAGAATTCATGGTTCCATTTATCACAGCAAGTCTTCCAGGTCCTGAAGCAGCAAAACAGCCCCAGACCATCACACTACCACCACCATATTTTACTGTTGGTATGATGTTCTTTTTCTGAAATGCGGTGTTACTTTTACACCAGATGTAATGGGACACAGACCTTCCAAAAAGTTCAATTTTTGTCTCGTCAGTCCACAGAGTATTTTCCCAAAAGTCTTGGGGATCATCAAGATGTTTTCTGGCAAAACTGAGATGAGCCTTTATGTTCTTTTTACTCTGCAGCGGTTTTTGTCTTGGAACTCTGCCATGCAAACCATTTTTGCCCAGTCTCTTTCTTATGGTGGATTCATGAACACTCACCTTAACTGAGGCAAGTGAGGCCTGCAGTTCTTTGGATGTTGTTGTGGGGTCTTTTGTGACCTCCTGGATGAGTTTTCGCCGCACTCTTGGGGTAATTTTGGTCGGCCGGCCACTCCTGGGAAGGTTCTCCACTGCTCCATGTTTTCGCCATTTGTAGATGATGGCTCTCACTGTGGTTTGCGGCAGTCCTAAAACTTTAGAAATGGCTTTATAACCTTTTCCAGACTGATAGATTTCAATTACTTTCTTTCTCATTTGTTTGGAATTTCTTTGGATCTCGGCATGTCTAGCTTTTGAGGATCTTTTGGTCTACTTCATTTTTTCAGGCAGGTCCTATTTAAGTGAGTTCTTGATTGCGAACAGGTGTGGAAGTAATCAGGCCTGGGTGTGGCTAGAGAAATTGAACTCAGGTGTGATAAACCACAGTTAAGTTATGTTTTAACAGGGGGGGCAAACACTTTTTCACACAGGGCCATGTAGTTTTGGATTTTGTTTTCCCTTAATAATAAAAACCTTCATTTAAAAACTGCATGATGTGTTTACTTGTGTTATCTTTGACTAATATTTAAATGTGTTTGATTATCTGAAACATTAAAGTGTGACAAACATGCAAAAAAATAAGAAATCAAGAACACTTTTTCACACCACTGTATGACAAAAATAAAGGGATCTTCTTCCAACTGCATGACCTTTACAATAACAATTTACATTAAATATAGCCACCTATATGATTATAATAAATTGTACCACAGCGCTGTTGAATTCTCAATTGTCATTTATTATAAGGTGTTGATTAAATTTCTATAAAAGCAAATTTGATAGTCATGCTGGCTGTAATAAACATCACAGGTTGATAATAATGAGCTGGTTGTAATATTTTACATTAACATCTAATTCACAAGGCCTTGTACGGCGGACGACTTGCCTAGTCTAACAATAAACAAATGTAAAAACCGTGTTTAACAAATAAAAACATAGTCTTTGATATCATGAAGTATGGACAGGTTTATATCACATTTAAGGAAGGAATCTTCAGTCTCAGGTTTTTTGTCATGTTATGTTTTCCACCAAGGAAATGCTTTCAGAATGGAGGGCATTGCAGTTTTTATTTTACTTTCCTTTTTCATATAGCTTTCATAACTTCAAGAGAAGGGGGGCACGGTGGCTTGGTGGTTAGCACGTTTGCCTTACACCTCCAGGGTTGGCCATGTGTGTGTGGAGTTTGCATGTTCTCCCCATGCCTCGGGGGTTTTCTCCCCTGGTCCAAAGACATGCATTGTGGGTTGACTGGCATCTCTAAAGTGTGTGTGTGTGTGTGTGTGTCCTGTGATGGGTTGGCACTCAGTCCAGGGTGTATCCTGCCTGAGATAGACACAGGCTCCCCGTGACCCGAGAATAGATTGGATAAGCGGTAGACAATGTATGAACTTCAAGAGAAAGATAAAAAGAAGGGCTGGTGAGGTAATGACTGTTTATAGCTGTGATAATGCAAGAGATAACTTTAAATGTGTTCCACAACATTAAATACAACTATAAAAGTGTTGTTCACTAATAAAAAAAAAAAAAAGGAATATAATCAGCAATTCGGGGTGTATGAGGATAATAATCATTCAGGTGGTAACATCACTTCGCTGCATATAATAGCGCACTCTGTTGAGTTTAATTCCATACTTAATCCAACTTAGTCCATAACACGGTGAACTAACGCTACACAGTTTAATAATGAGTTGTTAATAACACAGTCATTGCAAGACAGATTTTCTACAATTTAAGTGGAATATAAATACTGCTCCAAACATGTCAAAATAACACACAAAAATAGACACTCTAGTGGAAACTGGCTTCTGTGAAATGGCTCAGAAAACACTGGTCTGCTGGCATGCTTCAGCTAGTTCAGAGCTGCTCATACTACTTCTGCAATGCTGGAGCATTGCGGTTAGATAGTGCTATAGTGTGGGCTTAAAGCAATCTTCAACAGATAACAGACATTGCTTCACAGTCACACTATAATATAATACTTTAGAGAAATTCAGTGTGTTACTCAGATATTATACTGTGATAATGTAAAGTAGCCGCTTTTGATTCTGTCCAGTGTTGCTGAGATGATTATTTACTGCAGCGCCTCCTAATGATACTGCAAGCAAAATGTCACTTAGTGTGTGATGCAACTGTGAACAAACTGGCACTTGCATGTATTTGGCACTTGATTTGAAAAAGCCGTGAAGAAATACAGAACATATGAGCAATACTGGAGATGACAAAAAAAAATGCTAAGGCATTTCATCTATATGGCATCTGAGCTTGATTAATAACATGCTCTATAGTAATACAGCCTTCTTCCTAGAACTGTGTCTGTACTGCATAAATCTAGCTTGCTGCAGAAGATTCGATGTTCCTATTTCAATATACAGCTTGTTTTGTATTCTGATTATTCTCTGACACTGTTTTATTGCTGCTTGTCTATAATGCTGTCGTAATAATTCGTAATAATCTCCGCTTGTTTTCATGGTGAATGCTTTCATGCTTCCAACTAATATGTTGTCCCGGTTATGGGCTTCCCATCAGCAGGTAGAATGTGAGGGCCACAATGAGCAGGAGGCAGAATGGGGAGGAAAATGTCTGGTAGGCTGTAGCAGGCATGAAAATGTCCTCATATTTATAAATGCTGATCATGTGATCAGACACTGGTGGAGTGTCGATGTCATGTCTGGTTATGGAACCTGAGGGAAAATAAAGACAGGAATATTAGCTCAGACATGTGGTGATGTCACATACTGAAATTACATACGTCCTGTGTGGACTAATGCGTACTGAGTACAAGAAGTTATGGATAAACTAGTAACAATAAGACTTGCGTACATTCACATTAGAGATGTAACCGTATAAGGACATATTATTCATAACTGAACAGATAATATGATCGAATATACACTCACTATCCATTTTAACAGGGACACCTGTACACCTGCTCATTTATGCAGCTATCCAATCACTCAATCATGTGGCAGCATAAAATCATGCAGATACAGGTCAAGAGCTTCAGCTAATTTCCATGTTAAACATCAGAATGTGATCTCTGACTTTAATCAATGTTTCAGCTAATTCAGCTAATGGCTTCAGCTAATTTTCATGTTAAACATCAGAATGTGATCTCTGACTTTAACCATGGCTCTGGTTTGAGTATTTTAGAAACTTCAGGTCTTCTGAAATTTTCAAACAGTCTGCAGAATTTACACCAAATGTTGCACAAAACAAAAAAACATTGAATGGGGGACAGTTCAGCAGCAGGAAACATCTTTTTAGGTGTTCGAGCTGCCAGTAACTCTTGTATTCTTAATCACTCTTTACAACTGTGGTGAGCAGAAAAGCATCTCAGCATGTACAAATCATTGAACCTTGAGGTGGATGACTTACAACAGCAAAAGATCACGTCCGATTTCACTCCTGTCAGCCCAGAACAGGAATCTGAGGCTATC
Organism: Hemibagrus guttatus; assembly: GCA_033459395.1. Classification (NCBI taxonomy): domain Eukaryota; kingdom Metazoa; phylum Chordata; class Actinopteri; order Siluriformes; family Bagridae; genus Hemibagrus; species Hemibagrus guttatus. Next base: position 12,736,106 of record JAUCMX010000020.1, read on the forward strand.
ATGGGCACAGACTCAGACAAATAGGACAGTCGAAGATTAGAAAAAAAAAATCACCTGGTATTTTTATTTAGCTGTCCAGTTCAAGTGAGTTTTTTCTTGGCTGACAGAAGTAGAATTAGAGAGTAGAACATCTCCTACTGCTGTAGATCATATACCTCAAGGTTTTATGTGCACTTCTGGTCTTAACAAACCATGCCGTGATTAAAGTCATAGAGATCACACTTTTTCCTTTTTCTGATGTTTGATGCATTATGCTACTGCCACACGACTGAATGATTGGATAGCTGCATAAATGAGCAGGTGTATAGATGATCCTGTTAAAGTGGATGGTGAGTATAAATTGAAGATTTTTGCCAGCTTGCCAGGAACATTCATACAGCATCTGTTTGAAAGAAGAGGTGTGACATGGATTCCATGGGACACAACAAAACAGATATAGATATCTGAAGCACTTTACCACTAATGCACACACACCTTGTATAGCAGGTCCCCAGGCAAACAGGTAGTACCAGCTGAGATGCAGATCCACCAGTGTTTCCTCACGGGGCACGTGAAGCGGGCGCTTGAAACGGCAAGTCACCCGATTGTTCTCGAAGAGGCCCTCCTCATCCCGTGCTGGGTTTCGCCTGATCTCTTTGGCCCACTGGCCCACGTTATAGAAATGATGGATTCTCACTCTCCCGTTATCATCATGAACGCAGCCCATGACATCATCACCTCCCTGGGTGAGGGATAACAGATTATCACTATAAATCTTCTTCAATGTGTCTATATTTAACATGCACATAGACACATGAAGGCTCTGCGATTAATTGTTAACGTTATCTAAGCATTTTATTACATTTTCCTAACATAATAAAATCACAGTTCATTTGGTTACTGAAATTAATCGTATATTTAAGTTTTACTACAATTGAATCATTCATTCATTCATTCATTCATTGTCTTCCGCTTATCCGGAGCCGGGTCGCGGGGGGAGTCTAAGCAGGGATGCCCAGACCTCCCTCTCCCCAGACACTTCCTCCAGCTCTTCCGGAGGGACCCTGAGGCGTTCCCAGGCCAGCCGAGAGACATAGTCTCTCCAGCGTGTCCTGGGTCTTCCCTGGGGCCTCTTCCCAGTGGGGCATGCCTGGAACACCTCTCCAAGGATCCGAAACAGATGCCCGAGCCACCTCAACTGCCCCCTTTCGATGTGGAGGAGCAGCGGCTCTACTCTGAGCTCCTCCCAGGTGACAGAGCTCCTTACCCTATCTCTAAGGGAGCGCCCCACCACCTTACGGAGGAAGCTCATATCCGGGATCTTACCCTTTCGGTCATGACCCAGAGCTCATGACCATAGGTGAGAGTAGGAATGTATATTGACTGGTAAATCGAGAGCTTCGCCTTCCGGCTTAGCTCCTTCTTCACCACAACAGACCGGTACATAGACCGCATTACTGCTGCCGCTGCACCGATCCATCTGTCAATCTCATGATCCATCCTTCCCTCACTTGTAAACAAGACCCCGAGATACTTAAACTCCTCCACTTGAGGAAGGACCTCCCCTCCAACCTGAAGGGTGCAAGCCACCTTTTTCCGGTCGAGAACCATGGCCTCCGATTTGGAGGTGCTGACCCTCCTCCCAGCCGCTTCACACTCGGCTGCAAAACACCCCAGTGCATGCTGTAAGTCCAGATTTGAAGGAGCCAACAGGACAACATCATCTGCACAAATCAGCGATGAAATCCTGTGGTCCCCAAACCGGACTCCCTCCAGCCCCTGGCTGCGCCTAGAAATTCTGTTCATAAAAACAATGAACAGAACCGGTGACAAAGGACAGCCCTGTTGGAGTCCAACATGCACTGGGAACAAATCTGACTTACAGCTGGCAATGCGAACCAAGCTCCTGCTCCAGTTATATAGAGACCGAACAGCCCTTAACAGAGGGCCACGGACCCCGTACTCCCAGAGCACCTACCACAGAATGCCACAAGGGACACGGTTGAAAGCCTTCTCCAAGTTCACAAAATACATGTGGACTGGTTGGGCAAACTCCCACGAACCCATGAGCACCCTGTAGAAGGTATAGAGCTGGTCCAATGTTCCACGACCAGGTCGAAAACCGCATTGCTCCTCCTGTATCCGAGGTTCGACTAACGGTCGGACACTCCTCTCCAGTACTCTGGAATAGACTTTCCCTGGGAGGCTAAGGAGTGTGATCCCCCTATAGTTGGAACACACCCTTCGGTCCCCCTTCTTAAAAAGAGGGATCACCACCCCGGTCGCCCAGTCCAGAGGCACTGTCCCTGACCGCCACGTGTCATGTTGCAGAGACGTGTCAGCCAAGACAGCCCCACAACATCCAGAGACTTAAGGTACTCAGGGCGAATCTCATCCACCCCCGGTGCCTTGCCACCAAGGAGCTGCTGAACTACCTCAGTGACCTCAGCTTGGGTGATGAATGACTCTACCTCTGAGTCCTCGGCCTCTGGTTCCTCTACGGAAGGCGTGTCAGTGGGATTGAGGAGATCCTCGAAGTATTCCTTCCACCATCCGACACTATCCCCAGTCGAGGCCAGCAACTCTCCACCTCCACTGCAAACAGTGTTGGCAGAGAGCTGCTTACCCCTTCTGAGGTGCCGAACGGTCTGCCAGAATTTCCCAGAGGCTGTCCGATAGTCCTTCTCCATGGCCTCACCGAACTCCTCCCAGACCCGAGTTTTTGCTTCCGAGACCACCCCGGCTACAGTTCGCTTGGCCTGCCGGTATGCCTCAGCTGCCTCCGGAGTCCCCTGAGCCAACCAGGCTCGATAGGACTCCTTCTTCAGCTTGACGGCATCCCTAACTTCCAGTGTCCACCACTGTGTTCGGGGATTGCCACCGTGACCGGCACCAGAGACCTTATGGCCACAGCTCCAGATGGCTACATTTAACAATGGAGGAGGAGAACATGGTCGACTCAGACTGAATGTCCCCAACCTCCCTCGGGATCTGGTTGAAACTCTCCTGGAGGTGGGAGTTGAAGACCCCTCTAACAGAGGGATCAGCAAGACGTTCCCAACAGACCCTCACAATACGTTTGGGCCTGCCAAGACTGCCAAGACTGTCTGTCCTCCGTAAGCGGATCCAACTCACCACCAGGTGGTTATCGGTTGACAGCTCCGCCCCTCTCTTCACCCGAGTGTCCAAGACATGCGGCCGAAGGTCAGATGACACGACCACAAGGTTGATCATTGATCTCCGGCCTAGGGTGTCCTGGTACCACATGTACTGATGGGCACCATTATGCTTGAACATGGTATTCGTTATGGACAGGCTGTGACTAGCACAGAAGTCCAGCAACAGGACACCACTCGAGTTCAGATCAGGGGGGCCATTCCTCCCAATTACGCCCCTCCAGGTATCACTGTCGTTGCCCACATGGGCGTTGAAGTCCCCCAGCAAAACTATGGAGTCCCCAGTCGGAGCACCTTCCAGCACCCCTCGCAGGGTCTCCAAGAAGGTTGGGTACTCTACACTGCCGTTCGGCCCATAAGCCGAAACAACAGTGAGACACCTATGCCCGGCCCGAAGGCACAGGGAAACAACTCTCTCGTTTACCGGGGAAAACTCCAGCACATGGCGGCTGAGCTGGGGGGCTATAAGCAAGCCCACCCCAGCCCGACGCCTCTCACCATGGGGCACGCCAGAGAAGAAGAGGGTCCAACCTCTCTCAAGGAGTTGGGTTCCAGAGCCCAGGATGTGCGTGGAGGCAAGCCCGACTATCTCTAGCCGGTACCGCTCAACCTCCCTCACCAGCTCAGGCTCCTTCCCCCCCAGTGAGGTGACATTCCATGTCCCAAAAGCCAGATTCTTTGTCCAGGGTTTGGGTCGTCGGGGCCCCCGCCCATGACTGCTACCCAAAACACACTGCACCGGACCCTTATGCTCCTTCCTGCAGGTGGTGGGCCTACGGGAAGGTGGGCCTACGTCTATACAATTGAATCAGTAAGGAAGAATTTACAAGACTGTGTGTGTGTGTGTGTGTGCGCATTAGGTGATATGGGTTGATCTTTGTCAAATATACCTCAGAATAAACCCACTTTAAAGAAATCATTAAAAGCATTCATGGTTGCTTCTGAAATATCTGCCTGTGCTTCTCTCAGATCCACATTTTAAGTTTGCTTTCTTTTATTTATAATTACCATTTTCTTATCAGAGGAAAATCCAACAGCAACCCAGCCATCTGTGTCTGCACTCATCTCAAACTCAACATCTGTACCAATGCGCCTGTAACTTAGGAAATAGTCACATGTTTCTGCATCACAGCCCGGCTTTCCATACCTATATACACACACACACAAACAAATAAATATAGACAAAGATAAAGAGACATAATATATTACTGTATGTTGCTTTTTGGAAATGTGCATATATTTTTTAGCTTGTTTATATTTATATACAACGTTTAAGGATTGATTTAATTGACATTAGTGGCCCGTGTGAGCTGTATGCAGCTGGATTAAGGCAAATAAGTCATCATTGCCTTATCAGTGTGTGCTTCCTAAAAGACCGGATATGTAAGGAAAAAAAAAACATGTATGAACATGCTGCTATGTGAAAATAATCAATAATGGTGTGGTGTGATGATTGTATTAATTACTCTCCAATAACCGCACTGCCCAAAAGTGTTGTCTTCCTTTTATATTCCTTTTATAGCGATATGACAATGAATAGAAATTTTAACTCATTAACAGATGACATATCATGTATTTTATCCACTTACAGTTACATTTCATATTGTAGAAAGTTACCAAAGTAAGTATGTGGAGCAACTATCGTACATATATAAACCTTACAGCTGAAACTACTGTCAGAGCTGCTGTTATAGAAAATTCATCAATATCTTCTGATCAATCAGAATCAGAATTTCAAGTGTATGATCGTATAAACGTGTTCTAATGAATAACATATCACTATACTAAATATTAAACTTTAAGCTCACCTGATACAGCCTTTCGTTACTCCACAATCGCTGACTTTGATGCGGGCAAAAGGGTCAACAGGAGGTGCAGTTGGGAAGGGATAACCTGGGTGATACAAATCAAAGACGAACACAACTGAAATGCTTCAGTCACTGTATAAGAGTGAAAGTATTCCAGAAAATTGTTATCTGGAATATAATTAACTGACGCAGAATAGAAAAATGACAATCATGGTTTCCATGCTTGTCAGCAAGGATAGTACACTATAAAGACAAACGTATGTGGACACCTGACCATCACACCCAGCATGTGCGTGTTCCATTCCAAATTTGGTCACCCCTTTACTGCTATAACAGCCATCTCTGTCCTAGGAAGGCTTTCCTCTAGATGTTGGAGCATGCTGGGATTTGATCATTCAGCAACAACAGCATTAGTGAGATGAGGCACTGATGTTGGGTGAGGAGGTCTGGGGTTCAGTCAGATCTTCAGTGGGGTTGAGGTCAGGTTTCTGTGCAGGACACTTGAGTTCCAACCTTTGCACATCATGCCATAGAGCTTGCTTTGTGCACAGAAGCATTGACATGCTTGAACATTTGGGGCTTTTTGTTCCAGTGAAGATAAATTGTAATGAATACAGGATACAAAGATATGCTGACAATTGTGTGCTTTCAACAGCAGTCAGGTGTCAGGTGCCTACGTATATTTGACCATATTGTGTTGTATATACACCACCAGTCAACAGTCATGCTGAGAAATCTGTAGAGCTGTAAACGATTTTTGCTTGTAATAAGATTTTGTCTTTCAAAATTTGCTTTAGTTAAAGAACCTTCCCTTCAAACACTTAAGCCTTGCAGACCTGTGGCATGATGGTCAAGCTGATCCTACAACAGTTCAAAATGGTTGTGATCTGGTGACCGCAGGCCAGTCCATTACAGTCAGAATACCAGCTGATTGCTTCTTCTTTAAATAGTTCTTCCATCATGTAGAGCTGTGCTTTGGGTCATTGTCTTGTAGAAGTGGTGTCAACATAGTAGGGCATGGTGTTGTAAAATAGAGTAATATTCTTCATTGCTTAAGAGATCTTTGATCATGTATAAATCTCTATACATTTTAGCACCACCAAAGCAGCCCTAAACCATCAGCGTTTCTCTGCCATGTTTGACAGATGGTGTCAAGCACCCCTCCAGCATCCTTTTATTTTTTTTACTCAGCCTAACAAATGTTCTTCTTTGTGTTCCAAATTCAAACATTTCTGTTCATAAAACTTTTTTTCCTCTGTCCAATGTCTATGCTCTTTGGTCCAGCTTGATCTCTTCATTTTAATGGCCAGTCTCAAATATGGCTTTTCGATGCCTAGAAGTGCAAGCACCCCATAGTGCCCTCTTGACTGTTGAGACTGCTGTTTTGTGAACACTATTCAATAAAGCTGTCAGATATCTGTTTCTCAAACTCCAGACTCTGATGTACTTTGTCACCTTGCTCACCAGTGCCTCCCAGTTCACTTTCTATCTTGGTTAGAGCCAGTTTGTTCTTTGAAGAGCTTAACACACACCATTGCATAAAATCTTAAGTTTCTTTGAAATTTGCCACATGCAATATCCTTCCCTTCTGAAAACAAGAATAGAATAGAGTTTCAGAAGACGTTTTTTTTCTTTAGCCATTTTAGGTCTATAATCAAACCCACAAACAAACCTCTTTAATCAGTGCAACAGATTTTAGTTGTGCTAACATTACTGTAATGAGTGTAAATTACCCTTTAAACATGATAAACCTTGATTTTTTACACAAAAAAGGGTTTTCTTTCAAACCATTCTTTCAAGGTCATTCTAAGGGATCCCAAACCTTTGACCAGTTGTGTAGGTTTGTATGTACCTTGTATTACCAACAGGTCTGGTGATGTAGACAAATTCCTCAGGCATCCAAGTACTAACTTAATTTTTACCCACTGCTCCTGGGAAAAGGTCTGTGATCTGACCTGTGTTTTGTGTGTTAGAATGGCCCATACTAACACATTCAGGTTCTTCTGAACCACTACCGTATAGCTTTGGCACCATGATTAGTGGTCTTTTTAAGAAAAACCTATGCTCAAGATTTTTGAACAGGTTTTCTTTTAGGATTCTCCTGAATTTGGCTCCATCCATCTTGCCCTCAACCCTGACCAGTATCCCAGTCATGATCCTACCATGGGTCACATTGGGAATCAAACCAGCAAACCTTTTTCCACACGTTCTCTGAATCTCCAGAAACAGATTTTATATGTTTATTTTTCAGTGATGGCTTTTCCACTAGCTACTCTCCCATAAACCCAGCTATGTGCAGTGTCCATGCTATGGTTGTCCTGCCCACTTGGAAAACAAACCAGATACTGAACTTAGCATCAGACTAAGAACACTCTGTCACCTAAAGAGGTAATATGAAAGTAATTGCTATTAAATTATCTGGATATTTTAAATCTGCGGAAGTACAACCAATATTCTTTAAAAATAAGAAGTCAGTAAGTGGCCTGTTCTACTCAGCAGTTTAAGGTAGTGGGCGTGGCTTAGTCCTCAGTCAGGGGTGCTGACCGCGGTGCTGACTGTAGACCTACTTGCAAAACAAGGCACAAAATCACACAGAGGCTACATTAAATAATTTGTTAAATATGATACTGTATATTTTTGAATATAACCTATTTGTAACGTAGCCATAACCTACTTCTGTATGCCCCCAGCAACCCCCCCCCCAAAAAAAACAGAGAAGTCTGCGAAATTAGCTTTCTGATCTTTTTCAACAGGCCTACAACAACACTGCTCCAACGAATGACAAATATTATGCATTAATACAATTAGCAGTAATCCGCTTTATTACCTTCGTCTGAAAGGTACCTAGACTCCAAAAATTCTGAAGCGAAAGTGCTGTAGGAATCCTTGTGATGCTCGTTGTGTCCCGGCTCTCCCTGCTCTCCATGGCCGCTCCGGAGTGTGTTATCGTCGGTAGGACTGCCTGTGATCAGCCGCCACAGGCTCGGCTCCAACAGCAGCAGAAAGAGATGCACCAGAAACATCACCAGAGGCTTCTGATGAGATTTATTTATCAGACCAAAAATAAAGAAGTGGGATGTGAGCTTTGAGTCGCATTCCAGTGCTCAATATAGCGTGGCTTAAGCCGATTAGATAACGTTTTTGAATAAAAGTAATCCAGCTAATAAAGAAAATGATGCGCGAACGAAGGGGCTTGAGGCTGTACCAAGTACCCAAGAGGGGGATATCTAGTATGTATAATGGTGCTTTCGTTAAAAATAGATTCTGTTGAAACACATACATTTATAATAGATATTAATTTTTCTTTACTTCATTTTAAAACACAACATTAGGCCTACTAACACTTACAAATCATTTTATCAACAAATAGTTTAATAATCTCCGTTCCCCCACTGTCGCAGTTTCTCTCGCCCTCCCCATATCAATGTACAGAGACGGACACTGTGCGACTCCAGTAACACAGAGATACGTGTCTGATGGAATAGACTCATGCTTGCACATTTTATTGTTGCCTGTTTTACTGCCATCATTGTCACATTATCCAGGCAAGTTCAACTGACAGCTAATCTAATCTAATCTAATCTAATCTAATCTAATCTAATCTAATCTAATCTAATCTAGAATCTAATCTAACCTAATCTAATCTAACCTATTATACTGTGTGTAATAACTTAAGTCATTAGTATATGATTGTAAATAGATGAGAGCAAGTGCATGTGCAGAGATAGACCCAAGTCATTATAATGGAAAACAGTGTTATATACTTTATTAAATGCTATAAGCCCTAATGTTAAATGTAGCACCTACTGTACGCTAAAGTTGTTGCATCAAGTACCTAAGACTAGTATTTGTTCTTTAACACATCCTCCAAACTACAGTAATGATGCTGAATGTAATCACATGCATTTAAATCCCAAGACTGAAAGAAACTTGAAATGAAGATACAAAAGCATTTCATTTTTTTCATTATCTAAGATTATTCTATTAACGCAGTACAGGTGAATAAGGTGATCAGGAGTATTATGCCATGTTAATGCTATAGGAATTGTATGAATTACATGGTCACAGAATACAGAGTTATTCCATTTAACAAAAAAAATGTGTTCTTTTTATCACACAGCAATAAAAGCAACAAAGTATTAAATGCTTAAAGTGAAGATTTGTCTCTTAGGATTCATTAATATTCATTTGCTCTTCTGAAAACACTGTAGGTGTTTCACTGGGGAAGGTATTACACTGTAGGTTGGGGAGTTACATTGTACACTGGAGATTTTCCTGTGAATTTTGCCATTTTCCTGTGATTCTTCCTGCAAACATCTCAAAATATAACTGATGGCAACAACATAAAGTGGCTGCTGGCTTTGTGCTTCATCATATTTTACCTTTTTATTGTATCCTGACTACCGTTTCCTTTTGCAGTTTTTGAGCCTACTAGTGTTGACCTATCTGAAGTCTTTTAATATAACACCTGTATGTGACCATAGCAGCAGCAGGCACAAGATTCCTTGTTGAATTTTGACTAATTCATCCATGTTTTCATCACACCAGTGTGAACTGATGTGGAAGATGTAGCAAAGCAGTTTTTCATCCCTCTGTCTCAGAGAGCCTCTAAGTAGCTTCCCCCTTATGACATGAATGTTATCAACTGGAGGGAGTGAAGACTAATACTTGATTCCTCTGAGACACCTGAAAGCAGCCAAGGTATCTTTATAATCTATTTGTGTTGTGCACACATGGACAATATCACTAACTGCCCTGTTCCCCATACAAGGATGTAAGGCTGGTTTTGCTCAATTGAACTCCCTTACACAGGTGGCATGTTTTGGATTCAAATTCACATTCTCCTGATAACAGGGTGAACATTTGGTAGTCATCTATTGTTTTTATCTTGGAACCACTGAAGCAGATATCAATATGTGTGTCCCCACTAAACTCTGGTGAAAATCTCGAGTACCTCTTCTTGTCTTCTAGATTAAGTCATATTTCCTGGACTGAATTGTCTGGAAATATTATCAGCTCATCACGTGACTATCTGAATATACTGTCTCTGTTGACCCTTTCTTTCTCCCAAAGTACATCTACATTACAACAATCAAAGGTCATGAGGTCCAACTGAGGTCCACTTTCAGGTTCCATTCCCCTTATAGGCAAAGAATACACTTTTGTGTCCCCTTTAAAAGCTATAGATGAGCACATTGAGGGAGAGCTTCATATGGTATATACTAAGATTTTAATTTTTCCTGGCACTGCTGGGTTTTTTGTGGGATAAAATGGAGGCAGATTCAGTAGTACTGTTTAAAATATGTTATTGAGTTCTCAACAACTTATTTTGTTCTAAAGGCTTAATTTAAATATAATATAAATATAATAACTATTAAAAAGGTTAATTAATTAGAAAAAGGAAGTGAAAAGAAGATTAGGTCAGTATTTTCAAAGATGTAGTGGAATAGTCAAGAATATCAAGAATATCAAAGATCCTTCACTGGTTGATTTTTATAGTAATGCACCTTCCCTAAACTTTTTCAAGGATACTCCAGTGGCTCAGATGTGCCATATAAACCTTAAAAAATGAAAATAGTATTTTACTAGCAATAGACCATTTTCATAATTGACACTAAAGCCTCTGAAGTTGGTGTTGGAGCTGTATTTTCTCAATGTCATGGCTAGCTGGGGCAGATGGTGCGTAGGAGGTCATGTAAGCTATATATGTAGCCCTTGTCACCATCATCTTCCCTCAGTTCATGCACACTTCATGTCACTAGGAACACATCACACCTGGCTGAGTCTGAATCTTACAGCAAAAGATTCTCTTCCTAAATTTGGTTAGTCACCTTTACAAAGAAGGCTGTTTTATGAGGTGTCTGATTATGATGGCTGTCTAGCATGAGCTTGTACTCCATTCTAGGTTTCAAAGAAGTTAGGGATTCCTTCCTGCCCTTGAAGCTGTGGCTCTTCTCTGCATGAGAAAGATCATCATAATTCCTAGTTAGTCCAAGAAAAAGAGCTCTGATGCAGCTTGATGGCTACTTTTAGTTGCTTGAATGGTTTACTCTATATAGGTGTGACACTTGTTAAAAAATCCTTGGATAAGTGATGGTGGAACAGGAGGATTCTTGGATCTCCTAGAACTAGAAGACAATATGGAGTCTAATAATGACTCTGATGCCTCCTCAGCTGAACAAAATCCTATATGATTTGTGGGGATTTTCCTACGTCCTCCAGTCAAGACACACGTAACGCCACAGTGTCATAAACATATTAGGGAATGTGCCTTGCCAAAATGGAAATGAAAGCTGCCCTGCTCATTATTCCTTAAAGCAACCACCACTCAACCACTCCCCCAAAACTTGGCAGTCAGGAGAAACAAGCTATATATATTTTCCTTTTTTGTCTTGTGTTTTGAGAATCCTGAGAAGATAGTACAGACCCCTTGGACTTGGACCTCTCATATCTGTCGAGCATACCTCACAGAACATCTCTTAGAGTTTCCTTGAAAAGACTGACTCAAGAGCCTTGTGTACATTCTCATGGTGTCCTCACTGAGGAAAAGAGGAAGGTAGTCCCCAATACATAGCAAGCTCCACATTAATCCGGAGCTTCTGACGGTTGGCCCTCAGGAATTTGTTTTGCCAGTATTAATGAGCCATTGTGTTTATACTGATATGAACATGCAATCTCATGCTTATCCAGGGCTTAAGTCTGGTCAAGCCTACAGGTGAAAAAACATTTCACCCAGGAGATGTTTGGAGTGTTTTTTTCTATGTGTGTGAGGTATTTGACTCATGTGACAATTCCATGTTAGCAAGACACATAATATGCAAGGCTACACTGCTCCATTTGTCCCTAAGGGAGAACTGAACTGGTTATAATTATAGATCGTCCAACTTCGTCTGTCCTCATCCCCTATGTTTTAATGACACTGGATTATGTATGGATTTTCCTGATAAGACGGAAGCAAGCTGTTCTGCTGGTAGAGTATGAACGATATGTATGGCATGGATTAGATGGACAGTTGCTTTGAATTCTAGAGTGAATTCTGGGTAATTACCTGTATTACATGGAATAATAATAATGGAGTAATTACTTCTTTCTAAACATTTGAGAACATCATATACAAATGCCTCATGCTCTTTCCACATGCTTTCAGAGGCACAATGGTGACTTTAGACCATTCTAGCATACAGTGCACCTGGTGATGAATTATGGTGGTTAATAACTGACATGGTGGATCACTTTAAACAATTATGACATTGCCTGTTTCATTGGCACCTGGTCCAAGTCTTCTAAAGCCTTTTCTAAGCTTTTCCGGTGCCTTCATACCATCATCATCACAGATCTATTATCATTAAATATGAAGGAGAAATGTTTCTCACAGCTCCCAGTTCACATGTTGTGCTTGGCAAACATTTTGTCAGTTATTAAATATATTTACAAACACATTATATTACCGAAAAGCTGTCGGCGAACAGACATTTTATGGCATAAATTTATCTAAGAGATTTGGAATTTTCATGTTCACACCCTTGATAAATATAAACATTATTTTGATATACTAAAAAAAAAATGTAGTTGTAATAATTGTAAAAATGTCTTTAAAAATGTAAAATATATTTTATTTATTGTAGACTCTGGAATCATAGCACTAAATAAATATACTAAAGTAAGTCGTAACATATAAATCACATGGATTAAATATAATTAATACTCAATTTAGGAAAATACTGTGAGTTTTTTTGTTCTATTGTTTAAATCAAATATACACCGACCAGGCATAACATTCTGACCACTGTCTGGTGAAGTGAATAACACTGATTATCTCCTCATCATGGCACCTGTTAGTGGGTGGGATATATTAGGCAGCAAGTGAACATTTTGTCCTCAAAGTTGATGTGTTAGAATCAGGAAAAATGGGCAAGTGTAAGGATTTGAGCGAGTTTGACAAGAGCCAAATTGTGATGGCTAGACGACTGGATCAGAGCATCTCCAAAACTGCAGCTCTTGTGGGGTGTTCCTGGTCTGCAGTGGTCAGTATCTATCAAAAGTGGTCCAAGGAAGGAACAGTGGTGAACCGGCGACAGGGTCATGGGCGGCCAAGGCTCACTGATGTATGTGGGGAGTGAAGGCTGGTCCATGTGATCCAATCCAAAAGACGAGCTACTGTTGTTCAAATTGCTGAAGAAGTTAATGCTGGTTCTGATAGAAAGGTGTCAGAATACACAGTGCATGACGGGTCAGGGCTGTTTTGGCAGCAAAAGGGGGACCAACACAATATTAGGCAGGTGGTCATAATGTTATGCCTGATCTGTGTATATTGTCACTCATCATGTAGAAGATAATTGTCATACTTGTTTGGATTGGGAGCAGGTGCAGTGTTCAGAAATGAAAGCAAATTTTATAGATAAATTCACCTACCGTTCATTAATATTTTATTGAATATTGGAGCTATATTCATTGGAGCTTCTATTGAAGCTTTGTCCTGTTTAATCGAAATAAATAAAACCTGCTGCTTTAAAGCAAGTCACAAGATGGCAGTGTTGATTCAGAACAATGATAGTTCTGACTAATGTCATGAATGTAATTTGATTGTAGTTGTAACTCTCTCCAGTCCAGAAACAACATGTCTGGGATTTTATTTTATTATATTTCTATATTTATTTATTTATTACTATTTTGGCACAAGGTACTCTAGGCCTCAAAGGGGGTACAAATAACAGCAGAAGAACAGAGACTCTTGACAGTTCAATGTTTTTATGAGCAGTGATTTAACTTCCCAAAAGCCTGAAGAAATTTGGCTTTTGATATTTTACATTCACATATTTTAAAACAAAGCAGAAGTGACAGTTGATTAACAATTACATGTTATAGCATAGCTAGGATGAAAGAAGTACAATGATAGAAATATATGCATATATAAGTAGCATTGTAGTTTTTTGTAACCAGAAAAAATGATATTTATAATGTAATAATAGTAGAAAAGAGATCTAAATAAACGTTTTAGTTGCTCGGTGACATAAGAACAGCCATGTTGGTTCTTGCACTGGTTGTTTGGTGCAATGTGTGTGTGATCCAGAGCTGTCGGTTCCTTCCTGAGCTCGAGTTACTGTCAGTTTGGAGTTTCACATGTTCTTCATATGTCCATGTGGGTTTCCTCTGGGTTTGCTGGTTTCCTTCCACTGTCCAAAAACAACGTATAAGTGGACTGGTGACCCTAGATGACCGTTTAGAATATATGCCTGTCTATTCCTGTGTATTTGTCTACAGAGTTCCTATGATAGGCTCCAGATACACAGCCATCCTGTCCAGGATACAAGGCTTAATGAAGAAGAACTGGCACTGGCAACAAATCAATTCTCCATTTTTGCTCAAAACACATTGTTTGATTTTCAGATCAGGTTCTTTACTAAACAAAACCTAAAATATTGCTAATCCTGTGACATCCAGATGGAGACAATTATTCTGACATTATTAGTCTCACATACTTCAGTGTTTGTTTTTTAAGGAAAAACATCATGAAAAGCTTCAGCTCCTGAGCTCAGGCTACTGTCTGTGCTGCGGTTTGGATGGTTTCCCGGGATCTCCAGTTTCCTCCTTCCTCCCTACAGTGAATTAATGACTGTAAACGGCCAGTAGGAGTGAATGTGTGTGTGTGTGTGTGTGTGTGTGTGTGTGTGGTGTGTGTGTGGTGTCCTGCGATGGTCTGGCATCTCATGCAAGGTGTGTAAATGAATTTATCGACATAAAGGATAGACGCATTTATTTTTAGTCTTCATGTCACATTCATGTATGTTGGACTTCACTGTAACCTATAATACACCACAGGAGTGTTACATACAGCAGAACTACATTTACATAACTGGCATTTGTTAGACACCCTTATCCAGAGCGACCTACAATTTATCTCATTTTATATAACTGAGCAATTGAGGGTTAAGGGCCTTGCTCAAGGGCCCCAAAGTTGCAGCTTGGTGGACCCGGGATTCAAACTCACAACCATCCAATCAGTAGTCCAACATCTAAACCACTAAGCTACCATATCCCTATTGCAAATTGTATTAAATAAAGTATAAACTGGAGTGTTAATCTCTTGGACACTCAATTTATTTATTTAGTCCTTTAAGTATTGAGACATGACTGAGTACTTTATACCCTGCTGCTGCCTCAGGAGAGATGAATTATAAATTCGGAAGTGAGTATAAAACTGTTCCTGACCCAAACCCCTCACTCCTTTCTTCCTCTTTATGCCAAACTCAGACACAGTGGAATAAATTCCTCTCACTGGACAC
Organism: Hemibagrus guttatus; assembly: GCA_033459395.1. NCBI lineage: Eukaryota > Metazoa > Chordata > Actinopteri > Siluriformes > Bagridae > Hemibagrus > Hemibagrus guttatus. The sequence continues at coordinate 12,751,352 of JAUCMX010000020.1, forward strand.
GCCTAATTAACTAGCTCTAAGAATGGCTATTAAAGTCTACTTAAACTCTGACCAGCTGTAATAACCTCTACGCCTATCACCACACACACACACACACACACACACACACACACACACACACACACACACACACACACACACACATCTAATAGCCATACCCAATTACCACTGAAGTGCTGGGGGAGAGGGGACGATGAGATCTCCTACTAGAGTAATGAAGAACCTACGGCATACCTGCCTTATCTTCACACACACACACACACACACACACACACACACACACACACACACACACACACATGCACGCACACATTTTCACCTACATCAGCTAAATGTCAATAGTGTGTCTTCTGGGAGTGCGCGGGTGTGTGTGTGTGTGTGTGTGTGTGTGTGTGTGTGTGTGTGTGTGTGTGTGTGTGTGTGTGTGTGTGTGAGTGTGTGTGGAGGGCATAGAGACAATGGCCATTGGTTCTCTTCCCAAAGTTGTGATAAAACACACACACACACACACACACACACACACACACACACACACACACACACACACACACACACACACAATAGACCAGTAGAATGATTGTGGATAAAGTCAAAACAGTGCTAAAAAAGAATAAACTTCACAGGGTAACAGTAACTCTGCTTTACTGTTCCATGTCATGCTGCCACACACCATCACTGATTATTTTCCTGTAACAGCATTCCCCACATTGTGTTATTTCTTTACTTAACACATGCTAAATGTTTGGACTTATACTCAATTCAGAAATGAGCAGAAATGGGCTAGATATCAACATTTACTTCAAAATTGTGTGAATTTTTTTTTTTCCGTTAAAAATATTGCCCCTAGTAGGCTAGGAAAGAACAAAAATACTTATTAAAAACTACAAATTCTTAATGCCCTGAGTGTCTATTTTCATATGCGCTATTAAACACTGCGGAGTGTGACATGATAAATAAATTCAATGCCAAACATGAACACTACAAAACAGGCACAAATCCATTGCATCTATATTCTATGCATATATATACATATATGACTTAAATGTGTTAAAGTTACCTAAAGTTACCTCTCTCTCTCTCTCTCTCTATATATATATATATATATATATATATTTATTTATTTATTTATTTTTTTCACAATGTGAATCCTTTTGAAAAACATTGTATATAGTCCTGTAAAGTCCTTCCCTGCTGTATGACATTTATTATTCAGCTTACATTTATGCTGAAGCATTGTACATGTGAAGGTTCATTGCACCATATTCATATATTTGAATTCAAATAAATTCATCTGACTTGATCTGACAAATTATCACCAGTGAAGATGTCACATTATATATTATATCCTTATGATCTACAGTGCACAGCTTGATGAATGAATGAATGAATCGTTAGAAAATCACAGAAGAAAATTTTACACACACGTTCACACACTGACACAAGTCTGTTATGCTTAGAGCACTGAAACACAGACATGTAATGTAAGGTGAATCAGGTCAATGACACTTGTATTTCTCTCTCTCTCTCTCTCTCTCTCTCTCTCTCTCTCTCTCTCCTCTCTCTCTCTCTCTCTCTCTCTCTCTCTCTCTCTCTCTCACACTCTCACACACACACACACACACACACCTATTACTCAATATAGAGAGTGTGTGTGTGAGGCTTCCTCTTCACTTGTGAAAAGTCTTTCCACCCTGACAGCAAAGCGAGCGCTGCACTGATGCCCATCACTTTCACTGTCACACTTACATGCACACACACACATGTTTTCATTTATTTTCTCTCTCTGTCTTATATATATATATAAGGGTGACTAGTGTGAATAAACCTAGTCAAAATATATGAACACACACACACACACGCACACGCACACGCACACACACACACACACACACACACACACACACACACACACATACATTCGCAAGGATCGATTAAGATGTGTGTTGCTCACTGTGGACAGGTCTGGTCTAATCTCTCTGAGTCCCTGTTCTCTCTCGGAGCCCATTATGAGCACGCGCCTTGTATTAGCCCATTAATCTGCTGATGGTGTGGCACATTAGATTCCTTCCCCCTTCCTCCCGAGGGAAGCTGTTTGTCATGATAGATTGAGCCCGTGTGTTTGTGTGTGTCTTTGTGTGTGCATGTGAGTGATCTCCGTCTCTTTGTTTGACCAGAATTTAAAAAAAGACAGAGAAACAATATCTCACTTTGCTCTTTGTCTTGTTTGGGGTCTGGCTTCGTCCTCGGCAATGCTGGTATAGGGTACGATCTTACTTTAATGAATGAATGAATGAATCGTGACACACACACACACAAATACACACACACACACACACACACACACACACACACACACACACACACACACACACACGAAATAAATTCAGGCAAAACTAGCAAAAAGGTAACAGCAATTTGCATACATATACATATATAACACTTCAAGTTAATGAACTTAAATGAACGTCAAGTATTTCCTCATGTTTTCATTTTATTTTATGTTTGTGTCATAGTCAGGAGTCTGAATCCCAGTGATGCGACAAATGGAGCTAAACTGGCCGTGCTGTCTGAGTGGGAGGGATGTAATACTCTCTCTCCCCTGTCAATCACAGAGACACTAGCCAATCACGATCATTTGTGAGTTCATGCATGTAGAAGAGGGCAGATAGCGTTACGCTGCCATGTGATGCAGCATGAGCAGCAGTTTGGAAACATGTGGTTAGCTGGATTCATGTGTATCAGAGGAAGCCTTCACCCTCCCTGGTTCCGGTTCATATAAGATAAGATAAGATAAGATCTCTCTCTCTCTCTCTCTCTCTCTCTCTCTCTCTCTCTCTCTCTCTCTCTCTCATATATATATATATATATATATATATATATATATATATATATATATAAAATTGTATTTAGAATTGTATTCATATCTGTCACATTGCAGGGCAGAACTGGCTGGTGGGTGGAAATTGGTATGCAACCAAATTGGAAAGAAAAATGATGGGAGAAAGAAATGCCAAATATATAATATTTCTTTGTGTTGTGTTTGTAGATTAATAGCTAAATGGTTTTAATGTATTCAAAGTGAGAGTTTTGGAATGTTTATACGACAGAGTAAAACATATCCAATTAAAAGAACAAGGATCGTCATTTCTGGAGTGTGTGAATTCTGTGTCAGATCTTAAACTAGCTCTTTATAGGCACCAAATAAGTAGTTTTCAACTGCAATTGAGATACACACAAAAAATCCTAAGCTTCCTATATTACAAATATTTCAGATTCCCTAAAATAACATTACACAGTTATTTGTCTTCCTGCTTGTCTAACCCTCTTTTGTCTAATACATCTGTTGTAGATCTGTCTCCTATTTGCTTTTCTGTATTTTGTCTTTTCCGTGTTAATGCAGGTGTACTCAGCTAATCTGACGGCTTCGACCAGGGCTGTTGGAACACAAACACCGGCGTGTTTTCCGATCAATAGCTCCATTAAACACGAATTAGTGCTAACTTGATCAAACAGCATGCCTTAGTGCCAATCTCTGTCAATTACCATGGTAACTGTGAGAGGCTCTTCTAAATGGCTCCAGGAGCCACTCGATCCACAACGGGAGACGCCAATCACACTCTACAGCCCGCAGCAAGAGCAGAAGATGAGAAGAAGAGAGAGGGAGAGAAGAGAGAAAGGAAAGAGAGAGAGAGGGGAAGTAGTCTCCATGGCGTACTCCTCCAGCACATCTCCAACTTCAAGATGAACTTTTAAGATGGAACGAGGGGAAAAAAAGAAAGCCATTTCTTATTTTCATGAAATCAGCTGCATGATGGGAAGATTTGTGTGGCTGTGGTGTTTGCATTCATTCCTGACATTAGTTTTTTGCTGCAAATATGTTGGCTTTTTTTTTTTTTGCTGCTAATAGTACTTCAAAATCATTTGAAGTATTAATATAATCCTAGTAAGTAACTGTGTAAATGTCCATGTAAGATCCTTAGCTAAACATAATATCTCTAGGAAAATATCCCTTACATGTGGTGTGATACAATATGTATGATTCTCTGTATGATGAACACGCTCATCTGATTGATCAGAAGTAGTTTATAGTTTCTGTAAGTTATAGTTTCTATAGTAACAACTAATTCATCCATTCTGGATGCTCCACATCAAGGAAGACAAGGAAGGAGTCTCCAATTTCAGGGGCACGGTGGCTTCATGGTTAGATCATTTGTCTCACACCTCTGTGGTTGGGGGTTTGATTCTTGCCTCCACCCTGTGTGCATGACATTTGCATGTTCTCCACATGCTTTTGGGGTTTCCTCTGGGTACTCTGGTTTCTTTCCCAAGTCCAAAGACATGATGTAGACTGATCTCTAAATTCTCTATAGTGTGTGAATGATTGATGGGTTGGCACCCTGGCCAGGGTGTCCTTGTGCCTCAAGCTTCCAGGGATAAGGCTCCAGGTTCCCCTGAATCCTGTGTAGGAAAATCAGTACAGTGACAACTGATGTCTCCATTTTCATTATGTTTGCATTGAAAGTCTCAAAATGCATACTGTCTCTATGACTTTGTGTTCGGTGTATGTGACCATGCACTAAATATGGAGAAAAATATACAGGAGATGAGGGAAACCATAGAGAGTTCTAATATTCAGGGGAGGGAGGCCACTAGTGGTGTGGAGGTGAAATGACCTGGGCTTACGTGACAGGGGATTTTCTATTTAAAACATAACACATTATAAATATTGTGAAAAATGAGGCACTTGTTAGCATTACACATGTAACCCTAGCCTAAAACTGGGCAGCTGTTATTATTGTGTGCCTCTGTACATTCTTCACTTAAACACAATCTACTATGTAGTGCACTATTGGCATATAAGCACCTAAATTCATCTACTTCAAATTCATTAATTCAGTCATCTTCAGCACAGGAAGAAGTGGACCAAATCAGGAAACCATGTGGATTCTGCTTTGGTCTTCTGCTTGCAGTCAATCTGCCTCACGGTTCAATATCTTACGTATTCTGAGCTGCTTTTCTGCTCACCATGATTATAAAAGGTGAGTCACCATAGGCTTCCTGTCACCTCCAACCAGTTCTCCTCCGACCTTTCTCATTAGCAAGGACTTTCTGCTTGCAGACTCAGATGTTTTTTGTTCAAAGTTCAAATCCCAGAGTACAAATCCCAGTACTGCCAACTTTTGGGCCCTTCAGCAAGGTCCTTAACCCTAAAGTGCTCAGTTGTGTAAATGAGATAACTGTAAGGGCGTCTGCTAAATACAGTAAATGTAAATGTAAACTCTAGAGACTGCTGTGTGCAGAAATACCAGCAGGTATCGAAACACTCATACCAAACCATCAGATGACCTATATAATTGTGCATAGAATATTGTACAGCAGCTTACTGGAGGTATTCATGGCAGTTGCGTAGTACAATAAAAAGTGCAGCACAATAAATGCAATTTTACTGGAGAAAGCCACAGACAGATGCAGCTCCAGACCTGTGTAATCTTATATTTGATATATTACACCTTTGCTATTACAAAGACATGTTATCTTAATAAAAGACCCAATCATTACTGTAATCACATGCACTGATGAGGTAGGTTATGTTCATCATTATCACTCATCCCTTCCCTACACACACACAGACACAGACACACACACACACACACACACACACACACACACACACACACACACAGTGATATAAGGAATACCCTGTTGTTGTGTGTTGCTGTAATTGATGCAGATATGAAAGCAGCCTGCTGTAAAAGTGATGGCACTGCAGGTCCTCCATGGCCTTTGTAACAATAATAAATAAATATCATCAGACGATACGGTATAACACTTTAAGTGGACAGAATACACACTTTTACACACATTCCATAACAATCAATATATCAAAGAAAGCAAGAACTGAAGTTTGAAATCAGACTTAATTTAAAGAAAGAGGTAAAGGAGAAGGAGGTGGGAAGATAATTGTATGAAAAGAAAGGAAGAATAGAGAAATGGCATGATGAATAGAGCAACGGGGGAAAATAAAAACCAAAATACAATCTCTCTGTGCTTTTGTCCAGTCTGACCCTCTCTGCTGACCTCCGGTATCCCATCATCCCCTGCAAAGTGTGGGACAGATGTGTGCTGTGCTGTGGAGAGCTGTGATTTCCCATGTGTTCTCCCCTCACTGAACCTCTAATACTGTCTTTCCTCTCCTTCCATCTCTCAGACTCATAGATTCCTGAATGAGGCTCAGAAGATAATTGAATATGTTACGCCTCTGTACGGATGATAACAGGATAAGAGAGATGGATCAGATGCCAGCTGTTTGTTGTTATTTATGAGATTACTGCTCAAACTCTTTATGGTATCATTCAAAATCATTATGGTAAGTCGTATTGATATATAAGTGTAAGAATGTGTAAAAAAGGAGACACATTTGCACAGAGGTTAGCATCGCTGCCTCACAGCTCAAGGGTCCCTGGTCATATCCTGAGCTTAGGTTATTATCTGTGTGAAGTTTATCCATTTTGTGGGTTTCTTCCAGGTTCCCTAGTTTCCTCCCTATGTCAAAAACAGGCTTGTATATGGATTGGCCACTCTGTGTGCCGTTGTAGACCAGTGTCCCATCCTGGCTGTATTCCAGATCCACCACAAGACTGACAAAGTGGTTGTGGATAATGACTGAATGAGTGTGTAAGAATCAACATGTTGGATCGTTCTAAAAAAAAATCTTATTGAGGACAGATTCAGTGTTCTTTGGGTGACTAGTGTGAATAAACTTATCATGCTAGTCAAAATATATGAACACACACACACACACACACACACACACACACACACACACACACACACACACACACACACACACACACACACACACACACACACACACAGTTGCCCTAAGCGGTGATTATCTGTGTAGGCAATGGGATCTCTTGCATGCTTTCTAACCCTGCCTGCCAATAATTAGCTTGAGTTAATTACAGTCTTACTGCAGATTAAACTAGTGAAAAATCACCCAAGAGGTATGATTATATAACACACACACACACACACACCTTCTGAGGTTTATGAGCTCAGTGTCCATGCTCAGAGCAGAGTTTGGAAAGGGTCAATATGAGAGTGATGACAGTTTAGATCTTACACACACACACACACACACACACACACACACACACACACACACACACACACACACACACACACACACACACACACTACATATACAGAAATAGCTTCTAAGAGCAGTAATGTGAGGACATCCTGGAAGAACCAATTAAGTAATGGCTTAAGGTCCTAACGTTCTTCTGGGGTTCGTTTCTCTGGCTCAAGCTCCCCCTTTCTCACTTTCTTTAAATTCTCTTCTCTCTTTCTTTTCCTTCTTCCCACTTCCCATTTCCAATTTCTGCAAATGCACACATAAACTGTAACACACTGCGGTAATAATCTCACACCATTTTAACAGCCCAGATCCACTGCAGGAAATGAACAATTAGCCAATTAGCAGTTACAGTCTATCCCTCAACACTCTTAACACTCATTAGGCTCTGTGGGACTACGTCTTCTCCTCCAGCATGCTAATTATGTAGCATTAATATGAACATCTGGAATACTGTTAGACATATACACCTTTAAATGCAACCTTAAATGTATTACAGATAACATACACAATGTATAGCTTGTTTGTCAAGGGGAGGTGGTAGCTTTGTGGCTTAGTAGCTTAGTAGTGGTTACGGTGTTGGACTACTGATCAGAAGGTTGTGAGCTCAAATCCCCGGTCCACCAAGCCACCACTGCTGGGCCTGTGAGCAAGGCCCTTAACCCTCAATTGCTCAGTTGTAAAAAGAAAAAAAAAGAGAGATAAATTGTAAGTTGCTCTGGATAAGGGACTCTGACGAATGTTGTAAACATTTGACACTTTTTCTCGCTCATCAGTGGGATGGAGGATCAGTCTCAGCTTCTGCTACTGTATTTTGTCTAATAAAACAACCAATATGCAAAGCAATTAAAATTAAAAGCAATATGACTATGCAATATCCTAGCAGTATCACTATGCCTGATTGACTTTTATGAGCACCTTACAGACTAAGATCTGAGTTATATTTCTACTGTGAAGCTGATTGGTTGTGTGTTTGGGTGCATGTCTGATATGGACGTAAACCTCAAATGTCCACATCATGTGTGATTTTGATTCATAATCCAATGATGTAATATTTGAGGATATGGCTGCATCTGCTAGGAAATGATACAATTCTGTTTGATTTAATAGCCTAAGTAGTACCCCACCTTTATCAACAAATCACAAGGGCTTAGTGGTTATCATGTTTGCTTCCCATTTCCAGGGTTGGGGGTTCGATTCCTGCCTCCCCCTCTCTGTGTATTAAATGTTCTCCCTGTGCTTCAGGGGTCCAAAGGCAAGCACTGTAGATTCTCTGAGTTGTGTGCGTGTGTGAATAGGGGTGTGAGTATATGTGTAATGGTGCCCTGTGATAGGTTGGTGCCCTGTCCAGGTTGTCCCCTGACATGTGCCTCAAGTCCCCTGCAATAGATTCCAGGCTCCCCACAGCTGTGTGTAGAATGTATAGATAGATGGATGAATGCAATTCAATCACTACCTTTTGAAGTAATGCATCAATCCAGTTCTGTGGTTTGTGAAGAGATTGAACATTCTGACCCTTATGTTGCTTTTATAAAGGTAATATAAATGCAAATGCAGCTCAAGTGTAAAGCATACAACTTTAAACAAGAAAATATATCTTCTTGGCCGTCAGCGTGCTCCCAATGTCCCTTTTCTTAAAGTGTAGTCTGAAATGTATAATCATGTATTTCAATATCTACCTTTTATTTGCCATACGGTCAGGAACTCAAAACCCATATTTATCACATTTTTGGACATTGGTCCATCTGTCCATCTTTCCATCCATTCATCAGTGTGTCTGTCTGTCTGTCTGTCTGTGACTCTTGTTAGCACGATGTCTCGAGAACAACTAGGTGAATTAGATTTAACTGTAACCAGCAAAGTGTGAAATAATTTTTCTTCAATAGCTTCCTTCACTTTTAGTGTATAGTTTAAGGATATACACTGGAACCTTGGCATACGAATGCTCTCCCTTAGGAATTTGTGCCTTAAGAATTGAAATTTTGCAAGAAATTTGCATCAGCATACAAAGCATTTTTGGCATATGAACGATCCAAACTGAACTAACTGGCTAAGTTGCGCGTACGTCCAGGAACCATTCAAAACTTTTTTGAACTTTTTTTGCGTCAGTGGGAGCCCAAGTGAAGACAACTAAAGTTTATGAATTTTACAATTTTTTTTTTAGTCAGCGAAAACTGTTTCAAAAAAGTCAACCCACGATACCAACGCTGCCTTTAGCATGCGTTCAAAAGCTACGTGATTTTTCATGCGCTTTTTTGATGCATTCAGATTGGTGGTGTGGGTGGTCTGTTCTATTTTTATCCCAAGCTTGGTGGCACGACTTCCTGTGAGGACCCTTGACCCTTGGAAATTGGTAATATTGGTAATATTTTTGGGTCTCTGCATTATCTGCATATACATTACTACTTATGGGAAAATCTGTATTGCAATATGAATTTTTGCCTTAAGAACTCACCTCTAGAATGAATTAAATTAATATGCCAAGGTTCCACTGTATATTTTCTGACAGGTAATTAGTAAAAAAAAAAAAAAAGATTAGGCTTGGTGGTGATGGTACAGGCATCCCTGCCAGTGACGTTTTTTTCATTTTGTCCTGAGTTGTCTATTATTGATATAATAAAACACAGGACTCTGCTTTGTTTATGCCTCAACCTTATGGGGTAATGTAACACTGTAGTGTATCCTAGAGCACTGTTCACGTTATGTAAGTACAAAGGTGGAAACCATTGTCTTGAGCTCACAGAAGGATAAATCAGCCCTAAGATGTTGCTATTCTGAAAGTAGTCCAAGTACAAGGACTCCAAGTAATATTTGGTCTTCGGTGGTCCTGTGGTGGTTCCTGACATCTCACTGAAGGAGGTTGCCATATTGTTCACAGAACCTGGCTTGGCTACAGTCACAAATGGTACTTAGCTTCATACAGATTTGAACACAAGGCTATCAGTTTTCAAAATTACAAGCACTTGCATTACATACACTTTCAGTACATAAGTGTGAGTACTGATACAAAAATAATTTAATTCTCCACTATCTTTATATCAGCTGCCTCCATGTAGTTGGCTTCAGAGATTTACCCTGCAGGCTCTTAATTAAATCCCTGGCATAAACAGTCCTTCTTCAATTTCACCAACACACACAAAACACACAAGTTATGTGTTGTCTTAGTAAGGCTGTTGTATATTTAAGCATGTGCTGGATTTTGAATGAATGAGTGGCCCTCATGCCCTCTCTCTTGGCCGCCTCTGTAATTCCCGCACTTCCATTAACCGCTGTATTGATAACAGTCATTAGCATATTTATGGTGATAGCAGGGCTGTTATTGTTTGTGCCGGTTATTAATCTTCCTTCCGAGCAACTGATCTGACAGCTCAATCTATTCTGCCATCGCACCGCGCACTCACACACTCGCGCCACACTGTGCTTTTGTCTAGAGGTAAATAGGTGGAGTGTGTGCGTGCCGGGAACGAGGGAAGAGGGAGGAAAAGAGTGTGATTGACATGACCCCTACTCAGGTGAGAAGCTTCCTTCCAGCTGGGCCGTGGGCATTACTGACACCCTGCCAGCCGCTGCCAGTCTTGCGTGATTGTTCTAACTGATTACACTCCCCTGAGGTGGACACACAAACACACACGCTATTTATTTGACATAAATGTATCACACACAAATGTTATTTGTAATATTTGAGCCAGATGTTTGCTTCTGGCTGAGCGTACCATCTAGATGCACAGCATGATGGTAGTAGGACACGTGCAGGTTGGTTGGATTGTGTGTGTGAGGTGGTGGGTAGTGGTGGATATTTGGGGGTTGCTGTAATGTGTATGTATGTGTGTCTGTGTGTGCAAGGGTGTGTATCTGACTAATCGGGGCTCTCTGGAGAGCAGTGAATACGGAGTGTCACTCTCACCCACTGATTGACAGCTTGTTGATTAGGGGTCGACTGAGGGCTGGAAACGAGCCAGTATCACCAGGGGCAATCAGCAGCTCCCATGGCTCATTCTCTCTTTCTCTCTCCCAGACACACACACACACACATGCACCCGAAGAACTCTAGAGGCAACAAGAGCTGATCATCTGAGACCAAATGTGCTTAGATGGAAAGAAAAAGAAAGAGAAAACCTTCAGTGTGGACAAACTGAGCATAGCATCATCTTAAAATGTCTGGGCAAATTAGTGTACCTAATTCATACACCACACAAACACACACACACACACACACACAAAACATGTGTACAGCAATGCTCAAACACCCAGTACAAAAGTATTAGTTGCCTTATTGTACACTTTCAAGAACACCATGAACAAAGTGTATTTGTCAAGATAAGGTGCATTAAACCTCTTTTGGCTGCAAAGGAGAATCTTTCAGATTTTTTAAAAATCATTTATCATCTTCAGTGATAAATATCTGCCTTTATTGAGCCTATCATTTTGCCCATAATGCTGCACAGTGATATATTAGTGATTGCTTTAATAAAGCGCTGTAGCGAGATGTTTTATGCTACAAATGTAAATCAAAACTCACACCACACAGTACATCAATTACCCAGGCTAGAAAAATGCTAATAGAGCAGAATATTTTATGGAAGCAGTAAAATTTGAAATCGTATACCATGTAAGAAAACACTAAAAGGCAGGTCATGAATACAAATAGTTTGAGGTTTGTCTTTTACATGCAGCAGTGATGAGCTATCACTCTGCATGTATGTCTGGAAGAGTGTGTGTGTGTGTGTGTGTGAGAGAGAGAGAGACAGACAGAGGTGAAAAAAGAGAGAGACAGAACGATATCTTTTTATTAGTTTAATCCAGACTGGCAAGACTTTGTTGAGGAATGAGTTTTTATAGTGTGTGTGCCTCCATATACTAGCAGATGAACAGTTAATGGACAAAACAACATTAGGTGTCTTATTAAGGTTTTGGACCGCTGTACTGTTTTCGCTGTCAGTCTGATGGCATCCTGCATTGACATTCTCATCAGCTGAAGAACGTTTGCACATCACAGTAGCAGTACAAGCATCTCAGTCAGTAAATGTGTGCATTCCACCACACTAGTGCAAAAGTGTAGCACTTGCCATCTGTGCCTTGAAGACATCCTGCCTAATTCTTGTTCCGAAGAAGACAGCTCCCTCCTCCCTGAATGATTATAGACCAATAGCCCTCACATTTATTAGAGATTAGTGCTTTACCATATCAGACCAGCTCCTGGACCTCTGGATCCCCTGTAGTTTGCCTACCAGCCACATGAAGGCATGGATTTATTGCAGTTATACAATGATCAGGCATAACATTATGACCACCTGCCTAATATTGTGTTGGTCCCCCTTTTTCGGCCAAAACTGCCCTGTCCCATCATGCGCTGTGTATTCTGACACCTTTCTATCAGAACCAGTATTAACTTCTTCAGCAATTTGAGCAACAGTAGCTCGCCTGTTGGATCGGACCACACGGCCCAGCCTTCGCTCCCCACCTGCATCAATGAGCCTTGGCCACACATGGCCCTGTCGCCGGTTCACCACTGTTCCTTCCTTGGAGCACTTTTGATAGATACTGACCACTGCAGACCGGGAATGCCCCACAAGAGTTATAGTTTTGGAGATGCTCTGATCCAGTCGTCTAGCCATCACAATCTGGTCCTTGTCAAACTCGCTCAAATCCTTATGATTGTCCATTTTTCCTGATTCTAACACATCAACTCTGAGGACAAAATGTTCACTGCTGCCTAATATATCCCACCCACTAACAGGTGCCATGATGAGGAGATAATCAATTTTATTCACTTCATCTGTCAGTGGTCAGAATGTTATGCCTGGTTGGTGTATATGTACTGAAATGCCCTACTCCCATCTGGACTGCAACACCACAGTACTAATCACTTTTTTTGATACCTCAAGCAAATGTAGCACCTCTTTCAATCTTTTCTGTTAAGAGAGGATGAGAAGAATGCCGTGGACATGTCCATGATGTCCTGGGTCACTGACTACCCATTTGTGCAGCTGGGAATCTGCCTGTCTATGTGTCTGCTGAACAGCACTGGAGAAACACCAGGAACTATTTTACTCCATTCCTCTTCACCGCAGACTTTCAGTACAGGTCAGCTCTCTGCCACCTTTCAAACCTTTCAGGTGCATGAGGGCATCCAGGACAGGATGAAGAGTACAGGAACCTGGTCAACACCTTGGTGTGGGAAAAACTACCTACTCCTCAATGTGGCCAAGACCAAGGATATGGTGGTGGACTACAGGAAGAACAGAAGCACAGTCAGCTCTATTACCATCATGGATCAGGGCGTTGAGACACCTTGGTGTCCATCTAAACAACAAGCTGAATTGGAGCATTTACAGGAAAGGAATGATTCTTCTTTATGAGGAAGACTTGGGCCATTTAATATCTGCTAGAAATTGTTAGAGAACTTCTACCAGTTTTAATACTCTCTGGGAAAAACAGCATCCTCTCCATGACCTACAAGTTCAAATTTTTCCCAGAGAACCTTTTCAACACATTTGCTGAGTCTGTAACATGTCTTGTGGCAAATTCAAAGTCAAATCAAATTACAAATTTTTATTTTTTATTTGTCACATACACAACCATACACAGTACGATATGCAGTGAAATGCTTACACGACTGTTGTGACCTCGAAAAGGAAATAAGAAATAAGAAGTAAGAAGGAAGAGGGAAATAAGGCAAAAATAAGAATAAATATAAAATAAAATATATTATATAAAATATAAAATCTACAATTAAGTTAGAGATGTAGAAATATATAAAAATATATAAAAATGTAAAAAGGTGGAACTGTAGCAGTGTGCAAATGTGCATATGTTCAAAGTGATCAAAGTGGTTTAGTCCTGTGCAATGTGCAAATGTTCAAGTTGGTTTGGTGTGTTCCAACACATGTGTGAAGGAAACATGAGAGTCCAATCAGTTGAGTCCTATGTGGAGTTTTGGTTGAGAGTCCGTATAGCCTGCAGGAAGAAGCTTCTCCTCAGTCTCTCTTGTGTTGGCCTTCAGAGAGCGGAAGCGCTTTCCTAACCGCAACAGAGAGAATAGTCCATTGTTGGGGTGGCTGAGGTCCTTCACGATCTTCCTGGCCTTGGTCCAGCACCGCTTGCTGTAGACTGAGTGCAGGTCAGGGAGCTTGGTACGGATGATGCATTCAGCTGATCACACCACCCTCTTCTGTCTCTCAGCTCTTCTGTCCTGCATGGTGCTGTTCCCAAACCAGGTTGTTATGTTTCCCATCAGGATACTCTCTATGGTGCAGGAGTAAAAGTTCCTGATCACCTTAGAGGGCAGTCTAAAGTCTCTCAAGCGTCTGAGGTGGTAGAGGTCTTTTTCACCACGGTGTTGATGTGACAGGACCATGACAGGTCCTGCGTGATGTGAACACCGAGGTATCTGAAGCTATCCACTCTCTCCACTGGCTCTTGTTGATCACGGGGGTCTGGTAGTTCCTCTCCTGCTTCGTGCTGAAGTCCACTATCAGTCCTTTGTCTTACTGACGTTAAGGAGGAGATTGTTCCTCTGGCACTAGTTCTCCAGATTCCTAATCTCCTTCAGGTAGGCTGTCTAATTTCAGATCAGTCTGACCCCAACTGTGTCGTCAGCAAACTTGATGATGGTGGTGGAGTTGGTAGTGGCCACGCAGTCATATGTGTACAATGAGTACAGCAGGGGGCTCAGAACACAACCCTGCGGGGTTCCAGTGCTGAGGATGAGGGAGGCTGAGACATGTCTGCCCATCCTTACTGCCTGTGGTCTGCTGGTTAGGAAATTGGAGATCCACTGACACAGAGATGGGCTGAGTCCCAGGTGGTGCAGCTTGGTGGTGAGTGTGGAGGGAATTATAGTGTTAAATACTGAACTGTAGTCAACAAAGAGCATTTTAACAAAATTCCCCTTTCTAGTGTCCAGGTGAGTGAGTGATGTGTGAAGGAGGTGAGAAATAGCATCATCTGTGGAGTGGTTCAGGCGGTAGGAAAACTGTAGTGGATCTAATGTGTCAGGTAGTGAAGAGATGATGAAGTCTTTGACCAGTCGCTCCAAGCACTTCATCACTACCGAGGTCAGTGCGACAGAGTGGTAGTTGTTGAGGGAAGCAGGATGGGTTTTCTTTGGGACAGGAACAATGATGGAAGCATGTGGGGATTACCAACTCGGTTAAGGAGAGGTTGAATATCTCAGTGAACACTGGTGCTAGCTGGTCAGCGCAGGCTCTGAGGACTCGACCAGAGATTCCGTCTGGTCCTGCTGCTTTCCTGGTGTTCACTGTCCTGTTGGCTCTTCTCACATCATGCTCGGAGATGATGAATGCTTTTTCGGTGTTGGCATTCTCTTCTTGTCTGCAGCCACTAGCATTAGCTTTAGCATTAGCTATAGCATTAGCATTAGCATTGATAGCTGCAGCTTCGAAGCGAGCGTAGAAGATGTTCAGCTCATCTGCCAGAGACGCGTCCGCA
The DNA here is from genome assembly GCA_033459395.1 of Hemibagrus guttatus. Lineage (NCBI taxonomy): Eukaryota > Metazoa > Chordata > Actinopteri > Siluriformes > Bagridae > Hemibagrus > Hemibagrus guttatus. The sequence goes on from JAUCMX010000020.1 coordinate 12,766,944, forward strand.
TTCGACATACCAGATGTTGGTGCTTTATAGTCAGTTATTGTTCTTAATCCCTGCCACAGGCTCCTAGAGTCACTCTGTTGGATCTGTGACTCTAGTTTCCTCCCATAGTGCTGCTTCGCCTCCTTCACCGCTTTCCAAATGTTGTATGACCCAGCCTTGTATGAGTCCATGTCGCCCGATGCAAGCCCCACGTTATAGGCAGCGTCGCGAGATCTCAGAGCATCGTGGATGGTCTTATCCACCCACGGTTTCTGATTGGGAAACGTTCTGATGATCGTTTTTTGCACAGTATCATCCGCTAGTTTCCCGATGAATCCCACAACTGCTTCCGTAAACACGTTGATGTCACCAGGGCTGCGCCGGAACATGTCCCAGTCTGTCATCGAGTGCGTCCTCTGGAGCGGCCACCGATTGGTCCGTCCAGCGTGCGACCTCCCTCTGAGCTGGAACTTCCTGCTTGAGCCTTTGTTTATATTTTGGCATTAGGAAAATGGCGGTGTGGTCAGATTTCCCAAACAGGGGGTGAAATTGTCCCTTGTAGCCGTCTTTTATTGTTGTGTAACAATGGTCCAGTGTCCTTTCACCCCTGGTGGGGCAGGTCTGGAAGCTACTGTTCACCATTAAACCCACGCTGCCTCCCCTTGACTTCCCCGATTCCATTGTTCTGTCCATGCGGTGAACTGAGAAGAACTCGGCTGGCTAGATGGTGGTGTGCATGGGCTCTCAGCCTGTTCCTGATGCCGGCTCGTTTCCCCTGGGGCCGCCCTTCGGGTGCAGGACTGTAAATAACCACTTATCAGGTGATTATGTATCATTACTGCTAAGATAAAATATTGAAAATGTTTCTGTTAAAGCATGCAATAAATGTACTATGAATCAGTGAATTTGAGTTCAATGTGGGTTTATTATTGGTAATGAAGGCAATCATTAAAAAAAAACCAGACTGGAAAGTTGCCTAATCACAGGCCAGTGGCACTATTTAAAAAGAAACAATCTGCTTTCTTTCTGGCTTAAAAATTTCCCAGTGAGCTTCTAGTTAAAGTCAGTCATCTCAGTCACCAGTCTCTTTTCCATTGACAGCATGGCCAATGCATTCAAAAAGAAGTGCTGGAAAAGCACCGAGTGGAAGCTTGACCGCTGTCAATTGACTGCTGTTGAATTTGCAGATTGGCTTGATCTGGTCCAAGCTCCTTGATTTTTTTCTTTTCTTCATCCAAACGCCTTGTGAAAGGGTATTTTTGTAAAGATATAACTGGATTTTCTTCCATCTCGAGATATTTCGTTTGCTTCCACATTAATCAGTACCTGTTACGGGTAGCAGGGCTGAGGTTGGACCACTAGGGGGCTCTCAGCATGGGGTTGGTTATGTCATGTCTGTTTTTGTTTATTTCGGCCATGTGTTAGTTAAGCCCCGCCCTGTCCTATTGTGTCTTACTTAATGTTCACCTGCACCTAATGTTTCAATGATTACGTTTCCTATTTATAGTCCTGTCTTTGTCTGCTTTAGTTGCTAGTCCTCGTTTGTATGTAGGCCGATGTAGTGTCGCGGTTTCCGTTTCCTGTTATATGTTCATGTCTCGTGCTTTATGTTTTATGTTAATAAACCCCGTTTTCACGTTAAGCTTTGCGTTGGGTCTGTTATATCCAGCCGGACACCACCGGCCGTAACAGTACCTGCCCGTTAACTGATAATCTGCTGAGTGGTAATGAGACTCATTGAGAATGGGCCAATCACATGAGGCCAAATATATAAAAACAATAATGATTCGCTAACAACAAAAGTGGGAGGGTTCGGGGCACAGAATGCTGCGCCCCAAGGACAATTTGAAACAAGCCAATCAGAGCTCAGCCTCAAATCACATGCTTTTTGTGTTAAAGTAGCATTCTTCTCTGGCTAACTTTAAGAGTGCCCCTTTTTGACTGGCTGCCACTGATTAAGATTAATTACACTGTATACACTATATAACCAAAGGACACCTGATCAGCACACCCATAATTGGTTCTTCCCTAAACAGTTGCTGCAAATTTGGAAGCACACAATTGTACAGGATGTTGTGGTCTGCTGTAGAATTACACATTTCCTTCTCTGGAATTAAGAGGCCCAAACCTATACCCGGAATGACAATGCCCCTGTGCACAAAGTACATGGTTTACCAAGGCCGAAGCATAAGAACTCAAGTCTTCCAAAGAACCCCAATAAACACCTTTGTGATGAACTAGAACACTGACTGAACAGTCATGCTCGAAAATCTAGTGGAAAGCCTTCCCAGAAGAGTGGAGGCTGTAAAGGAGGGATTAAATAGGATGGGATTTTCAGAAAGCACATGAAGATATACATGACCAGAAATCCAGATTAAGATGGGTTCCCAATTGAGTCTAGTTCCTCTCAATGTTTCTCCCTCATATTGTCTCATGGAGTTTTCCTTGAGACATTTGCCTCTGGCTTGCTCATTAGGGACCAGTATAAATTAAAATTTTAACTATAATTTATGTCCATTGGACAAAGTGCTATACAAATAAAATTGAATTAAATTGAACATATGTGTTGATGGTTACAGTCCACAAACATTTGTCCATATACTATATGCTCGCAATTTAGAATTTAAATGGGATTCCCCTTAAATCAATAATGTATTTTGATTTGACCCTATTCTGATTGGTCTGTAGTTTTGGCAGTTGTGTTGGCTATAATTCAAATCACAAGTTTACAGTATATATATGAGAATTTTCTAACAGATTATCATAAGTGAAGTAGCCTTTATTTCACTTGCCTAATATAGTGTTGGTCCCCCTTTTTCTGCCAAAACAGCCCTGACCCTACGAGGCATGGACTCCACTAAATCCCTGAAGGTGTGCTGTGGTATCTGGCACCAAGATGTTAGCAGCAGATCCTTTAAGTCCTCTAAGTTGCGAGGTGAGGCCTCCATGGATCGGACTTGTTTGTCCAGCACATCCCACAGATGCTCGATTGGATTGAGATCTGGGGAATTTGGAGGCCAAGTCAACACCTCAAACTCATTGTTGTGCTCATCAATGTGCTCATCAAACCATTACTGAACCATTTTTGCTTTGTGGCACGGCACATTATCCTGCTGAAAGAGGGCACAGCCATCAGGGAATACCATTTTCATGAAAGGGTGTACATGGTCTGAAACAATGCTTAGGTAGGTGGTACGTGTCAAAGTAGCATCCACATGGATGGCAGAACACAAGGTTTCCCAGCAGAACATTATTCAGTATTTGAATGACACCTTTCTAGCAGAACCAACAACCCAACAACTTTCTATCGATCAACTAGCCAGAGCCTTAATCGCTTGAGCTACTATCACTCATTACACATTATCTACAGATAACTCACAGGAACTTGTTAGGTGGACAGTCCGCATAAACAAACAAAAAATGTGTGCAATTGTTGCAGTGGTGTTGTTTATTTATCATTTTTTGTGTGTCAACTTTTTAGCTGTCAGAAGTAATTTTTTTCCCCAAAAGTTCTCCAACACAAGAAATCCTTCAAGACTTAGCCAGTAACTTTCATCGATTATTTTTCTATATCACCGCAGTAAGATTGCCACAGCTATCAGAAATGTCAGACACACTCCTTTTAGACTTTCAGTTGTAATCAATCTAATAAGAAACAAACATTTTTATTAATAATGTACCAGTAGCATTTCAGAGCAAGATACACAGTAGTTGTTGAGCAGGTCAGATGAAGCAAGCTATCTTGACCGGTGGTGACTGAGGCAATAACTTTCATACAGGTTTCATTTTATTGTAGCACCGTGCTGACAATCACCTGCTCCTACATGCCACCTAAAAACAATGATCCTTGGTTGTTCTGCACATCAGTAAAATAGACTCATCTTGTCAAAGAAGGCAGGTCATTGGGGAGAAGAACCCAGCACGCTGTCAGTCGAGACTCCTGAGTACTAGCACTTGCTCTCACACTTGCCATTTTTCACATTCAAAACAAAGTTTGCATCCTAAGAGCTGATAACATTATGAGAAAGAGATTCCATCAGTGCTCTGTAAAGTCTGCTTTCTCTAAAGGTTATCATGTCACACTTCCCTGTTATTTACGCCCTTGCTAGCCTCATAAGCGTTCTCTAATAATGTATGATTAAAGCCCAATCAACACCCAGATAAGCTCAAGACCTTAATAGATCTTGTGTTAATGAGACTCAAGAAATTGTGCTTTGAAACTGCCAACAAAACAGATGCACAAGCCTGAGCGGCGATATTTAGTGTTCATCCCTATTAAGAAATTAACGATGGTTCTGTAATAAAGGCTACATAAAAAATATTAACTTGTACCTCCAGTTTTTCATCTTTAACAAAAACATATTTTGATATTTCGAGGTCCCAAATGTACTATAGCCTTGACTTGTGGTGTTCCCTCAAATATATTAACAGCCACCCAAATATATCAAGTTTTTTTTTTTTTTTCCATGTGAATGCACTTTTGAGAAAATAATATGCCGTGTTTTTAATTTGTCCCTGATGACAATTTGAATGACGTTAGCGGTCGGGACCAGGCGACAGGAAGACCACAGCAGAACAGAACAACAGTGAGTTGCTTTCACTGTTCAGGGTCGCCACAGCAGACCAACTGGTCCACACAACAACTTGGCACAAGTTTTACGCCGGATGCCCTTCCTGACGAAACCCTCCCATTTTTCCGGGATTGGAACCGGCACTGAATCCAGCGACTGGGGTTTGGGCATTGGCTGCGAATTGAACAACAGTAACAACAATAACCAAAAAGAGAGAAAAAACAAAACCTGATGGACCTCATGAGAGAACTCAGCTCTTCTCTTCTCAGACCCTTCTGATATTTTCCTGCCTCTCAGTCTGCAGTGTCATAATGTTTCCCTGTACTGTATTACTGTTACACTTAAGCTCTTACTGCTACAACTGGGTGCCAGGAATAAACACCGCAACTCTCCTGCACTTCTGTAAGTCGCCCTTATGCTACTGGCAAAACTCATGTAAACTCTTGTCCTCAGCAGTATCTGAATTTGGTTCTTCGCTGGTCTATATATTTTAAACGCAGAGGTGCCAACATTTACAGTTCAGCAGTGACATTGGTTTTGTCGTAAAAAACTTTTTTTTTTCACGGATTCATCTCATTCTTGCAGATTTTTCATCTTGCAATATCTTTCAATTTGCTTAGTGTAATATCACTTGTTTATTGTTTAGCTGTACCCAATCGAACAACACTGGTATCTGGCAATAAAGAGTTATGTAAAACCTCTTATTCCCTACTGATTGACTCCTTAAATACAGCTTTCTATTAAAGGCTCATGTATGGCTTTGGATTTCAAAGATTTCTGTGACTTTTTCTTTTTCTGTGTTCAGAGCACATGATAGAAGAAAAAACAGAAATTTAAGTTATTTTCTGCTTTTTATTTATGATTTTCTGAAATCACAGCACCACAACCTGGGTTCGATTTCCAGGCAGTGAACCAACCCAGTCACTGAGGGGTTAACTCTCAGTGTCGGTCCAGAGATCGGACAAAATAAAAGGGTTGCATCAAGAAGCACATCCACATAAAAAACCTGGGAAAATAAAAAACATACAGATCGTATGATCTACTGTGGTGACCACGAACAGGGATCAGCCAAAAGACAACAACAACATTATTTAGGATTTTCTGAAAATTTGATACAATCTGCTGGGTGAGAAATATAGATACAGTACAACCAAGATTTGGTGGCATGTCCCTTAGTCCATTACACCTCAATCAGTTGCTTTCAAGCCATGAATATGTTACTGGCAGACTCATGTAAAATTTTATCCTCAGCAGTGTTTGAATTTGGTTCTTAGCTAGTCTACATATTTTAAACACAGAGGTGCCAAAATTTACAGTTCAGCAGTGACATTTCTCTGGAATTCACTGAAGGGGAAAGGGCAGGGAATGAAAATGGTGCATCTTTGTTTCTGGAAAAAAAAAAAGCTGTTACTTTTGCTTCATTCAGATTCTTAGCGTTCATTCTAGGTGAACACTGACCTGTGAATTCATGAAATTCAGTTTTGTGAACCAACAGAGAGAAAAAAATGGTGGGGCTGTGGCCTCTTTTTCTTGTCCAGTAAAAGCTCTGTTTATGATGTTTATTATTTAGTTCCTCTGGGTTCTCTGGTGTCCTCCCACTAACCAAAAACAAGCAGGGTAAATTTCCCCAGGTGTGTGAATGAGTGTGGTGGCATAGAATTGAGTCCCATCCTAAATGTTTTCCCACCTGATGCTCAGTGTTCCCAGCTTGAGCAGCAGATTCACTGCTAAAGTGATTTTATGATAAATAAATGAATAAACCAATAAATACAAAAATCAGACTGGAAAATATGTCACTGTCCAACACGATCTGAGAGAGAAATGAGCTAGAATCCTGCCAGAGACAGGTATAGTGGTGAAATAATATTTTTCAATATTTAAAAAATGTTAAGTTTAGGTCAAGCCCACTTTAGTTTTAAATTGGAATTGGGATATTTTAGAGCATTAAACAGATACAGAAAGTGGCACTGTGGGAGTGACATAACAAACGCAGTTTTGTGCACCAATTTGTTTAATGATGACAACATTTTCATTAAATCACTGATGAGGAAGCAAACAGTCACTAACAATCCCAAACCCATATATAAAATAGTGGTCCTGTGTCGGAAAACTTTCCATGTTAGGTCATCATAAGGGATCTGCTACTTAGCGTGAAAGTCTACATGATGATCGACTAACCTTGTCCCAGAAACACTTTAATGGTCTGGGGATGACAGACATCTACACACTCTGAGATCACAGACACACACACATTCAATGTCCAGAGTAAATCATGAACCTCTCAGTCAGCAGCCGCTCCACATTGTCCTGTATTGTCACTCCAGCTCGAGTGTTCGACAGGTCAATTCCCTACATGTTCACGGCTCTCTTCTTTAATTAGAGAGTACATTCTGTCAGCACCAGGCTAGGTGGAATAACAGCAGAAGGGTGTCAAAGGATCAGTTGACCAAACTGATGACATATTGATAAAGCTGATCGGTGAAAGCTTGCAGAGAGAAGCGCCCTAGCACCCTTTCCCTTCCTGCCTTCCCTACATGCTGCTTGAGCTCCGGATCAATTACAAACTGCTGCATGGCTTCGGCAAAGCTCTCGGCTGTCGGCTGGCACAAGAAACCTGTCTCTCCGTCCGCCACAGACTCCAGAGGTCCTCCAGAGGCTACGGCAATCACGGGGCATTGCATGTACATAGCCTCAACTGGTACAATTCCAAAGTGCTCACCGCTAGGAGTGTAAAGGACACAAGTGCTTTTGTTTAGCAGTGCAACCTTCTGCTGGTCAGAGAAGGAGCGCAGAAAGGTGACGTGCTGCTCCAGGGCGAGAGAGGAGGCTAGAGAGCGCAGCTCAGCGTAGTGCTGTACGTTCTCAGTCACCCGCTCATCATAGCCACCTGCCATCACCAAGTGAACCTGTTCCCACTGGTGAGCTGAAATCCGCTCCTTCAGCGCAGCCAGTGCTTGCAATGCTAACGGCAGGTTTTTCTTTCTTTCGTAGCGATTTATCGAGAGAAAAAGGAAGCGCCGGTGCTCAGGGATCAACCCGTCAAGGTCTTCGACCTTCTTATCGAACGTGGATGTGTTTAAAGAAGGGTAAAGGATATCTGTTTGGATCGCCCTCAGCTTGGGGAAGGTCTGCTTGAAGATGTTGGCGGTGAATTTGCTGTTGACTACGATGAGGTCGGCCATGCCGGTCGTGAACTCCTCCAGGCGGTCTATGGGAGCGCGGTAGAGACGCTTGAGCAGAGAACGGCGCTCCGTTAGCAGCTGATCGGGGAAGTGGCAGTAGAAGAGGACCTTCTTCCTGTGGCGCGCCATACGCAAGACAGGAATACATGCAGACACCTAAAAGAGATTTCATTAGAAAAATTGTACCTTTGGTGCATCCCAAATTGCATACTTATTGTGAGTAGTGTGTTTACACTGAAAATTCCAACAAGAAGTGCACTTCAAGTGATGCACTTATTCAACTAAAAAAACGTATAAAAGTGTAAAAACACTTTATACACTAAACACTCACAGCTTTGCTTACATAACTGAAGAGGGGCGGGGCAACCGAGCACAGATGGTGGAGTAGCTTAGTCTCTTAAATTAAGCAACGGTATGTGTTTTCTTTTTAAGCATTTAAAAAAAAAATCAGCATATTCTGATGAAGCTAGTGCTGTTGCATTACATGCGTTTGACATTATTTGGCATCGTCAAGTGTTCCATTTGAGACAATTCTACACTTAAATAGTGCATAGTGTTTGGTTTGTTATTTGGAACGAGGCCCACATGTTTCCTTGTGTTATGTTTGGTAACTTTAATTCCCAAAAGTATCCGCACACAAAAACTTTCAGAAAAGAGCATCTTTTCATGTTTTGTAGACTGAATTTTTTCCTGTATAGAAGAGCAACTTCACTGTTGCATTTTACAGTGTAATCACAATCTTAGTAACAAATGATCAATGAGTGCTGATCAGCTCCATGCGGACCGGACACACCCTGCACAATACAGCGTAAAAGAGGCAAAGACAGAAAGAACCAATGTTTACCTGGTCACAGAAAACCACATCATACTCCTCTCCGCTCAGGAAGACCAGGTAGAGGGCTACATAAATCATGCGCAGGTAGGCACAGATGGCATGGAGGTACCCACACACACTGGTGGGCAGCCAGTCGCCAACACACACCACGGGCAGATCCGGTGAAAGTGTTTCTGAGAAGCAGTGCTGTGGATCATAATGCGCTGTCCAGATCTTTACACTGCATCCACAGGAGCGCAGGGCTACAGCTGCATCCACCACCAGCCGCTCCGCACCTCCTATTCCCAAATCCGGGTGCAAAAAGACCACTCGCACCATGCTGCTGATGCTGCAACACAATAAACAAAACATTTTAAACAGCAGGACTACTAAACTTCATTTACAAGTCACCTAGAAGGAAAATCATGTATTGAATGATGTGCATTACAACACACTTTACAAACATGCACTAAAACTGCACATACATATGTATTTTATTCTGAACTATATTCACAGCATCAGTCACTGTATTGCATTCTTATTCTAAACTTTTCTATATTTTGTCTATTTATTTTTCCTTGTATAGCTTGTTCCATTTTTCTTTTCTTTTACTTTTAAAATCCAATTAAGTTAAGTAGCCTTTATTTTTTCACATATACATTACTGCACAGTGAAATTTTTCTTCACATCTCCCATACTTGGGGTTGGGGTCAGAGCGCAGGGTCAGCCATGATGCAGTGCCCCTGGAGCAGGGGGCTTTGGGTCCTTGCTCAAAGGGCCCAACAGTGGTAGCTTGGTGGTGCTGGAGCTTAAACCCTGATCTTCCGAGCAAAAACCAAGAGCCTTAACCACTTGAGCTACGATTGGCCTCCATTTTTGACTATTTTTACTTTAATTCACTGACAGTCGTAAAAATAAATAAATAAATAAACAAACATTTCACTGCAAGTCGCACTGTGTATGATGGTGTATGTGACAAAATTTAAACTGTAATTTTAACAAAACAAAAAAATTACTGCTAGAAAAAAAAGTTTAGTCTATTTTGTATTTAGCTGCTTTGCATTTTCCAGGGTTTGCTGAATCCAACACTTCTAAAATGGATTGCTAAATAGCATGACACTGAATGTTAATGTAAAATGGTGACAGAGAAAACAAGTTTTGTTCTTTGTTTTTTTAACAGCAAAATCTGACCATTATCACTTATGTTTGAGTTTGTTCATTATTTCTTTTGTTAAACTATACACTGATCAGGCATAACATTCTGAGCACTGACAGGTGAAGTGAATAACACTGATTATCTCCTCATCATGGCACCTGTTAGTGGGTGGGATATATTAGGCAGCAAGTGAACATTTTGTCCTCAAAGTTGATGTGTTAGAAGCAGGAAAAATGGGCAAGTGTAAGGATTTGAGCGAGTTTGACATGGGCCAAATTGTGATGGTTAGACGACTGGATCAGAGCATCTCCAAAACTGCAGCTCTTGTGGGGTGTTCCCGGTCTGCAGTGGTCAGTATCTATCAAACTTTAAGTCCTGTAAGTTGGAAGGTAGGGACTTCATGGGGACTACTTGCAGAAATGAAAGGATATGCTGCTAACATCTTGGTACCAGATACCACAGCACACCTTCAGGGATCTAGTGGAGTCCATGCCTCAACAGGTCAGGGCTGTTTTGACAGTAAATGGGGGACCAACACAATATTAGGCAGGTGGTCATAATGTTATGTCTGACCAGTGCCTGTCTACAACGTAAACTATATTTATCAATGATCCAAAGACCAACTAGTGATCAAAATTATTCTCAAAAGACCAATCGTGATTTCTCCAAGCAAGCTGTGATCAATATTAATCATAAATATCAATACTGATCACCATTATTCTTAAAGATTAATCACTAATCAGCATTATTCTCAAACGATTGACCAACATAATGGCAAAGGCCAATAACTGATCATCTCAAAGTGAATTAGCGTCATTCCCAAAGACCAATCACTGATCACCATTACTCCCAGCAGCCAATCACTAATCACCATTACTCCCAGCAGCCAATCACTGATCACCATTACTCCCAGCAGCCAATCACTGATCACCATTACTCCCAGCAGCCAATCACTGATCACCATTACTCCCAGCAGCCAATCACTGATCACCATTACTCCCAGCAGCCAATCACTGATTATCATTGTGTGTCCCACTGACACAGTTCATTATTCTTCATTTATTTAGATAAATCTCTGTTTGTGTTCTAGGTGTCTTCAGAAAATCTACATGTAATTTGTTTTAATATGCAAATGATCATGAATGAATCGAGGAATATGCAAATTAGCAGAATATGCAAATTAGACCATGTATTATTTGCTCCGCCCTAAACTGGTTCGGCAAAACTGGTTCTGGATTTTCAAATACTGCCAAACTTGTCTTAAACTTGATCACAGTTTATTTATTTTATTTATTTTTTTGGAATTATCAAAGTTCTCATTACCAATTTCAGTATCACGTACAAGTTTACACTTTAAATGCCGTACAAGTTTATATTTTAAATATATAAATATTTTAAATCCCCAACCACAAATATATTGTAGATTACCTATAATATATCGTTTCATTTTGACACATAACTCCTGTATGATGTAAACAATGACACGATGCAAACTGTTACGAAATGTTACTATTTACACAGTTATGTTATAGTTAGGTTATAAGTTAGCCTGAGAGACATGGCTAGTTCTCACTGTTATAAGCTCTGATTGCTGTCTACGTCAGATACACGAACGAGATAGCTAACGCTATAGTCTATCAACACAGACGTCCAACTATATTAACATGTTCTATAATAATGTAATAATTACAAAACTGATAGCTTAATACTTACCCTCAGTTACAGTATTAGTCTACGTGCTGTAACTAACTAGCTGCCATAATGGCTCAAAAATCCATACAGGTAATCGAGTATCGCTCTGCTGGAGCCAAAATGTCTTCTTTCAGTTTTGTCGCTTCCTCACCAGGTAGGACACCGTCATCGCTCGCTATTACGCCCGTTTTAAATTTGCCTGCTTTATTTATTGTAATTAAACAGCATATAAAATAAATCTAAACAATAAAATTATAATAATATATAATGTAAATTAAAATTATGGAACATTATTCAATTAAGCTGCGATGTTCGAGTGTCATTATGTTTATGTTGGGGTTTTTTTGTTAGAATTTCAAACAGGCATCAAATGGGCTGCTGAGCTGGTCCTTCGTTGAGTTGTCGTGGCCTTTTCTGTAAATCGTCAGCAGAAAATAGCCCCTTCTTTTTAGACACTTCTTCTCCAGTGACCATCATTCTGCTCAGGTCTTATTCTCGAACTCTAGCAGAAAAGCTCAAAACAATATGGTAAGTGTAAAAAAACGAGACTTTTATCAATTTCCAGTGCATTTAAAGGGAATTTGCAGGTTTTCGTTACAGTACGCGAGCAAGGCTTTACAGCGTTACAGTGAGTGTAACAGCTAACGTTAGCAGCCGGTAACACGGTCAGCTGCGTAACGCGTTTTTCTTTTTTGTTACATTAAATGATCTTGTATCTATTAGAAGTACATGAAGTGTATTTTATTTCTTAATTCACACAGCTTTAATGATTGTTAATGAATCTTTCGAAAAATTACTACTAACTCCCCTGGCTAATTGGATGGAGTTTTGCATACGTGGCTTTGGGTCAGTGGACCACCAGAATAATTCTGTACCGTTATCTTAATGTGTCAAACATTTTCTAAGTTATTTGAAGCTCCTCTGTGTATACAAGTGCTCTTTGTGGCATTTTTAATTATTCGAAACCTAAACCTATGTGGTTGCCGTGTAATGTTTTTAAACAGTGCAATACACTCGCTTTAAAAGACTGTTTCCAAAAGTATTGAAACGTTTAATTTCTATCGTTTCCTCAGGACAGAATAACAGCACTGAGTCTGATCCTTGGTCTACTGAACATTTCAAGCGCTTTTATACGTTTAGTTTTGTTCCCTCTTTGAATCAGACGAAGTTTTCAGTTAGTTGACTTGTCCATTTCAATATGTGTGTTTTGTGTTTCTCTAACCAATTGTATCTATGTTGTTTTGCTGAAAGACACAAGTCATATTGTCATCCTGAAAGATGACGCTGGTCTCTGGTGTAAAATATCCTACTAGTACTTTGAGTTCAACTCCAGAGTCCACTGTCACGGTTGATGGTTTTCTGATCCATCCTTCTAATATTTTGATTTCAGCCTGGACCCGCAGCAAGCGCATCTAGCGTCGGCGCCTCTGGCCGTTCCCCCAGTAAGACGGTGGCCCCGAGAGCAGCAGGATCCACAGTCAGACAGAGGTAGGAGCTCAGTAAACCTGAAATCAACCACGTTATCTCACTCAGTGAAGAGAAAGAACCCTGCTGCAGTTGACCAACATCCGGCTGTCCAGGGTCTCGATGAAGCACAGCCTGTATACGTCACTATATAGATTGTATTTATTCTTGGACCTGTCCTATTTCTGGAGTTTGTAAATATTCAACACACATCTATATTCAACTTGTAACACACAGAAGTTGTCAAATTGACAAGTGTCATGTTTTACACCACACTCTGTATCATTAGGGAACTAGCTAAAGTGTACAGGGTACAGACAGCCATCATGATGTTTTACGTTATTTGACATGCAGTTATAGAAAGGTTACTTATCTGCAGGTTGAGAGGGTAAATGTGTGTGTGTGTGTGAGAGAGAGAGTGTTTGTGTGAGAGTGTGAATAATTGTGTGTGTGTGATTGTGAATAATTGTGTGTGTGTGAGAGAGTAATTAAATCAGTGATTAAATCAGAACTGTGATCTGTTGGAGTCAGTGATGATGAATAATGGGAGTCTGTGGTGTTTAAGCATTTAATTCAGAATTGTTTCCTCTTTTTGTTTTTGTTGTCAGGAAAGCGACTGGCAGTGGAACCCGGTCTGCAGGCAGAGCTACAGCATCAGCAGGTACAGGTGGCATGTGGCGCTTCTACACCGAGGACTCGCCAGGACTGAAAGTGTAAGTGAATTCAAACAGCACCACACTCTTTACTGTTATAGAGCTTTAACACACACCACCGCACTCTTTACTGTTATAGAGCTTTAACACACACCACCGCACTCTTTACTGTTATAGAGCTTTAACACACACCACCGCACTCTTTACTGTTATAGAGCTTTAACACACACCACCACAATCTTTACTGTTATAGAGCTTTAACACACACCACCACAATCTTTACTGTTATAGAGCTTTAACACACACCACCGCACTCTACTGTTATAGAACTTTAACACACACCACCGCACTCTTTACTGTTATAGAGCTTTAACACACACCACCACACTGTTTACTGTTATAGAGCTTTAACACACACCACCGCACTCTTTACTGTTATAGAGCTTTAACACACAGTACCAAAGAGGCTTTTAATTTCTAACAGAAGCATGAACCATACAGCCATTTACAAATAACTGTCACTTATGTGACACCTCCTACAGAGCTGATCTCCTGAACATTTAGTGTGACTTTTTTGTTTTTTGGGGTTTTTTTTTCTCATTGCTGGTTAATGGCAGGAAAAAATAGCATCCTTTTTTTGAAAGACATTTGGAAAGTTCCTGAACCGGTAATCAACAGATTTTGTTCCCTAAAAATGTTTGCCGTTTCCGAGCGGCAGGCTGTGTTTTCTCTGGTGGAGAGCTGGCCTGGGGGAGGTGTTGTGTGATTTAGTCAGTATTATTTCAGTTTTCTTTTTCACACCACACACGCACACGCACGGTGACATGGCATGGCTTTGATGAGCGCAGAACATGTTTTTTTTTTTTTTTTTTTTTTTTATTATAACAAAACTCTAAATTTCTGTGTTTAGCCCACACACATGCTTGACATGGCTGGAGTCAGAATAACTTACTGCAAAAGTTTAAAATAAATAAATAAATAGAGCCTTGGGCACTTTTCTTTTCTTGGAGCACTTTTTCTAGGTACTAGCCCATGCATTCTGGGAATATCATATAAGACCAACTGTTTTGGAGTCAATTTGGCCCTTGTCAAAGTTGTCAGACCTTTACACTTGCCCATTTTTCCTGCATCCAACACATCAACTTCATGACCTGACTGTTCACTTGCTGCTTAAAATACTCCACCCCTGGACATGTAACGAGAGAATCAACATTATTTACTTCACCGGTCAGTGGCTTTAATGTTAGGGCTAATAAGATGGATGGGTGGAGGCTAAACAAAGGAAACTGTTTGTCATCTCTCTTTCTACAGCTGCCAGAAGCACCCAGTTTTTCTATCAGATAGGTGTAGATGTCAGGTCACCCAACCGGGGGTCATCCGGTCACATCGTCCATCCGTTGAGTGAGCGTGTACGGGTCGGCCAATCTGGTTCCGTCTGTTAATGTTTTCAAATAACATTCGCGGTCCTGGACAGTGAGTGACCTAACAATCAGATAAATTCGGATTTTGACCAGTCATTGTTTAAAAAAATTAACAAAACTTGATAACTACCGCTTGTAAAGCGGTCAGGGAAATCTTTCTGCCTCCACCTAAGTTCCGCCCACAAAAAAAAGGCCACAATGTTTACTAACAGAAAAAGGGTCTATTTTTTTCTGCCAGGCAACTAGCAATTAAAAAAAATTTAAAGCCCAGACATGAGGTCTGCTTGTACTGGGTGTCGGGTTTATGTGCACTCCTGTTCAAAAAAAGAAAACAGCACTGCTGTAACTATTTACTGCTTTCTGTTCATAAGCTGAGGTAATGAATAAATGAATAGAGATGCTTAATCTGTTCGCGCAACACACACACGTGCACAGCGACTCATTTTTAATTCATCCCACAGCTCAATAGGAAGTGACACAGAAGGGAGAGACGGGGGGGATCTGGGAGGTTTAGCATTTATGAGGATAAACATTAAATTTTAACGACAGGAAATTGGCCTCTTGGGCTCAACCCCATCTTCATTTGATCGCTCCTGCAGACTGGCTTCCTAGACAGAGGTGTGTGTGTGTGTGTGAGAGAGAGAAATAACACTTACATGTTACACCTCCAGCATCATGTCTAGTTCTCATTAAACTGCTTGCTGTATAGCTGACAGTGGTTTTGGCCATTTTTCAGTAATAAGTTGTCTTTATTTTTTCACATATACATTACTGCACAGTGAAATTCCTTCTTTGCATATCCCATCCTTGGGGCTTGGGGTCAGAGCGCAGGGTCAGCCATGATGCAGCACCCCTGGAGCATGGTGGGTTGTGGCCCAACGGTGGCAGCTTGGTAGTGCTGGGGCTTGAACCCCGATCTTTCGGTCAGCGACCCAGAGCCTTAACCCCTTAAGTTACCACCACCCCATATCATTGGTGTAATAAACTATAATTCTAGTGATTTTCATAATAAACTGAAACCTAGAAAGTGTGCAGTGAGTAGAGACAAGAACAGTCAGGTTTACACGGTTTAATTTTTGGCTCATTTTTTGTCACAGATGAGGGAACAAAACACATCGTAAAATATTTCTTGAAAAGGAATATGCTCATAGGTAGGGATTAGGAGGGAACAAAATTAAAACATTTTTTATTGAACATAACTACAAACATTGTACATCATGTTTGTGTTTCCACAACCTTGTGACTTCCTTATCATGGAGAACACGCGTAACCGCACAGTCTGTAAATTCATTCCCACGTTTTTCCTAGCCTCTTTTACTGACCTGAAGTTTCTGAGATTCTAAAGCCATTCCTCCCAGATGCGTTACCGCCACAAGCCTGAGTGTGTAGCCATGCAGCCGTGGGGCCTCATGATGAGTTAATTTTTGCGAGCTCCTTTTGCCAGGCTGAGGGGTGTGTTTCTGTGCATGTGTGTGTTTCGGAGCTTAATTAAAGTCCTGTCTGAAAAGGTCACATCAATTAAAGCCTGGGGGGTGGGCCTTCAGTCGGCATGGTTACATCGCTGCCTGGCGACCCAGGGGATGGTCAGCTCCTCTTTTAATAAAGCCGCTCGTTAGCCGCCCCACTCTTTAGCACCATGCCATTCACCGCCATTTATAAGCCTAATTACCTCTCCTCTGTGTCACATGACCACGACAACGTAAGCTGATTGGACCAGGGGAACGAGTCATTGACGGATCAGAGCTGTCAGTCAGAGGTAGTCTATGCGCTGGATTTAGAAATAATCCACAGATGGATTTTTAACTTTTTAAATACTCTAGTATCGAGAGAGAGAGAGAGTGGATGTGTAGAACTTGAGAATAAGTTCATTAGGGGGGGATAAAGTTCTGAAGAAAAATCAAACATCTTATCATATGGTATGATTTTTATGTGTAAATTTAGTTTTGACCACTAGAGGTCCTTCTGTTAACATGCTCTGTTCAGTAGAGACTACATGTAGGAACAGAGCACTAACTCCAGTGACTCTCTCTTTTACTCTCTTCTATTTTCTCTCTCTCTCTCTCTCTCTCTCTCTCTCTCTCTCTCTCTCTCTCTCTCTCTCTCTCTCTCTCTCGCTCCCTGTCTGTTTCTCATTCTCGAACTTTCTCTGTTTCTAATTCTTGCTGTTTGTGTCTGTCTGTATCTACCCCCCCTTCCTGTCTTTCTGGCTTTGTCTTTCATTTCTGTTTTTCCATCTGTTATTAACTGATTCATTAATAAAAGAAGGGAAACAAAAAATGTAACACTGTTGGTCATGGTATTTGTCAAAATAAGTGAACAAAAATGAACTAAAATCTCTCTCTCTCTCCCTAGTGGCCCAGTGCCTGTACTTGTAATGAGTCTGCTGTTCATCGCCTCCGTCTTCATGCTGCACATATGGGGAAAGTACACCCGCTCCTAAGCCTCCTGACGTTTGAACTCTGACCTCTAAATGATTATGACATCAGTGATTATGAATTAAGCCATTGGATCTGGACCAAACTCTGACCCTAAACAGCAAACCTGGTTCACATATTTTCATTTCAGAAAATTTACTTCCCTGCTACATGTGTTCACTTATTCTTTTTTTTTTTTTTTTTTTTTTTTTAATCTGGAACAGGACATGTACATTTTTTTTTGCTATCCTTTGTACAAATGCGTCTGTAAAATTGTACAATAAAACAAAACAAACACCACAAAATATGTTGCCTGTTAAATGTCTGTCTTTTTAATAAGAAGGAAAATCTGGTTTTAGGGTGATGTGGAGTAGTATGTGGCACTGTTACATAATGCCCAGAGGTAGGTGCAACAAGGTGGTGTGTGAGTGAGAGAAAGAAAGAAAGAAAGTGAAGTAAAAGAGACAGCAGGGCTTGAGGGACTCCACCTGCTTCTGGGTAACTGCACAATAGGTCTCACTGTAGCCTGCAGCTCTAGACCAACATCATGTGCACCTCACAGCAGCTTGTCTCATCTGAGCAAAGCATGCATGCTACGGACTTCCAAGGAAATACACTGAACGTGTGAGTCACAGTACTGTGGCTACCCTGTCAAGAAAATATTTAGGTTTTGCCAGAATCAGACATTTCTACCTTTTCTGTCTTTTCTAAGTAATTTCCCCTGAGGGCTGTAGATTACTGCAGAGGTGCTCTTATCTGCATATGATTAGTGATCAAAATATTCATACAATCTCTTTCATTTTCATTTTAGCGTTCGCCCGATTCACTTGCATTGACGCTTCTTTAAACTGCATATGAAGAACAGCAATCAAATGCACATTCAACACCTGGCTATGAAAATAGCCAGGGAGGGGACACACACCAGTTCCTAAGAATCTTTTTGTTATAGATGAAAGACACCACTTCAATCACATCTCACTTCATTTCAAGTCCTTTACACACTGTCCAAATACTTATGGACCTGATAGTTAGATAGTGATCTTATTCAAACCAGAAATGGGTCTCTCTCTCTCTCTCTCTCTCTCTCTCTCTCTCTCTCTCTCTCTCTCTCTCTCTCTCTCTCTCTCTCTCTCTCTCTCTCTCTCTCTCTCTCTCTCTACCTCTCTCCATCTCTCTGTCTGTCTCTACCTCTCTGTCTCTACCTCTCTCTTTGTCTGCCTCTCTCTGCCCCTCTCTCTGCCTCACTCTCTACTCCTCTCTCTCTCTCTCTCTCTCTCTCTCTCTCTCTCTCTCTCTCTCTCTCTCTCTCTCTCTCTCTCTCTCTCTCCCTCCCCCCATTTCTATACTATAAAGCTGCCCTAGATAGATACATATTTGAGTATAAGAAGCCATTTTTTTCATTAACAAAATGGACAACAAAATAGAAATGTTAATAGATTCATTATAAATAAGTAAACATAAATGTATTTAAATCAGGATCTTGTACAGTTCCCCATCTTTTTTTTTTTTTTTTTTTTTTAACTCAGAAAGAAAGGAATCTGCTCTGAAGCCTGGATAAACTTGCAGTGCTGCTGGGAGTCAAAATGGCGTCCTTTATCTTCTATTTTATTATAATACAGAAGAGTTTCTGTAAAAAAAAAGTTTATATTTTTTTTTTTAGTTTTTGGATGCCTCTTGTTCAAAGAAACCTGATTTACACTCACTGTTGTTTTGGTTTAACTCAATCAATACCTGAGTTATTATATTAAGTGCTCATTTACATAAGAATGAACTGAAGCGATTTGCACAAGAAAAGTCTTCAAGAAACCGTTCCTCGTTTGGGAATACTTGGATCAAAGCTGTGTGATGATGTGTGTCAACATGGACTGGAAGTATATGGAGGTTAGTAATGTCCTCAGGGTTTGGCGAAGATGTTGGAGTGGGATTGTTGAGAGAAATTATTCATTCATTCATTGTCTACCGCTTATCCGATCTACACTCGGGTCACGGGGAACCTGTGCCTATCTCAGGCGTCATTGGGCATCAAGCCAGGATACACCCTGGACGGAGTGCCAGCCCATCACAGGGCGCACACACACACTCTCATTCACTCATGCAATCACACACTACGGACAATTTAGAGATGCCAATCAACCTACAATGCATGTCTTTGGACCGGGGGAGGAAATCGGAGTACCCGGAGGAAACCCCCGAGGCACAGGGAGAACATGCAAACTCCACACACACATGGCGGATGCAGGAATCGAACCCCCAACCCTGGAGGTGTGAGGCAAACGTGCTAACCACCAAGCCAACGTGCCCTGAGAGAAATAAAAAAATAATAATAATAAAAATTCAATTAAATGTTGTTATATTTAATAATGGGAAATTTGCATGCTGTGAGTGAATTTAAATAAATAAACAAACAAACAAATAAAATAAATAAATAAATAAAGTGAACAGTATTTTTAACTACACAGCTGCATTAAAAATATTTTAATAAAGTTTCATATCACGTGCTTAGAAAGTAATTTCATCTTGCTGACCTTGCAGCAATACCTGCAAGGGGCGCTCTAGATTGCTACACACACAAACACACACACACATCTCGTGAGACTGCAAGTAGGCTAAGTGTCCGCTCCACTGCCTAACTCTGTGTGTGTGTGTGTGTGTGTGTGTGTGTGTGTGTGTGTGTGTGTGTGTGTGTGTGTGTGTGTGTGTGTGTGTGTGTGTGTTCATTATTCATGCCCTGAATAATGAGGGTTAGGTTTCCCCACTGGTCCACTCTAATCCCTACTGTGAGTGACACAGCCAGAATGATTGTGCATCATCTTAAAAATCAGCCCAGATCAAATCTATTTTGGTGTTTTTAATGTGTCTTTAAGGTGTCCCCAGGTCTGTTTTGGTGTCCTTAATCTGTCCCCAGGTCTATTTTGGTGTCCTTAAGGTGTCCCCAGGTCTATTTTGGTGTCCGCAGGTCTAATTTTGTGTTTTTAAGCTGTACCCAGGTCTATTTTAGTGTCCTTAAGGTGTCCCCAGGTCTATTTTGGTGTCCTTAATGTGTTCCCAGGTCTATTTTGATGTCTTTAAGATGTCCCCAGGTCTATTTCGGTGTCCTTAAGGTGTCCCCAGGTCTGTTTTGGTGTCCTTAATCTGTCCCCAGGTCTATTTTGATGCCTTTAAGATGTCCCCAGGTCTATTTTGGTGTGTTTAATCTGTCTCCAGGTCTATTGTGGTGTCCTTAAGATGTCCCCAGGTCTATTTCGGTGTCCTTAAGATGTTCCCAGGTCTATTTTGATGTCTTTAAGATGTCCCCAGGTCTATTTTGGTGTGCTTAATCTGTCTCCAGGTCTATTGTGGTGTCCTTAAGATGTCCCCAGGTCTATTTTGGTGTCCTTAAGATGTCCCAAGGTCTATTTTGATGCCTTTAAGGTGTCCCCAGGTCTATTTTGGTGTCCTTAATCTGTTCCCAGGTCTATTTTGATGTCTTTAAGATGTCCCCAGGTCTATTTTGGTGTCCTTAAGGTGTCCCCAGGTCTGTTTTGGTGTCCTTAATCTGTCCCCAGGTCTATTTTGATGTCTTTAAGATGTCCCCAGGTCTATTTTGATGCGTTTAAGATGTCCCCAGGTCTATTTTGGTGTGCTTAATCTGTCTCTAGGTCTATTTTGGTGTCCTTAAGATGTCCCCAGGTCTATTTTGATGCCTTTAAGGTGTCCCAAGGTCTATTTTGGTGTCCTTAAGGTGCCCCCTGGTCTATTTTGGTGTCCTTAAGATGTCTCCAGGTCTATTTTGGTGTCCTTAAGATGTCCCCAGGTCTATTTTGGTATCCTTAAGATGTCCCCAGGTCTATTTTGGTGTCCTTAAGATGTCCCCAGGTCTATTTTGATGCCTTTAAGATGTCCCCAGGTCTATTTTGGTGTGCTTAATCTGTCTCTAGGTCTATTGTGGTGTCCTTAAGATGTCCCCAGGTCTATTTTGGTGCCTTTAAGGTGTCCCAAGGTCTATTTTGGTGTCCTTAAGGTGTCCCCTGGTCTATTTTGGTGTCCTTAAGATGTCCCCAGGTCTATTTTGGTGTCCTTAAGATGTCCCCAGGTCTATTTTGGTATCCTTAAGATGTCCCCAGGTCTATTTTGGTGTCCTTAAGATGTCCCCAGGTCTATTTTGATGTCTTTAAGATGTCCCCAGGTCTATTTTGATGCCTTTAAGATGTCCCCAGGTCTATTTTGGTGTGCTTAATCTGTCTCTAGGTCTATTGTGGTGTCCTTAAGATGTCCCCAGGTCTATTTTGATGTCTTTAAGATGTCCCCAGGTCTATTTTGATGCCTTTAAGGTGTCCCCAGGTCTATCTTGGTGTCCTTAAGGTGTTCCCAGGTCTATTTTGGTGTCCTTAAGATGTCCCCAGGTCTATTTTGGTATCCTTAAGATGTCCACAGGTCTATTTCTATGTTCTTAAGGTGTGTGTGTGTGTGTGTGTGTGTGTGTGTGTGTGTGTGTGTGTGTGTGTGTGTGTGTGGATGTTGGATATTGTGTCTAAGAAAAATTAGCAATAAAATGTGCAATGCCTCTAGACATGCAAATTCAAACACCCCACACACTGCTGTGCACCTCTCCCACTCAGTCTGGCTTAAAACGGTTGATTATTCAGTCTGGAAAACAAACAGCAAGGGGTTAATGTTTAGTGAAAATATATACTATAGTCCCATGTACACATTATATAACATGCAACATATGTCCCTTATACATTATACATGATATCCTTCTCTACACAAATAGGTCAAATCCTTCATCTTAATAAAAAATGCATATAATGTTTTTTTTCTGTCTAGTCTACCTCTATATTTTAAATATGAAACAATCAATAAAAAAAGTTCTTGGAAATAAACAGTGTTTTGCATGAACGAGGGAAGTTTGAGAGGTGCTTTCTTTATTTTTCTTTATGTGCGCTTTTTTTTTTCTTTTTCTGTTAACCATTTCCTGAGCACTAAACCACTGCCTGTGTAGAGGGGCAGCCCCTTGAGCACACACCATACACCATACACCATACACACAAACACATATATTCAAATGCTTTCTGTGCACACACATTATATACATCTATACATCCAGTAACACTGCCATTGCATGTAAAGGTTCAGTCAAGAGCCATGTATTTCCAAAGGAATAACGAAGACACTTGAGAAAAAGATGTATTATTATTATTTTTTTTTATTTTTATGAATGCAACATCTTTTTGGCTCCCAACACATATGCACACACACACACATGTTAATTCCCTCAGAGGAAGAGTCACAGGAAAAGTGTTTTAAATAGGTCAGTGCATTCTCTTTTTTCTCAGCTTGTTATTATTTACGGCACCTTCTTGAGCCAAACCAAACACTAGGCTCTATTTTAGCCCCAGGTCTATTTTAGTGTTCTTAAGGTGTTTTTAAGTTGTCCCCAGGTCTATTTTGGTGTCCTTAAGGTGTCCCCAGGTCTATTTTGGTGTCCTTAAGGTGTCTTTAAGGTGTCCTCGGGTCTATTTTGGTGTTTTTAAGGTGTTTCCAGGTCTATTTTGGTGTCCTTAAGGTGTCTTTAATGTGTCCTCAGGTCAATTTTGGTGTTTTTAAGGTGTCCCCAGGTCTATTTTGGTGTCCTTAAGGTGTCCCCAGGTCTATTTTGTTGTCTTTAAGGTGCCCCCAGGTCTATTTTGGTGTCCTTAAGGTGTCCCCAGGTCTGTTTTGGTGTCCTTAATGTGTCTTTAAGGTGTCCCCAGGTCTGTTTTGGTGTCCTTAAGGTGTCCCCAGGTCTATTTTGTTGTCTTTAAGGTGCCCCCAGGTCTATTTTGGTGTCCTTAAGGTGTCCCCAGGTCTGTTTTGGTGTCCTTAATGTGTCTTTAAGGTGCCCCCAGGTCTATTTTGGTGTCCTTAAGGTGTCCCCAGGTCTGTTTTGGTGTCCTTAATGTGTCTTTAAGGTGCCCCCAGGTCTATTTTGGTGTCCTTAAGGTGTCCCCAGGTCTATTTTGGTGTCCATTAACACTAGCCTAAGTGTACTAAGTCTACTCGTCTTCTCTCTTTACTCTTCTGTTTAATCCATCTAGAGTTGGGCATATACCAACATAAAAGTCTACTTTTTTCAGTGGTGGGAAAATGTAAACTTGAAGAAATGATATTTTCAAATAAAGTGGACTTTCCTTAAAGCGTATTCTAAATGCTCATTTTTGATAGAAGAAATCTAATAAAATGATGTCCAGATGCATCCATTCTCGCTTGGTTGGTGCTATAAGCTAGTATCTGTTTCATTTTCTAAGTAGTAAAGAATCTGGACTCTGGACTAGACAGATTTGACTGCAGACCAGTTTTCAACAATAGAACATAAAGGTTACAAGTTAGCGCCTTCAGCTCTGACAAATATCATAACAAAGATGAAGATCTCTGCCACCCTGCCACCTCACTGTTGTAGAGTTGACTGATCTTTCAGATGACTAATTTATTTGTAGTTTTATGGAAATTAGATGTTGAACTGTTCTGCAAAGACACCTAGCTAGTCACAAAGCAGTGTGTTGTAGTACGTTCATACGTTCAGAGACTCAGGGACAAAAAGACCAAAGATCATTCATTTTTAATGAGAGCTGCTGACTTCTGGTGACATGAGCGCCAGTGACTAGATGTGGGCTTGTCCACATCAGCGATGCACTAAAATTGTGAAAAGTTTACATTTACAGCATTTGACAGACACCCTTGTCATTATCCAACTTACATTTTTATCTCATTTTGTTATATAACTGAGCAATTGAAGGTTAAGGGCCTTGCTGAAGGGCAGTAGCAGTAGCAGCTTGGTGGACCTGGGGCTCAAACTCAGTAGTCCAAAACCTTCACCATGAAGCCACCACATCCCAGGTTTAACTGTATACAAATATGAAGCAGCTTGCTGCACTGACTCCCTTCAGACTGTTTCATTTTAAAATCACTGTATGTAATTTTTTACCCTAGGGATGTGGTAGATTAGTGGTTAAGGAAGTGATCTACTGCTCAGAAGGTTGTGAGTTTGAATCTCAGGTCCACCACGTTGCCACTGCTGGGCCCCTGAGCAAGGCCCTTAACACTTAGTTGTATAAAAATGAGATAAAGTGTAAGTTGCTCTGGATAAGGGCCAATGCCAGAAATGTGGATTAAAATTCCTCATTGTATCTTTTCTAATAAAATGTTCATTTTGTTAGCTTATATTAAGGTATTTTTTCAAATGGATTCAACACAACAGGTTCTTCTGATCACCAGTGCCATATTTTGACACAAACACTAAGGAAATGTCATAATTTGTCCTGGCTGCTGCTCTTCTCCCACTCAGAAACAAAACATTCACAGCCTGAGACGCAGGGCATCGTGAGTCCCGCCCTAATGGGCCCCTTTTAGCGTTTGTAGTTCCCAATTCTGGCACCTTTTATCCATTTTAAATAACTCTAACAAGCTTAAATGAGGCAGTGAGATTGCGCAACACACCACAGCTGAGCAACACAAATATGACCTTTATCTAGGATTAAAAGGTTAGAAGTCTAAAGGGTTCTTTGTGTGTTCTTGTGAAGAAACCTTGCTGTGAGGGGCTTCCCTTACTGAAATGGTTGTTAGTAGAAATCTTTTATGAATGTCTTTTAAAAAAAGTATGTTTTTTTCTTTGGGTGTGTGTAAAATAAAAAATAAGGAAAGAAAACTAATTAGTATTGAGCAATATATATTATATCATGATGTCTTAAAAAGATCATAATTAGAATGAATATCAAACCCCCACACACACACACACACACCACACACACACACACACACACACACACACACACACACTTAAATACAGCTAAGCAGCAGCATTCATCAGTTCTACATTTTTTTTGTTGATGTTTTGTTGTCTTTACTGGCTTCATGTCTGATTTCTTCCAAAAAACACAATAAACAGAACAATTATAACAATTTCTTCCATAAAGCACAAAAGAAATCCCACTGAACATATGATTCTTTGATTACTTTGTGATTCTTTGAATGGATAACGTTTTGTTTAATCTCAAAAGATTTAGAAAAAAAAAAAAAGAGGATAATAATAGAGTAAACCGTCCTTCTCATTTGAGTTCATTGCACCCACGACTGCACTTCACATGCGTCATCTCAATCAACGCTGATGACGTGTTACGGATGTGTCAGGAAAGCAGGCTGGAAAATATCAGCCCAATTGGAGATCACTCTGTAGAATCACCTGACATGACTGTCACTGCATGACTCTACAGTCTGGACTAGAAAGAAATCATCCATCCAAAATAATCCAGCTTAAGATCAATGATATAAAAGAAAATAATGTCATGTGGATGACAAAAATGAAACCACATTCAAGGGTGTGTCTCAATCACATTCCTAGTTTCCTAAGTGGTGAATTAGTATATATTCATTCATTCATTGTCTACCGCTTATCCGAACTATTCTCGGGTCACGGGGAGCCTGTGCCTATCTCAGGCGTCATTGGGCATCAAGGCAGGATACACCCTGGACGGAGTGCCAACCCATCGCAGGGCACACACACACTCACTCACACAATCACACACTACAGACAATTTAGAGATGCCAATCAACCTACCACGCATGTCTTTGGAACCGGGGGAGGAAACCGGAGTACCCGGAGGAAACCCCCAAGGCACGGGGAGAACATGCAAACTCCACACACACGGCAATCGAACCCCCAACCCTGGAGGTGTGAGGCAAATGTGCTAACCACTAAGCCACCGTGCCCCCCAATTAGTATATATGATGTACACAAATTTGTTACACATTGAGATGTTGATGACACAATAATTTATTCATCGGTTACTGTAAAAACCCAAACATGTAAAATATTGCAGTTCTATACATCATATGATTTTGTTAGCTTAATCACACACGTTTCTGTCAAAGTGCTTCAGGCAGGATCTAGCGTAGGCTAGTTAGTGGATTCTTAAAACACGTTACACTTAAAACAAACCATATATAGCACTTTATATAGAGTGCTAACATACTCTATATTGGCACAAGTTTTGCGACATCTGCCTTTACATGCACAGGTTTAGGAGTGTGTTTATGGGAATTTTTGACCATTCCATGAGAAGCGCATTTGTGAGGTCAGGCACTGATGTTGGATGAGAAGGTCTGGCTCACAGTCTCCGCTCTAATTCATCCCAAAGGTGTTCTATCGGGTTGAGGTGCAGGCCGGTCAAGTTCCTCCACACCACACTCGCTCATCCATGTCTTTATGGTCCTTGCTTTGTGCACTGGTGTGCAGTCATGTTGGAACAGGAAGGGGACATCCCCAAACTGTTCCCACAAAGTTGGGAGCATGAAATTGTCCAAAATGTCTTGGTATGCTGAAGCATTAAGAGTTCCTTTCACTGGAACTAAGGGGCCAAGAACAACCCCTGAAAGACAACACCTGAATTCAATGATTTCAAGGGGTGTCCCAAAACTTTTGGCAATACAGTACAGTGTAAGAATAACAAGCTACACTTGTAGACAAAGAGAGTTGACATTAAATTTCAGTTGAAAAGACTTCATAAAATATGACATCATTTCCAGTAACATAGCGGATACCAATGCCCCATATATTTTGCAGTGCATTATGGGATGTTAATTAGAGAGTGAGTATTCCAGTACACTGAGAGAGAGAGAGAGAGAGAGAGAGAGAGAGAGAGAGAGAGAGAGAGAGAGAGAGAGAGAGAGAGAGAGAGAGAGAGAGAGAGAGAGAGAGAGAGAGAGAGAGAGAGAGAGACCTTAAAATGGCAGACTCTCTGATCAGCACTGATTGAGACACACCACATATCTTTTCACCTTTAAATGGTTATTATGGGAAAACAGACTATGTTTAAAGAGAAAAATCTGTCTTGTTAGAAAGGTTTCTCTGGTTCTAATTCTAGCCGTTTAGTAATAACACTAGACGTAAGTTGTTGTGATTGGGACAGAGGCTTTACCCAAACAGGAAGAAGAGGCGGTGACTTGGTGGTAAACTGCTCATTTAACACCTTTAAAAAAATAAAATCTGCTATCAAGCTAGTCTGCATGATGCATTTCCTTCTGCACATCACTCAATACAGAGCTTATTGAAATAATTGAAGTTGTTTTCCTATATTCATGCAAGATTCTGAGTAAAGAGCATGCGTAAAGGGCAAAGGTTAGTGGGCGGATGGTAGACCATAGTCACACAAGATCAATGAGGTGGCGTCCCTTGATATTTGTTCACACATTTGTTCTAACTTGGGCTAAAAAACATTCTGGTCATGATGCATCCTGGATATGCAAATTGAAACACACACACACACACCACACACACTCTACTTCTCCTACTCTTGAATCTCTAGTATCTGGTGTTTAGGGTGTCAAGAAAACAATATCACTAACGAGATCGTTTCAACCAAATAACACGTATATCCTCTGCTAGAAGCTGACGTAAAGCTAAAAAGTAGAAAAGTATGCTAACATTTATTTTAAAGCATGAAAATAGAAATACAAGATTCAGAAAAAAGGGAAAAAAGTCACTGGTACACTGATTTGAGTTACTGATGGCAGTCTAGTGTCTCTTTCACCAAAGAAAAAAGAAACACAAGGAAACATTAGCTAGCTAAAGAAAGTCTTTCAAATCTATCAAATGTTAGCTAGCATAATAGTACTAACTAGTTCAATGCTAACTGCTAGCTGTGTGCCGAAGAATACAGTGATGAGTATTAAGTCTTTAAGGGATAAAAATCACCTCTGATGCTGATCTGTAGGGATTTGTTTTATCTAGTTTTATAAGTCTAATAAGTCAAAATAAGTGGAGATACTGAGAAGGAAAAAAACAGACTTATGGATAAATAGAAAGGAAACAGACTTTGTTACGTCCCTCCTCTAATTATTTTGTGCTCATTCAAGATATCTTGTGCTTACATAGCATAAATTCTGCTTTCCCTCATTTGGGTTTTAGTGCAGGGAAAGCACATGATGTTCAGCACTTCAAAACCACCATTTGACACCTGTGACCTAAATCAGAAGGGAATTGTATGTGTGAGTGTGTGTGTGTGTGGGGGGGGTTGTGTAGACTTTTTGTGCTTATAGAGACGCCCTCTTTGCACATTATAGAAGTGTTAAAAGTTTCAATGATAACATTGTTTTTATGTGCTCTTGTCATCACATGCTTTATTGCCTTCAAACATATCTCAGTTTTGTGTGTGTGTGTGTGTGTGTGTGTGGGTATGTGGGTATGTGGGTGTTGTGTAGATTTTATTTACTTATACTATTATTATTTACTATACTAAACTATATTTACTATACTATATACTTACTTTTACTTTTTGCACATTATAGAAGTGTTAAAACGTTCAAAGTTTCAAAGCTAACGTTGTATTTTTGTTGTGCTCTTGTCATCGCATGCATTATTGTCTCAGTTTTGTGTGTGTGTGTGTGAGTGTGTGTGTGTTTATGTGCGCTCATAATGTATGGCTCACTGAGTTTTCCTTTTTCAAGCAGTATTGGAATCCCCGCTTTCCTCAGGGAAGCAGAATGAGCAACTGGTGTGGAATAGCACAAGAAGTATGTATGTATGTGTGTGTGTGTGTGTGTGTGTGTGTGTGTGTGTGTGTGTGTGTGTGTGTGTGTGTGTGTGTTTGTGTGGGCCCATGCCAACAGAGAGCGGCTGGTTTTAATGGATCATGTGGTTGATAAAGCATGGAGTAGAGCGCTAGCCGTCATCGATCCTACACTCAGGCCAGTACTTCTGCACTCCTTAGGGGATAGCAAAACATACACACACACACACACACACACACACACACACACACACACACACACACACACACACACACTACTATCCTTGTAGGAACCTTCCATTTAATGTAGCTTATTATTGCTCTCCAACATCTAAATCTAACTCTAACCTTCAAAAAAATCCTTACAAATGTTTAGAGTTTAAAGAAGCAGTTAGTAAAGTTTAGAGCTTAAAGAAGACTAGTTAATACTGTTTATAGCTTAAGAAGACTAGTTAGTACTGTTTAGAGCTTAAAGAAGACTAGTTAATACTGTTTATAGCTTAAGAAGACTAGTTAGTACTGTTTAGAGCTTAAATAAGACTAGTTAGTACTGTTTAGAGCTTAAAGAAGACTAGTTAATACTGTTTAGAGCTTAAGAAGACTAATTAGTACTGTTTAGAGCTTAAATAAGACTAGTTAGTACTGTTTAGAGCTTAAAGAAGACTAGTTAATACTGTTTAGAGCTTAAGAAGACTAATTAGTACTGTTTAGAGCTTAAATAAGACTAGTTAGTACTGTTTAGAGCTTAAAGAAGACTAGTTAATACTGTTTAGAGCTTAAGAAGACTAATTAGTACTGTTTAGAGCTTAAATAAGACTAGTTAGTACTGTTTAGAGCTTAAAGAAGACTAGTTAGTAATTTTTAGAGCTTAAAGAAGCAATTGGTAATGTTTAAAGATTAAAGAAGCAGTTAGTAATGTTTAGAACACTTTGCTACAAGATTGTTTCTAAAAGATCTGTTAGAACTGTAAATGCCACAGAGGGTTTAGGTTTAGTGCACGTCGGCTGAGGTGAAGCTTAATCTGGGTCAGAAAAAAAGAAGGGGGGATAAATGAATCAGCAGAAACTAATCAGGTTCGAGGTAGGTCCTAATCGAGATAGGTAGAATAACCAAAAACCTTACTCAAATAAAAGGACTAAAATAGTTCCTAACACAGAATAAGAGTAGAAGTCTAAGCTAGGTGACAGGGCCCTGTGATCACTCAGAATGATCATGGATATTTTTTCATCTGTTAGTTACCTTAAAATACTTATTTAAAACTATTTAACTTAAACTCCTGTACCTTCTTCACCTCTTCACCCTGTAATCTTTCTGTTCCACTTCCCTGCCTTTCATTCACACACATGTACTCAGTCTTACTACGACTGACTTTCATTCCTCTTCTCTCCAGCGCAAACCTCCACCTCTCCAGGTTTTCCTCCACCTGCTCCCTGCTCTCACTACAGATCACAATGTCATCTGCAAACATCATTGTCCAAGGAGACTCCTGTCTGACCGCCTCTGACAACTGGTCCATCACTATAGCAAACAGGAAGGGGCTCAAAGCCGATCCCTAATGCAGTCCCACCTTCACTTTGAACTCCTCTGTCTGACCTACAGCACTCCTCACCACTGTCCTGCTCCTCTCATACATGTCCTGCACCACTCTGACATACTTCTCTGCTACTCCTGACTTCCTCATACAGTACCACAGCTCTTCTCTTGGCACCCTGTCCTACTCTTTCTCCAAGTCTACAAACAGACAGTGCAATTCCCTCTGACATTTACATTTCTGGCATTTGGCAGATGCTCTTATCCAGAGCGACGTACAAAAGTGCTTTAGTTCTCAGTCAATGAATACATTAACACTGGTTCAATAGGACACAAACTTGGGATACCATTAGCCTAAACTGACTTGTATTTTTTTTTTTTTTTTTTTTTTTTTATAAAACTTTGCAACATAATACATAAACAGGGAAAAATAAGAGCTAGTTTAAGTACTTCAGGAAGAGGTAAGTCTTCAGTTGCCGTTTGAAGACGGTCAGAGACTCGGCCGTACGGATACCTAGGGGAAGTTCATTCCACCACCTTGGTGCCAGAACAGAGAAGAGTCTAGATGTATACCTACCTTTTTCCCTGAGAGATGGTGGGACCAGTCAAGCAGTGCTAGTGGATCTGAGTGAGTGAGGTGCAGTACGTGGAGTGACGAGAGCTTTGAGGTAAGATGGCGCTGGTCCATTCTTGGCTTTGTAGGCAAGCATTAGTGTTTTGAATCTGATGCGTGCAGCTACCGGAAGCCAGTGGAGGGAACGCAGCAGTGGGGTGGTGTCGGAGAACTTAGGCAGGTTGAAAACAAGTCGTGCAGCTGCATTTTGGATCATTTGCAGTGGGCAAATTGCGTTCAGAGTTAGACCTGCCAGAAGAGAGTTGCAGTAGTATAATCTCGAAATGACCAGAGACTGAATAAGCACCTGAGTAGCCTGTGTGGAAAGAAATGGCCGAATCCTTCTGATGTTGTACAGAAGAAACTGACATGAGCATGTCACATTAGTGACATGGGAGGAAAAGGATAGTTGATTGATTGTCCATGGTTACCCCAAGGTTGCGAGCAGTGGCTGAAGGGGAAATCATGGAGTTGTTCAGAGATATCGCAAGGTCTTGGGTTGGGGATGGATCACCTGGGATGACCAGCAGCTCAGTTTTGCTGTGATTGAGTTTCAGCTGATGAGCCGTCATCCAAGATGAAATGTCCACCAGACACGCTGAGATCCGAGCAGAAGCCATGGTATCTGAGGGAGGGAAGGAGAAGATAAGTTGGGTGTCATCGACATAGCAGTGGTATGAAAATCCATGTGAGGATATAACTTTGCCAAGAGAGTGAGTATAGAGGGAGAAAAGGAGAGGACCAAGTACTGAGCCTTGTGGGACACCAGTAAAGAGTCTGCATGGAGCAGACCTCAATCCCTTCCATGTTACCTGATATGAGCGACCATCCAGATAGGAAGCAAACCATTCCCATGCTGTTCCACAAATTCCAAGACTCCTGAGGGTGGACATCCTTATACTTCTCCATCAAAATTCTCAGAACAAAAATTGTCAGAGCAAAAAAAAAAAATTTCTCAGAGCAAAAATTGCATCTGTTGTGCTCTTTCTGGGCATGAAGCCATACTGCTGCTCACAAATTTCCACTACCTTCCTTAACCTAGCTTCCACTACTTTTTCCCATAGCTTCATTGTATGGCTCATTAACTTTATCCCCCTATAGTTGCTGCAACTCTGCACGTATTATTTACTTATTCTTAAAGATCGGCACTAACACACTTCTTCTCCATTCCTCAGGCATCCTCTCACTCTCTAAAACCCTGTTGAACAAGCTAGTTAAAAATTCCACTGCTACCTCTCCCAGACACTTCCAGACCTCCACCGGGATGTCGTCAGGACCAACTGCCTTTCCACTTTTCATCCTCTTCAAAGCCTTCCTGACTTCATCCTTTCTAATCTTATCTACTTTCTGTTCCACAGAGTTCACCCCTTCTACTCTTTTTTCCCTCTCATTTTCTTCATTCATCAGCTACTCAAAGTACTCCTTCCATCTCCTCTGTACACTCTCCTCACTTGTGAGCACCCTTCCATCTCTATGCTTAATAGCTCTAACTTGCTGCACATCCTTCCCATCTCGATCCCTCTGCCTAGCTAACCTGTACAAGTCCTTCTCTCCTTCTCTAGTGTCTAAACTAGTGTACAACTCATCATATGCCTTCTGCTTGGCCTTAGACACCTCCCTCTTCACTCTGCGCTGTAACTCCTTGTATTCCTGTCTATTCTCTTCAGTCCTGTCCATGTCCCACTTCTTCTTGGCTAACCTCTTCCTCTGGATACTATCCTGAACTTCCTCATTCCACTACCAAGTCTCCTTATCTTCTTTCCTCCTTCCAGATGACCTTCCAGCACCTTTCTCCCTGTCTCCCTGATCACTTCTGCTGTAGTTTCCCAGTCATCTGGCAGCACTACCTGACCACCCAGAGCCTGCCTCAACTCCTGTCTAAATTCCTCACAACATTCCTCCTTTTTCAGCTTCCACCACTTGGTTTTCTTCTCTATCTCTATATTTGACCTCTTCTTCTTACAGACCATCAAAGTCATCCTACACACCACCATCCTATGCTGTGTGGCTACACTCTCTCCCACTACCACTTTACAGTCACTAATCTGTTTCAGATTGCCTCTTCTATATAGGATGTAGTCTACCTGTGTTCTCCTACCTCCACTCTTGTAAGTCACTCTATGCTCCTCTCTCTTCTGAAAATAAGTGTTAACCACAGCCATGTCCATCCTCTTAGCAAAGTCCACTACCATCTGTCCTTCAAGGTTCCTTTCCTTAACTCCAAACTTGCCCATCACCTCCTCATCACCTCTGTTCCCCTCACCAACATGTCCATTAAAATCTGCTCCTATCACCACTCTCTCACCCCTGGGAATACTCTCCATCACCTCATCTAATTCACTCCAGAATCTCTCTTTCTCCTCTAACTCACAACCTACCAACATTCAGAGTTCCTATTCTCAGTCCTACACTCTTACCTTTCCTCTTCTCTCTCTGTCTGTGCACTCTCCTCCCTCCTCTACTTCTTCGACCAACAGTAGCCCAATTTCCACCAGCGCCCTGTAGGTCAACGGTGCCGATGGCGGTTGTTGTTAACTCGGGCCTCGACCGATCAGGTATGAAATTCAGAGTACTGACGATTCGCATGGTTAAATTTGGCAATTTTTTACGCCAGATGCCCTTCCTGACGCAACCCTCTCTATTTATCCGGGCTTGGGACCGGCACAGAAGTCACTGGACTGTGACCCCCATGGCTAGATTGGATGGTAGAAACTGTCACTTTCTTAATTCAAGGAAATCACAAAGAAGGCAATATCATTGTTTCATCCTACACAACAACCTGCAGATTAAGATTCCTTTTTCCCCTCACACACAAAACTTCAACAAAGTGTCATGCAGAATTAGAGTTAGATCCAATCCTGGCTTCATGTGCACTACGTAGGCTCACTACTGCAGGTACACTAGCAGTGGCAGAGTGCAATATATATCCAGGGTCAGTTAGGATTTAATCACAGCGAGGAACAACACAACAAACAGGAGCAGCACAACAAACAGGAGCAACACAACAAATACAGTATAGTAGGAACAACACAACAAACAAGAGCAACACAACAAACACTGTATAGTAGGAGCCACACAACAAACACAGTATAGTAGGAACAACACAACAAACAAGAGCAACACAACAAACACTGTATAATAGGAGCAACACAACAAACACAGTATAGTAGGAAAAACACAACAAACAGGAACAACACAACAAACAGAAACAACACAACAAACACAGTATAGTAGGAACAACACAACAAACAAATTTTTGTCTTTTTCAAATATACTGCATGTGATGCTCTGGTGTCACACACCCAGTGTTCTTCCTTTGCTCCATGGTTCAGTTCTAATGCTCATGTACTCATTGTAGGAGCTTTTCGCAGTGGACGTTGGTCAACATGGACACTCTGACTGGTCTGCAGCCCAAAACACAGAAAGCTGCGATACACTGTGTCTTCTGACATCTTTCTATCATAGCCAGCATTAACATTTTCAGCAATTTGTGCTATAGTAGCTCTTCTGTAGGACTGGACCAGACGGGCTAGCTTTCACTCCCCACATGCGTCAGTGAGCCTTGGGCACTTTTCTTTCCTTGGAGCACTTTTGCTAGGTACTAACCCCTGCATTCTGGGAATATCCTACAAGACCGACTGTTTTGGAGTCATTACAATTTGGCCCTTGTCAAAGTCGTTCAGAACTTTACACTTGCCCATTTTTCCTGCATCCAACACATAGATAGATAGATAGATAGATAGATAGATAGATAGATAGATAGATAGATAGATAGATAGATAAATAGATAGATAGATAGATAGATAGATAGATAGATAGATAGATACTTTATTCATCCCAATAGGAAATTTACAACTTTCAGCAGTATCCACAAACATAGGTAATAAGGTATGCAATAAATACTAAAAAAAATACTAAAATATAACCAGTCTATCATCTCTGTATTCATTTCTATATAAAACTTTTTAGAAATCACAAATGGCACCTTTAATATGACATGACGTATATTAAAGCAGTCCAGAGGAATTACAACAGTGAGTGAACAGCCAGCACTTAGAGGCCAGGGTGAGTTGGAGAGGTGAGGATATGGTATCACCAGCTCTTAATTTGAGTGCTGGCAAGTTGTCAAAGTGCACTTGGCATGGCCCAGGCTCCGGCTGAGAGGGTAAAATAAGCTCTCACAAACCCCTTCCACCCTCCTTGTCTCTCTCTCTCTCTCTCTCTCTCTCTCTCTCTCTCTCTCTCTCTCTCTCTCTCTCTCCTCTCTCTCTCTCTCTCTCTCTCTCTCCCCTCTCTCTCTCTCTCTGAGCTGAGGAGGCAGGAGCACCAGCTCTGATGATGCACCGCATGTGACTGCTGCTGGAATGTGGCACAGGGGCACGAGTGCGCGTGTGTATGTGTGACCAGCCGCAGTATGCACTATGTGAGTGTGACGTGAGGGCCACGAGGAGACCCCGAGCAGGACAGTGTGAGCCTCCCGCCTGTGCTGCTATTACTAGCTGTGCTTTCTAATATTAACCTCTCATCCCTGACATGACATGGTGTGTGAGGGTGTATGTGTGCATGTTATTTTTAGGGAGCTTTTTCCACTATGCATTAGGACACACTGTCAGGAGGAGAGATCCGAGACGGGGCTTGTGTTATGAAATAGGTACATGAGCTATGTAACACTCCCATACTCACATTATATCCTGCACATGATTGTAATAATATCACACCCTTCTTAGCACGTGTGTATGGGATAAGCATGGCTTTTGATTCATTTAGATCAGAGAAGGTGAAGTTCTGATTCAGGGTCAGATGATTTTTAAAAGGAGAATATGAGAACATGCTACTTTTATTTAGAATAATAAAACATAGACAAATTAAAGCATTGTATGTAATATGTAAGGAATACCAAAATAGTATCATAAAGTTGACAATTTTCCTATAACAAAAAAACTAAACAAAAGAGTTTTTCTTTTTTTTCTTACACCACAACAATTAGAGTTTTAACTTTCTTAATGAACATTGCATGCTTTTTAACCAGGTGCTTCCACATTTAATGACGAGTTTCTGTTATCCCTCATCAGCATGTCTTTCTTTTCTCCTTAAAGTTAATAAGACAAAAATACAGCTTGTCATGTTCTGCTGAGAAACTAGAAAGTGAAAGTCCTGAAGACATTCCTGTGATGGAAAACTTACTGACATTGGAGACTCCATATATATGAAATACTCATGTCTATACAGAAAAAATCAGCATTCTATAATTTACCTTGTTTAAAAACACAAGCTTTCAAATATTTTTACTAGCCTTAGGATCAAGTGAAATGCTAAAAAAAAAATTGTGAATATTGACAACAAAAAACCATCCTTTTTTTTCTGTATCGGGGATGTGGTAGCTTAGTGGTCAAGGCATTGGACTGATTGGCAGGTTGTGAATCCCAGGTCTACCAATCCCAGGTCCACCAAGCCACCACTGCTGGGCCCCTGAGCAAGGCCCTTAACCCTTAAAGGCTCAGATAAAAATGTAAGTTGCTCAGGAAAGGGTGTCTGCCAATATATATACATATATACATAACAACTTACATAGCTGTCTTCCAACACTTTTACATGTTTTATGTGGATGAGAAGTTATATGAATATGAGTACATAAATACAGTCTTTATATCGGTATCTCTATCGACACATCCCTATTTCAAATATTTACATATACGCTACATACCAAACATAAACCTGATGATTATTTATTAATACAAATGCCTTGCATAAGTGTTCACTCCCTTGACCTATGAGTGTTACATGAGCTTATTATAAATACACCTGTTCCTGAAAAGACAAAGAACACACCAACAACAATGCTGAGCTCTTGCCAGACAGGAAATAATGATCTGGCTGCATTAAGAATATATTAGCAGCAGGAAGCACAGATTCAGAAGACAAGTTCGCGCCTTTAACCTACTTGAAGTCAAACCAAAATAATCACGGGCTGACTAAACCTGTATTTTACTTACGCCGCACTGTACGGTTTTCTTTTAGAAAAGGTATCCTGTAATTTTTCAAAACAGCTGCCTTGAGTATACTATTTCCTTATGTAATATAACATATTTAGTCGCCAACATGGACTAAGACACCTGAAGCCTTAAAAGTAATAGAACAACAATTACAGTATAAATATGTATATAAAATTATTAGCTTAATTATTAATAGAAAAGTCGAAGTGGCTTAGTGATTAGCATGTGTGCTTCACACCTTCAGAGCTGGAGGTTTAATTCTATAACTCTTAATGCTGCCATGTCTGCACGGAGTTTGTATGTTCTCCTTGTGCTTCAGGGGTTTCCTCCATTTCCTCTGCCAGTCCAAAGACATGTTGTCGGCTGATCAGCATCTCGAAATGGTCCACGGTGTGTGAATGGGTGTGTGATTGTACTGTCCAGAGTGTCCCCTGCCCTGAGCTGCAAGTCCCCTGAGATAATAGAAAAGTCACACATTTTAACTTGAAAATGTCTTAATAAGGTATTGAGCAAGCATGATCCTCTAGAACAGTATAGAGCACATTTGGAGTGTCCAATCTTATCTGCAAAGGACTGGTGTGGCGCAGGATTTCACTCCAATAAAGCAAAAGCCACACCCGGTTCCGCCCAAATATTCAGTTAATGGTGAGTGTATTGTACTGTAAATTATACAATATACCAGAATTATTCAAACACACCTTGTAGTTTTTGAGATATACTCATTTAAAAGTGAACATGACTTTTTTCAAGCAAGAGGCTCAAAAATAGGCCTCGGTTTAAAAAAGGTTAATCTAAGCTTTCAGTAGCCACACTGTTCCTTTCCAGAAAAGATCGGACACCATGGTATAGAGTCTGGGTCTTATCAAGCCTTGCATTCGATTTATTGATTATCTGGTTCTTGAGTTCTTGTTTAGCCAACATTGTGTTGTTTGCAAATGACCTGACCTGTGCCTGTTTCCTGACTCAGACCTTACTGGACGTTTTGGATTTGTTATTGTGTCCTCATTAAAGCTGCTTTACCTACATCTGCATCTGCCTCAGCGTCTCTATCCTGACCCTCTAATTACGCCTACGTAAGACATGTCCGACGTAATGCTTACCAATAAACACAGGCAGAATAAAGATGTGGAAAACTGTCTGCTGCTACTGTACACTACACTCTCGCATGTTTTGCTTGTCTCAGGTTATCTGATGTTCCATGTGGAAAGTTGGCTGTCACACTGGGTTCATCTGTGCATGCAGCTAGAATGTGTATCCTCATGCTGGGGTCTCCCTGCTAATAAAATATGTATTACACACAGAATATCATCCCAGTAGTGCATGGTGCAACACACACACACTCACATACACACACACTATGAAACCTTTCCAAGATTATTGGCAGCATTGACATTATGATTTTAAAGAAATGGATTCATTTTTCTTCATGCTTGAAAAATTAAATCAAATATATTTTAACTTATATTTGTGTGTGTTTGTGTGTTCGGATGTCTGTATTTGTGCGCACACAGTATGTATTCGCTCCTTGTATTTAGATGTAACAGCCAAATAAGTACTTTGGAGTAGTCCATCGTTCATGCTCTGATCAGTACAGGAGAATTTTACCCATAATGCCTGGTGTTGCTAACAATGAATGCAATTTTTCTAGAGTTCCCAAAAGCAGTTTATGTCTAAGTCCCACCTATGTTTCAGTGGATAATCTAAGCGCTGCTGTAGGGGGGCATGGTGGCTTAATGTTTTAGATTTGCCTTTGTAGCAATGGGCTTAGATCATCCGTTCAGTATGAGTTTGCATGTTCTTCATGTGCTTTGAGGGTTTCCTCTGGGTACTAGGCCCCAGTTTTTTACCCTAGTGTTGTAGGCTTATTGGCAAGTGGACAGGGAAGGGGTAGCTCAGTGGTTAAGGTGTTGGACTACTGATTGGAAGATTGTAAATTTCAATCCCACGACCACCAAGCTGCCAATGCTGGGCCCCTGTGCAAGGCCCTTAACCCTCAATTGCTCAGATGTACACATTTGGCTGTAAATGTAAGTATAATGTAATATGTCTTAGTGATTGTGCCTGTGTTATGGCTTAACACCCCCATTCAGGATGTCCCTGAGTCCCTTGTGATAGACTTCAAATAGAATTTTTAAAATCAAGAAGACTTCA
>JAUCMX010000020.1:12813598-12816098 GCA_033459395.1 Hemibagrus guttatus
AAACCATGAACCCAAAATGAACTCAGATGGGAAAAAACTTCTCAGTGTGCCGGCCCACAATGCTCTCTGGCTGAGACCCAGGCTGCATGTTCCACAAAAGCACCACGTCTTGATGGAACACTTGTGTCATATTGTGTAAGACAGACAAACACACATACATACATGTGGAAAGTCTTGTTCCCCTCTCGAGAGTGTGTTTCTTTCTGTTTAGTTAAAGATCTAGCAAGTTTTGTGTGTGTGTGTGTGTGTGCTGCACAGCTCACGTATTACAATTTGAGAATCATTGTAAATCAGTTGAACTATTTGGTATGATTACTTTTGGCTAGATAGCAACACTCTAACTACAACACCCTAACTTTCCCTTCTTAAAGCTCCGTCATCATTCAAAATCCCTGGCTTTATTTCCTCTACATGTTTATAGTAATGGGGGCTCTTGTCCACTGTATTTCTGTGACTATACAGTCACTATAGATCTAGCATAAGGACATGTCTCAATACTTTAGGTCTATTTTATACATGTACAGCTTTAGGAAATGAAACCATAAAAGAAGAAGGAATCCCCAAAATCTTATATATATCTTACCCCTGTACACACCTGTGTGTTACATGCATGTGTGTATCGGCTACCTCCCGAGCATGGTACATGATATATATATTCAAGACTCTCTCTCTCTATCTATCTCTCACACACACTCACACACACACAGTTACAGTAGTGACACTGACATGCTATTCACACACCCCTATGAAGGATTCTTCAGCTTGTCTCTCCGGTAGAACCCTAAAACCCTTCTATATAAAACCCTCTCAGAGATGTCTTCCATTTCAGAAAACCTTCAAAGTGGAACCATAT
This sequence comes from Hemibagrus guttatus, assembly GCA_033459395.1. Taxonomy (NCBI): domain Eukaryota; kingdom Metazoa; phylum Chordata; class Actinopteri; order Siluriformes; family Bagridae; genus Hemibagrus; species Hemibagrus guttatus. The sequence goes on from JAUCMX010000020.1 coordinate 12,814,452, forward strand.
TAGAAAGTCCCCCATCTGTGAGCTCATACATGCAGAAGAGGGCAGATAACGCTTTCCTCTGAGTGTGTTCAACCTCCTTGTGTCATAGCAAGAGCAGCAAACATCATACAGATCTAATTCTTAATGTTTTGGAAGAAGCATGTTCTATAGATCAGCTGGTAGCTGGGAGTCAGCAAATTGTCAGAGCAGAAATGCTGACAATCCAAACAACCCTTTATAAAGTTCTGATCCTAAACCCGGAAATGAGCTAGCATTTTTGCACCCTGGTTCCATCTCCCTGAAGTCAACTGCTTTTTAAATAGGTTTTTTGGTTAAATGGCTGAAATAAAGTCTGTGGTTAACACAAGCTTAAGATATTTTTATTCATAACATAAGATACATCATTAATACCCATGATTTTATCACTTTATTTAGCTTTTATCTTTATAACTTGAAAAGACGGCTGCTAAAAAGGGGCTGAATGGGACTACAGAGGTTGTCAGGGACAATGAACATCACCACGCCAAACAGGAAAACTGTGGCCTTGTTGTGTTTATATTGTGTTTACAAACTATTCCAACTCCAGCTTTTCATTCATTCAGATTCATCCACAAAACACAGCACATTGGATCCTTATTATATTATAGGTATAGGTATACCTATAGGTATATAATACCCATAGGTATTATATTTTATAAATAAAGCTTGAATGAGTTGAAAGAGTTTTTCTTCTGCTGATTGTATTGAGGCTTCAAAATTCATAAAAGGTATGTCCATTTGTGAAGATTATCTTTTCAGAAACTTTTGTTGGAGGCTTACTTTCTGCAATAGTCCTAAAGCCCTTGGAAAAATCCTATTTGCTTTTTGTTAATGGAACCAGGGTTGATGATCACTTCCAGGTTAGCCTACAAAAATACTTCATCTCTGCAGCACACTCTGGTTTGAGTTGCTCTAATAAAGCAGCATTGTTGAGGTTTTTGATCACCTCAATGTCACTACTGGTTTGAGAAGGTGACAAGTACAAGCATTGGTCTCTAACTGTACTGTATCTAATAAAGTGGCCTTTCATTCCAGAGCAACACACCACTGCCCTGTCAGTACCACTGCTAAGAGTGGGCCACTACTCAAATAATATCCAGTTTTCTTACAGTAGACCATTTATAGCAAAGTAAGATTACAATAAATAATTGTTTACTTACAAAATGCCCATACTGCCCAGTTAATGAAAAAAGCACCCATTGTATAGTTTTCCAAGTGGCCACAGACAAATTTCTTCCATTCTAAACTTCCAAGCTCTTTGTCGGCTCTCTTCCAAAGGAACAAGTCTCCAAAACCCCAAAACATAATCGTCATCCCTGAAATACACAGCTTTTCAATCCACACTTCACCTCCTGCACCTGGACTGATGCATTCCCCGCATTTCTTTCACCATCAACACTGTTCCAAGTCTGTCCTTCTTCATTACTCACGCATTAGTTGTTCTGATCACGTGAGCTAAGAAAGAATTGGGAAGTTTGAACGATGGATTCCAAAGGCATTGCAACAGGAATTCCCTCCTTGCTAAGCCAACGGGTGCATCCCACACACACACACACACACACACACACACACACACACACACACACACACAAACACTTAGAGATCCTCGACCGGCCTTCTGAGCCAAGC
>JAUCMX010000020.1:12821098-12868559 GCA_033459395.1 Hemibagrus guttatus
GGCAGCATTAATATGGTGAGGACACAGGTTCATCAGAAACAGGAAGTGAGGAAAGCAGGAGTGACATTGTGAAACTAATTTGATTACAGGCCAGACAGACGATATATGGGCAAGAGGATCTTGAAGGTGGGATACTTCTTTTTTTAACTGCTTTCACAAATGTGGTGAAACACTATAATAAACATCTCAATATAATTATTTCATCAAACAGCTAGAAATATAGCAGAATAGGGGAATAAGGAAGAAATAACTTCTTGTGGTGTCTGGCATGGTGTCTGTCATCATAAAGACACTACACTTCCCATCAGCCCCAGCACTTCATGTGTTCTATCACTTGAACCTGTGTCTAAGGTCCCCCGATATCTAGCCTGTGTTTCAGCATCTGATTGTCAAGCTGTTCGAGTTGACATGTGTTCCACAGTCACGTTTAGTGTCTGTATGTTTTTTCCTTGTATTCTCTGTTCTTATTCTGGTATTTGTTCTCATAGGGTTTTTTGGTTATCTAGCTAAACTTTACTTAAAAAAATCTGCACTCGCATCTGCCCTCGCTTCACATTCCTGACAGAAAGCTTGAATGATAACATGAAATCCTGTTAGAGAGCTGCCTGATGTGGAACTACTCAGGAATAGCTCCTGACCTAGCTACAACCATCTCCCACCCGTCCTGCCAAACTTCGGATCTCGCCATGCCTCCTTCCTCCACCTCATGGCTCTGCTGTGATTGTTGCTTTCCATGTTCCACTGTGATTGCCCCCTACCCTTTTGCCCCTCAAAAGACACCATTATGGTATGGGTGTCACTCCATCTCCCTGATCCATCTCAGACGTCACTACACCACCCGGTCCACTTCAGACGCCATGCCAACTTTCTACTCTGCTAAGGACGTAACTCCACCTCCTTTCTTGGCTGAGGATGTTGCTCTGCCTCCTTGCTCAGCTGGGGACGTCACTCTGCCTCCTTGCTCCATTGAGGACATAACTTCAGTGTCCTGCTCCACTAAGGACATCAACCCACTTCCTTGCTCCTCTAAGGATATCACTCTGCCTCCTTGCTCCATTGAGGACATTACTCTGGTTCCTTGCTCCACTTAGAACATCACTGTGGCCTCCTTGCTCCACTGAAGATGTTGCTTGTCCTCCCTGGCATTGCAGTAGATGTTGCTGATCCCCCTCTGGATTAGTGTACCCCCTGAGACTCACAAGTCTGGTCTTACAGACCCCTCTGGCCTTTTAAAAGACATCACTTCACCGCTTTGGCTCCACCCTGGCCTTCATTTCCCCTGCTGACTTTGTGATGGCCATCATTCCATCCTGGGGGCAGACTTTCAAACTCACCTGTAATTTACTCTGTGGAGGAACTGTAATTGTGCTTGTGTTTGTTTTTGTTTCTGTTCTCTCCAGCACATACTTGTCATTGGTGTACTACCTGATGGTGTTCACCTGTTCTGTGTTTTGTTCTGTTTATTTAGTCTTCTTATACAAAATTGTCTCAGTGTTTCATTGTGCAATTACTTGTTTTAAGTCCTGGCCTTTTTTCCTGAGTTCTGTGTTGCATGTTTATTTGTATGCATGGTTTTGACCTAGTCCCAGTTTCTAGATTCTGTTTTATGGACTGTCCTGTACTAAGACTGCATGCTTATGTTCTGACCAGTACTGAGTTTTTAACGCACATTCTACATATAGTATAGGTAAAATTGTTAAAATAGTGATGGCCGATTCAGGGGCATTAACTGTCATATTCTGTAATATAATGTTCGGTATATTGTCATACCCCAATATCCATAACATGTAATGTGTGGCCAATCATGTGTATTTGTTCATTAGACTAACACACTTATACAGAGCAACCTAGAATTGAGATGTTAAAGTTTAAGGAAGCTGTTCAAGAATCCAGTAGTCTCAGCTTGCCAGAACTGGGATTGGAATTCCCAATTTTCCAACCAATAGGCCAAGGCGTAAACCACTGAGCCAACATAGGCATGTTTTATAACAGATTTCTATTAATTAACACTGGTAATTACACACATCCACATCTTGCACGGATATCTATTTGTCATCTCACCACGTCAACAGGGTGGCGTGACGCCATAGCCGCTAATGATTCAAGCAATCCGGCGCATATGCCTTCATCAGCACTCATCCTATCATCCTTCTCTTCCGCTCCGCTTTCCACACTACCACACTTTCCAGAAGCAAATCCCTTCCTACCAGGTGTCCACCTTTAGCATGAGTGCATTAGAGAAGACTCCTAGGTCAGCCTTGTGCGTGCTTGTGCACATGTGTATGACGTACAAAGGGATAAAGGATCTTAGGATCTTAGGGTAGTCCTGGCTAAACGAGTTAAACATTTCCGGCTTCCCTCCATCCCCCATACTGTTGTCTCTTGGCTTTCCCCTGACTAAGTTGAGTGGGCTGCAATACAAATAGCCAGAGGACTATTTGTGGGCTTACGCTGTGCGTCTGTGGAGACTGCTAAGAGGCTTACCGGGGTAGCCTGACCTAATGAGATCATTTTGTAGACAACATATTTGTTTATATATATACATATTTGTGTGTGTGGAAATCTGCATGTCATCAGTTGGCTTTTTGTACTAAGCCGATGCCTGAATGTGCATTTTGTGTCTTGGGTTATTTGCATTCATCCTTGAAGGAATTCCCTCATCTGAACCAGAGCTAATCTTAATCCCAATTCTACGTCAGCACAGGAAGTGCCCTGTATCTCTGCTCACACCTCATTGCTGTATTGGGATGACTACTTTTTTCCTCCTGCTGGCCAAGCAGTGTGATTCCATCAGCTTGTCAGTGCATACACTCCTGCAACATGCTCCAACAAAGAATTGTTACGTTTATAAGGCCAATTTTATACACCCATAGAGGGCCTCTTTTTAATTCTACTTCCAAGACCACCAAGACACTTTGAGCAATGACAAATGTGGCATTTGACCTAATTTGAGGTGAAATCTTTTACATAAAGTGGGTTACACAACATTCCAGAATTCCAGGCCTGTTCCCCTCTGTACAGTTGTGGTCTGTTAGCGACGTCAAATACATTTATTTCTCCCAGCACATTGGTCACGCTAGGGGTAGAATGAATCGCTGTGACTATCTGAGCTTCTCTGGGCGTAAACAAACACACACACAAGCACACACACACACACATTCACACAAGGCATTCTCAGAAACTTTGCACAGTACACGCTGACTATCCTGCATTTGGTCACACTGTTGTCATCAGAGCCAAATTACCAATCATACACCAATATGCTTGATAGCATCTCATCAGCATTCTCTCTTTCTGGCTCTGTTTCCCACCATGTAAATCATACTCTTCCTTTTTTTGCTGTCTATATCCCCTTTCTTTTCAGTGCTTTCAAATGAATTCTTTTTGTCTCAAGAACAAAAACTTGTCTGTCTGCTACTTTTGAAGACTTTTTTTTTGTTATGCCCTGGCTACTTCCTCAGTGAGTGTGTGTGTGTGTGTGTGTGTGTGTGTGTGTGTGTGTGTGTGTGTGTGTGTGTGTGTGTGTGTGTGTGTGTGTGTGTGTGTGTGTTTTACACTGTCCCTTGTGCACTCAGGTAGATCAGAGTGCCTGCATCCAGGGAGCAGCAAATACAAAATCTATATTGCATATCGACCTTACTTCTGTGATGATAGCATGGTCTGGAGAAGGAATAAAAACAGGCCCAGATAAAACTGAATTCTTCCTCTATACTTCTCTCACAAAAAGATTCAACATGTTATTTTTTGTATTATTTATTAATTATTTATGTATTTTTCCCAAAATGTGCTTAACTGCTTTTCTTATCTGCAATCAAGGATTTGTTTATTTATTTATTTATTTATTTATTTATTTATTTATTTATTTACAAGCTTTAATAATGTCTCAAAGCTCTTATAAAGTACTTATCACAGCTGAATCCTTGACTCTGATTAGTTAGAAGGCGAATATTCCATAACAACAGCTCTGATATTGTGTAGTTCCAGCTATAATTCAAATGATCAGGTTTGTGATTATTCATCTGCTTATTTTAATACATTGCTGTTTCCATAGTTACAGTTGATTTGCAACAGCCTGTATAGTGGATGTGCCACATAAACTAACGTCTACTGGTTTTCCACCACAGGAAAGTCTTCAGCTCAGAGAACTTCATATTTTCTGGTTTCTTAGTAACACATGATAGCAGGAAGTAACTTGTTTCGTATAGACTTTATATAAAAGTACATGCAACAATAATTGGATAAAAGCGTGTTGGCGTGTCATTTCTTATTGACTAAAATCTGAATATTGTTTTAGGACAAGAGAAATAAAACAAATTTGGAGATGTAGTAGGAGATGTATAACAGTAGGAGATGTATAACAACTCCATGTTGTGTATAATATCAGCACAACCTGTGCTAATTAATAATAATTAATTAATGATAATTAATAGCTTGACAAATTCTATAGTACTCTTTTAAAAAAAAAGAAGAGTATCATTATTCAAAAGGTTAAGATCTATCTATCTATCTATCTATCTATCTATCTATCTATCTATCTATCTATCTATCTATCTATCTATCTATCTATCTATCTATCTATCTATCTATCTATCTATCTATCTATCTATCTACCTATCTATCTATCATGAGTTATTGGCCAGTTATATGGCTCTACCTATACACATAAACTTCTTCCTCCTTGTGCTGCTGGATATTGTCAGGAACAGGCAACACATTGCACCGGAGCCCTCATAAAAATAGAATTTGGACTTTACAGCATTAGAAGAAACAAAATAACATCATATTAGCGTGCAGCACACATCAGTCCCAGGGCTACCCGACTCAATGTGCACGGCACGTCACTTCCGCTAACATTTAGCGAGCATTTCTTATCTGTGCAGCCTGGCATTTGGTAAAGGTCATATGAGAACACAGGCTGCAAACTGCAAGCTCAATTCATTGCCCCACTCCCTGGTTTTGTGTCAGCTTAACTGGATGAACAATTCCTGTACGAACAAGTTGGCAGCATGGAAAACGTAATCATCTGAGCCACAGGTGTACAAAGAACACTTGCTAAAATAATTTTCCTCCACTTTCTAATTTACACAATAGATAGATAGATAGATAGATAGATAGATAGATAGATAGATAGATAGATAGATAGATAGATAGATAGATAGATAGATAGATAGATAGATATGTGAAGGCAACCTCATTCAGTATCACTGATGAGCGTAACACACTCGGAGGCATCTGGCCTCTGCCGCATAGATGAGCTCACAGTCTCCCATGATCGACCAGTGTTTTGATTGACAAGGAAGAGAGTATGCCATGCCTCCCACCTAGAAAGAACATCCAATTTTGCTCTTGTGACTCCTGGGCATGGTTGACTGTGGCATCATTGGTATATTGCTATATCCTTCCCCTGACAATATGGTTAATGCATTTCCAATGCTGAGGTGTCACCTGAATTGTTGCCAGATCTGTCTTAGTAAAGAGATGAGATGTCGCTTCCTTTCCTTGCATTGCAAATACAAAAAGTAATTCGAGTCTCCTTTATTTTCTCTTGATATGTTTAACTATTAGATGTAATGTTATACACCGACTTTGCAATGTAATCGATTCTGTCTTTATTTTTGTCACATATAGACCCTTTTTGTGCCAACATCATGATTACGTCCCATCGCTAGCTGGAGGCAAAACAAAGGGAAAATTGGAGGCGGCCAATACGAACCAGTACAGAGTCAGCTACACAAGGAACGCAAATGTCATCTTTTTGTGTTGTTGTGTGACAGAGTCGACGGAGTACAGACTCCAATTTGAACTTTTATCGCATACCTGCTGCCAGTGCCGGCCAAAAAAAACGACGACAGCTGTGGTCAAACTCAATAAAACTAGCAGACTGGACAGAAACAATGCTCACGTTTGCAGCGCACACTTCATATCAGATAAAGAAAATATTGTTTTTAGTTGGTATAGTTTATGGTTTGGTTACATGTCTAAATATTTCTTATGCATGCCCACCTCATCAGAAATTGGGCAACAAGTTAAATGATTTCTCATGTAACGCTAATTTAGCTAACTGGTATAATGATTTATACGCCTTCAGTTTTTCTTTACTATACACGCTCGGTTTTTCTATCAGATAGGTGTAGATGTCAGGTCACTCAACCGGAGGTCATCCGGTCACATTGTCCATCCATTGAGTGAGCGTGTACGGGTCGGCCAATCCGGTTCCGCCCGTTAAAGTTTTTTCAAATAACATCCGCGGTCCTGGACAGTAAGTGACGTAACGTAGTCAGATAAATTCGGATTTTGACCAGTCATTGTTTAAAAACAAACTAACAAAACTTGATAACTAATGCTTGTAAAGCAGTCAGGGAAATGCCTCCACCTAAGCTCTGCCCACAAAAAATGTCACAATATTTACTAACAGAAAAACAGTCTATACATAGCAGCAAAATAGAATTCTTTCTTCATATATAACCCAGGTTTGGAAGTTTGAGTCAGAGCACAGGATCAGCTATGATACAGCACCCCTGGAGCAGAAAGGCTTAAGGGCCTTGCTCAAGGTCCCAACAGAGGCAGCACTGGAGCTTGATCACTGACCTGCTAATCAACAACCCAGAGCCTTAACCACTTGAGCCCTAGTCTTGTCACTGGGTCCAAATACCTGTGTGACTAAAATCTGTGTATGCTAATTAATCAGCCTAGCCAGATCGTACCTCAGCTGATGTGTGTGGTGCAGCAGGTGGTGTTATTCAGAATGAGTATCACATGCTATAGTGCCCAGGTTTCCAGGATTTGTTCATCCGTGGGTACATGACGTCCCTAAAAAGTGAACTATGAAATGGACTGAGTCTACAGAGTAAATTATTTTAGGATCTAATACAAATAAATCTGAATCCACTGAAAATGCAGTAAAGTGTTTACTAAGATAGTGCAGGCCTGTCTTTTTCCGAGGCATCAGGCTGAGCTTTAATCCACTCGGTTGTCTATATGTGTGTGTGTGTGTGTGTATGTGTGTGTGTGTGTGTGTGTGTGTGTGTGTGTGTGTGTGTGTGTGTGTGTGTGTGTGTGATTGAGGGGTCTCACTAGCTCCATTCAGAGACTGGGTCTTTGTGAATATGACTCATATTTCTGACGACAAGAGTCTTTCCAGCGGAAAAAAAAATGGCACAATGAAAAACAAAAAAGAACAGAGCACCCCTCTTTTCTTTCACTTCCTCATACACACACACAAACACACACATACACACAAACACACACACACACAATACAAAATATAAATTCACACATATACACACGGACTTGTACACTGGTCTGTGCACATCCTCCCACTACTGTATTCAACACTGCTGACTCGACTGGAACATACATCAGTCATGGACTATTATGTGGACTATACCATGTTTATTATTTATTATCTGTCATTTTGTGCATTTCAGAGAGAATGAATTCGATATCCTGACTAGCTAATAGCACTACTCATTCATAGCTTGGGCCATTTTAAGCTGTTTTAATGTGAGTCCTTCTTCTTCCACACTGAGCATCCATAAACCAAACCTAATATTAATTCCAATTATTATAATAACTCACATTATCCTGCATGAGGCATCTTTATCTACTTACAGAATGCTTACTGGTTTTGTTGTTCTGTGGGTTGCCATTTAATCAGCAAGAAAACAGGAAGTAAGCAGTCATAATTAACGAATGCGCAGGCGTAGAATGTGTAAGGTATGCATTCAGAACTGGTATACTGTGCATGCTAATCATACTAAACCCCACCAGATAATGTATGTAGCACTGAGCAAATGTAACAGTAACATGTAACACTGAGGAAGTGACATGACAAGCTCAAATTCCTTATTATATTGTGAATTTCAAAGGAAGACTGATGAAGGAATGACATCCTCTTTATACAGTTGAGCTCATAAGCACATACACCCCCCTGGCTGAATCTGCTAAATGTTGAGAGATCTTATAAACTGCAGTTTGTTTTTCTGCCCTGAATAAGCTATTTCACATAACAGATGATTACATATAGTCCACAAAACACAATAATAACTGATTTTACACAAATGAACCAGTTCACAAGTTCGTACATACCCTGTCTGCTGTTACCTGGATAATCACCAACTGTTTTTATGTTTTGGGAGAGAGTTCTTCATGAGTCACTTGTTTGTCCTAAGCAGTTAAACTGCCCACAGTCCTCCAGAAAAACCACCCAGATCCTGCTCATTCTTGGCTTTTCCAAGATCTTCTGCATATTTGACCCCTTTCACACAGAGACTATATGATTCTGAGATCCATCTTTTCACACTGATGGATTTATCGCACTATTACTATTCCGAAAGGTGCAAACGTTACTCAAGAAGGCAACATCTCATTAATGTTAAGAGTCTGCGTAGGGGGTGTAAACTTTTAAACAGGATGATCCGTGTAAATTGTTATTATTTTGTGTTTTGGGAAACATGTAAATATATTATGTAGCTTCTAAAGGGCAGAGCTAAATGAAAAGATTAGCTCTTTAAACAAAGTAATAACAATTTACACAGATCATCCTGTTCAAAAGTTTACACCCCTCTGGCTCTTAATGTATCATGTTGTCTTCTTCATGATACATGGGGATTTGTTAGCTTAGTGGTCAAGGTGTTGGCCTACTGATGGGCCCCTGAGCAAGGCCCTTAACCCTCAATTACTCAGCTGTAAAAAATGAGATAAAATTCAAGTCACTCTGGATAAGGGTGTCTGCCAAATGAGCATCAGTGAATGTTTGCACCTTTTGTAATAGTTGTGTACGAGTCCCTCGGGTGTCCTCATAGTGGAAGGATGGATCTGAAAATGGTGCTGACATAAAAAAAAAAACACTTCAGGAAAGAATGTTACAGAAAGATAATCAATTTCAGCTTAAGATCGCACCACCTCATTACTGATATTTTTCTTATAACCAACAGATTTGAACCATTTCAAGTATTTCCTCAATTCCTCTTCAAGTCTCAACTGGATTTCTTGATACAGAACAGAAAATGAGCTGTTTATGCTATTTGTACCATTACTGTGTTCCAAAATAAGGGCTAAAGTGGTTTCATTGGCCTTGAAGCCTTTTTCCGTCACTTCATTGCACAGCATTTGGCTTCAACCACTAAAAACTTGAACACATTTCTGAGTCACATAACTGTGTAACTCATTCTGAGAGAACGGCATCCACTATTCAATTCAACAGACGTGTAGTCACATGACAGCGTAGTCTACCGACTAGTGCTCGCTAATTATTACTGAGAACATACCATAAACCCTCAGACCAACCCACTATCAACCCATTGCCTGCGTAATTGCTAATAACATAGTGAATAGAAACAATACGATAGAAACTACGTAGCGTAGTCAGTTTTGAAGTGTTTTAAGTGTGTTAGCTTGCTAGATTTTTTACCTTATAGTTTACCCTGCATTTAGCAGCTTAAAGAAAATCTATGAAAGAATTGTGAAATTAATTTCTTTGTCACATTGCATTCACTTATTCCAATTCCAAAGTTGGCTATGACCCCTGACCTTTGCATCTGCATATGTCTGTTTCCTGTCTGGGTGAATGTTGCAAGACAAGAAGAAAGTCAGTGTGTAGGTGTGTCTGAGAAACCTCACCTAAACTTAACACCCCCAGTGTGTGTGTGTGTGTGTGTGTGTGTGTGTGTGTGTGTGTCCTCAGTGTTTCAAAATGACTTCATATAGATTTCAAGGTGTTGTACATAGTATGGGTAAATTGTAAGTTGTGTGTGTGTGTGTGTGTGTGTGTGTGTGTATCTGTGTGTGTGTGTGCATTTTTGCTCACATGTACCCTTATTTAGATATATTACAGAACTGTTTACCATCTGACCACATTCATATGATCAGTGCTGACATACCTGGGCAAAAGGGAAGTGGAGTTAGGTCATGAGTCTTTAGTGACACAGACACACACCTACATATTTTCGGTCTCTGGACCGAAAAGAACTGAAATAGCAACCACTCACTATAGACATACACATACACAGACACACAAAGGCACAGACACACGTATATACATACACAGTTTGCAGGCTTGGACTGGTAAACATATGACAGGAAGTTTTTCACCTATTTCCAAAAAATCCTGCTCTGTAATTCTAAATTTGTTTGATGTTAACATGAGTTTAAATGGAGAAAGTGAGGTGAAAAGAGAACACGTCGGTTCCTCAAACTGGAATAAACTTAGCACAGAATAATGACCATAAGGAAACACATCCGTCTCTCTTCTCTCTCTCTCTCTGACGTTCTCTGCCTCTGTTTCCTTTTTTTTTTTCCACGATGCCATGCATCACGAACGCTTCTGTCATACTCTTATTGTCTGTCTATGAGTTTATGAAAAAAAATGATGGAAAGATGTTTGTTGCAATGGTGCAGTTTGTGGGTGGATAGGATGGCAGCTGGTGACTCCACTGTACTTTTCATACAATGTGTGAGTGTGTGCGTATGACTGTGTGTGTATGTGTGTGTCTATGTGTGTATGTGGATGAGGGGGTGGGTTACGCACAATGGAAAGTGAACTGTGTCCACGTGACGTTCGCGGTGTTTCCAACTTTCACAAACCGAGGAACTGGAACCAATGATGACGAGATCTAACGACATCCTCAACTCTCTCTCTCTCTCTTTTCTCTCTCTCTCTCTCTCTCTCTCTCTCTCTCTCTCTCTCGATCACATGACAGGATGATGACAGGCTTTGTCTGGGCGGAGACAGTGTTGCTTTTTATGAATGAAACTCATTGCTTACTCTGATTGAGATATTTCTGGGTGCAAGCATGTGTGTGTGTGTTCAACCACAGCAGTTTCCTTCTCTTTTTTTCCTGTGCTGATTCACCCTTCTGAATATAAAGCTCACCATGTGTTGTTTTTAACACTTTCCTTACCAGACCAAAGAGAGAAAAAAGGAAAAAAAACACACACACACACACACACACACAGTCTGAAGCTTCATTTACAGAGTTTGTCTGTATGTTCACTCAGCGTGTCTATCTGTGTGCTGATAAAGCAGCATCCTGTTTCCAGTGGGGGCTTGTGTAACAGCTAACACAGTCCCCCATGACGACTGTGTCTGATTGTGTAAGGGGACGTCTTTGTACTTGTCGGAGAAAATGAGAAAACTACAGAGAGATCTCCATCTACCTCGTACTGAACTCTGCCTTTGAATGCAAGATAAACTTAAGCTCTCTCTCCTGATCATTGCTCCTGTCTGTGTGTGTGTTTGTGTGTGTGTGTGTGTGTGTGTGTGTGTGTGTGTGTGTGTGTGTGTGTGTGTGTGTGTGTGTGTGTGTTGAGAAACAAAGTGAGAACGGCTGAGTGCCCACTGTCTGCATCTGTCAGTATCAGTTTGTCTTTTGATTTTGATGTGTGTAGGCTCTACTCACTCAGGTATACACTTATGTCAATGTGTCTGAGGGGTGTGTGTGTGTGTGTGTGTGTGTGAGAGAGAGAGAGAGAGAGAGAGAGAGAGAGAGAGAGTAAGAGAGAGTGTAAGGGAGAGAGAAAGAGTATAAGAGAGAGAGATATTAAAGGAGCGCGAGAGAGAGAGATTAAGGGAGAGGGAGAGAGAGAGAGAGAGAGTGTAAGAGAGAGAGAAAGAGTATAAGAGAGAGAGATATTAAAGGAGCGCGAGAGAGAGAGATTAAGGGGAGAGGAGAGAGAGAGAGAGGGAGAGAGAGAGAGAGAGAGAGAGAGAGAGAGAGAGAGAGAGAGAGTAAGAGAGTAAGAGAGAGTGTAAGAGAGAGAAAGAGTATAAGAGAGAGAAATATTAAAGGAGCACGAGAGAGAGAGTGAGAGGGAGAGAGAGAGAGAGGGAGTGTAAGAGAGAGAGAAAGAGTATAAGAGAGAGAGATATTAAAGGAGCGCGAGAGAGAGAGATTAAGGGAGAGGGGGGGAGAGGGGAGAGAGAGAGAGAGAGAGAGAGAGAGAGAGAGAGAGAGAGTGAGAGAGAGAGAGAGAGAGAGAGATTTACAGTTGCAAAGAGTGATGAAAGGAAACACAGGCTGACAATCCCAATAGTTGTGCCAAGAATACACACTTGGATGGGATTCCAGATGATCACACATCACACACATCATACACACATTCATACCTGGGGTCAATTTAGGGACACCAGTCTACTCAATGTAGTTTTTGGGAGGTTGAAGGAAACCAGAAAACCCAGAGGAATCCTGCAGAGCTGCAGAGAAATACATGCAAAACTTGCACAAAATTGACTGCAACACTAAAACTTAAAGCTATAAATAGTGGCTCTGAAACTGACTGAAACAGTAAAATACTTGTGGAAAATGGCAGCTGGCAGGAAGATGTGGGATTGTATTTAATTTAAATATCTCACGCCTGCTGAATAACAAACCTTTTTAGCTCATTTGTACACAGTGTCTGTCTACGTCTGTCATGCATTACTGTTCAGAGATTAGACTCAAAAGTAGGCAAACTTCTAAACCGTCTCCAAAAGTAAAATTAAAAACAGATGCCAAAATCAAAGAAAGAAGAAAATACACTTAAGGATAGTTAACACTGTTGATCTTGCTGCATACTTAGAGAGTTTTCTGGATCCAAATATAAAGTAGTTTATTTTCCTTTTAAGAAAGTATAATGGGAAAGAATAGGAAATTTAAATATATATATATATATATATATATATATATATATATACAGTATAGGGGCATTGGTGGCTCAGTGGTAGGTTTCTCACCTATCATGCGGAAGGCCCGGATTCGATTCCCAGCCAGTGTCTCAACCCCAACGACTGGATGCAGTGCCGGTCCCAAGCCCGGAAAAATGGGAGGGTTGCGTCAGGAAGGGCATCCGGCGTAAAACATTTGCCAAGTTGTTGTGCGGACCACTTGGTCTGCTGTGGCGACCCCAAACAGGGAGCAGCCGAAAGCAACACACATATATATATATATATATACATATATATATACAGTATATATTAAATATAATGTAAAATTGGAGCCGGTTGCTCATCAAGCCTCTGAGATACATATTTCTATTTCTGGTATATTTCTTTGGAACCTGGAAAAGAAATAAAAATTTGAATCAAGCAAAAAAAAAGTAGAAAAATGCTGATGGAATTAATCAGCATCAAGCTAAAACCTAAAAATTTCACCTTCCCTCACATCTTCACTGGCCTTTTATAAGCAATCACGTCTCTTACATCAGTTTTTTCAGTAAGACCAGTTAGGATCTTATGAAGTTACCTAACATTTAATAACATTCACAACTTGAGGAATATTCTATATGTAGAAACACATCTAATTATACAAGCAAGCTGGAAAGGTGGCAAAACGGATATGGCTATTAATAAGCCTCTTATAAATAAAGAGGGACGCATCAGTTGTAAACAAGGCCCTGCTATTGCATAAATCACAGATCTGTAATTAGGCTGTTTCTCTAACACCCCTTGTGTATTACCAACACACACACACAGACAGCAGCGTTTTGGGCAGCCGTGCGTAGGAGCCTGTTGCGTGTTTGGTGCGGAACACGGCTGTCGAGGGCCTGAGTTGTCATGGAGATGATGGCTTGATTCACCATAGCGACTGATGTCGGATAAGAGAACTGGAGAATTTGGAGATAAAGAGAAAAGCTGAAGGACGTATTCAACTACGATACCTGTTACACCGTGGCAAAATTTGCACAGAGAATCAATTTTTAACAAGACTATGATAGTCGTTGTTTATATAGTGTAGCATCCATAGTTATAAAACTGTGTTTTTCCCATAATACACTGAATAAAAAGTTGTTATAACATTCAAATGATGGTGTAATGAAATACAGGACGAAGTTATCTAAGTGAACTTTTCGCACTCTGGATGAAATATGTAATCACTAGCTAGTTAGCTAATAGTCTTTTTAAAACCACACCTTCATTAACATTGTAGATACAAGAATACACATCTATATACAATTATAACTAAAAAACTAGTTTTAATCATACTTCTTTGTAATGTGCTGTGTATGTATATATGTGTTGTGTTTAGTTTTGGGGTTAGCTACCTTATCTAACTACATTAGCTTCTACTAGCACTGCTCTCAGGGTACAAGGTAGGTATACATTAATCGTCTCTGTTCTGGCTCCGAGGTGGTGGAATGAACTTCCCCTAGTTGTCCGTACAGCCGAGTCACTGACTGCCTTCAAAAGATGGTTGAAGAAATACCTCTTCCTGAAGCACTTAAACTAACTCTTATTTTCCATGTTTGTTGTATTAAAAAAAATGTTTGTGCTATAATTCCTCCCAACAGAGTATTTAGGTTGACGGTATCCTAGATGTGTGACCTAGTGAACTAGTGTTCATTGATAGAGACTTCAAAGCACATTTGTATGCCACTCTGGATAAGGGCATCTACCTAATGGAGTTTTCCTTAAAGCACTCTATTGGTGGTGCCTCCAGACAGACAAACCAAAAAAAGACCCAAGCCTAAAAAGCTGAAGTGCAAAGCAACTAGTTTGGTTTAAGTAACTAGAGATCAGGGTCATGGTAGATCTGGAGTCTGTCTGTGGAACACTGGGGGTGAGATGGGAATACACCCTGAATGATACACCAGTTCATCGCAGGGCACCATGAATATACAAACTAGGGCTATTTAGCACAGCATATTTTAGGGATGTTGGAGAAAACCGGAGAACCTGGAGGAAACCCATACAGACATTTGAAGAACATGAGAAACTCCACATAGACCTTTTGCTAACAAATGGTGTAGCAAATGATCTATCATTTGATAGGAAAACCTTTAGACTATATTGTAGAGTGGATCACTCGCAAGCTTCATTGGTTCATCAAATGTTCCATGTTGTGGAAAAATGGTTCTTTTCATAGTTCTTAACTTCCTAAAGTGGTTTTACTTGGAACCTTCTGTGAAAGGGTAGGGAAAATGTGGTTGGGTTCTGCATCAACATTTACAGTTTCCCCCTGGAGCAAGAAAGCAAAGAGTTTCTGGATTTTTTTTTAACAGTGTACTATATTGTTTGTATGTACCTAGTATGGTTGTTCTACATAAAACACAGGTGGCCAAACTGGTAGGCCATCTTTGCCAGTTGGTAACTTTTTGTTGTTGTTGTTGTTGTTTTGTTTTTTTGGCAGTATCCTAATCATCAGTAAATGACTGACATACTACAGTTCTACCAGTGCTGGCCAGGCATCAATCCTGGTCTACCAGTTTGACCAGCTCGGCTTGTTCTTTGGCAACTGGTAGCTGGGCAGACCAAGCCAGATTATTCAGGTAAGAAAGAGGGTAAATCTAGAACTATTACATATTCCTGGCTCATGGGAAATCCATTAATGGTTCTATCTGGAAGGTTTTCCTATCCGAACCCTTTTAGGAGGCCAAAGAATCCTTGAACAACTTCTTTTTTCCTTTTCATAATAATGTAATGTTAGTTGAGTGCATGCTGGGGCAGTGGGTAGCACTGCTACCTCCCAGATTCAGCATCCTGTGTTTAATCCTGAGCTTGGGTTACTGTCAGGAGTTTTGCGTGTTCTCCCTCAGGGTTCTCCAGTTTCCTTACACTGTCCAAAAACATGCAGGTAGGTAGATTGGCTGTGCGAGATTGCCCTTAGGGGGGGGGGGGTGTGTGTGTGTGTGTGTGTGTGTGTGTGTGTGTGTGTGTGTGTGTGTGTGTGTGTGTGTATTTGTGTGTGTGAATAATGCTCTGTGATGGATTGGTGTCCCATTTGGGATGAATCTTCCACCTTGTGCCCAGTGTTGCTGTGATTGACTTTAGATCCTGACCAGAATAAAGTGGCTACTAAATCTGAATGAATACATGTAATATTAGCTCTTCTTAGCTACTTATTTCATGGTATATTGTTATATTGGGATATCGGCACACCCCCTGAATCCAGTTTACAACATTTTAACATTATGAAACCCCAAAAAAATTAAACTTGAAAACCACTTAAATCCTTTTTACTAATACTTTTAACCATCACCATAATATATGTTAACTTTAAAAGAAGAACCATAATATCCAAGGATTAGCTTAACCTTCTCATTGCTGGTCCTGGAGTACCACATGCTTACACACACACAAAGTTCAACACCTTTTTTCCCTCTTACCAAGGTAATGACTTCAATCGGTTATAATGAAAACACCAGAATGTGCTTTCTTCACGTTTGACGTCATTGCCTCAGCCACTGTTATTTTGGTTCCTTTTTCTGCCGATTTGCATGTGTACTGTATCTATACTTGTACTGTATTTTTTTTTTTTAAATGTCATACCTAAAAAGGCAGGAGATGAAGTAATAATGATGATGATGACACTACCACATAAAGTATCCAGTGAACTTTGACCTGTAAGTGTGTGCTTAGGAGTGAGCGAAAGCGAGGCCATATGTGTGTGTTTCTAGTAGCCCGGCGTAAGTTCTAGAGAGATGGATCCTCTACTACATTCCGCACATTTCCCACTGATGAAGCAGAAATTAAATAGAGAAACCTCTCTCTCTCCCCCTCGTTCTGTTCCTCATGCTTGCTCTCTTGCGCTCTCCAACCAAGATAAACAAAACCCCTGTTCATTTACTCTACTCGTAACAAACAGCAGATTCCTAATATATAACTGGTGAGTGCAGAAATATTTCAAGCCTAGCTAACCCATTGCTGTCCGGTTTGCTTTGCTGTGCAGGGTGAAAGAGAAGCATGGCTGATGTCATTGTTTGGTGATATAACCGAAAAAAATTCCACCCAGGATTTTTGAATGAAATGCCATTGTGCTGGTAAAGAAATTGACCAGTGATGTCATGGTCTAATAGCTGTGGGGGTTTTTTATCAGCCGATTTGGCTTGATAGATCAGATAGTCCAGTGTTGCATAGGCAAAATGTAGCCTAAAGGATCGGCTACCTGGAGAAAAAGGCGGCCAAATATAGCGTCAGTGCTGGAGTAAGTGATTTGAATGGCACTGTGTGCCGCAGTGGACTGGAAGATAAGTGAGCATGGACAGTGAGTGGAGCAACTGATTTGAATATTCCACTCTAGCTTCAGGGCCTGGTTACTGGAAGTTCCAGAGTCTGTAAACATAGCCAAAATATAATAGATAGCCTAACGGCTAGTGCCAGGTTTATTTTAAAATACCCGCTACACCATATGGCTCAACCTTGTAACTCAGGGGTTCACAAATTCAGTAGAAGTAAAAATCATCTCATTATTAATGTCATTTTGAATACTTTTGTTTAATTAAAAAGAACTTGAACAAAATGTCAGTGATATGTCTTGTTTTTTCATAAATTTGATAAGTTTAGGTTTGGAGTCTACATAAAATAAAAATGGAAAAAAAAAGAGCATAAATGTTAGGTAGTTAAGAAGCAGAACAACAAACATTCTGGTCTTTCTCCTTCTTCAGCTCGCTCTCCTCCAGACTGTCTCTAAGTGTCTCTCCCCCTCTTTTTCCTTTTCCTTTTTTGCCCTCCGTTGAGCTCTTACAGATATTGATCTTTGATGTGTGTGTGTGTTGTGTGTGTGTGTGTGTAAGTATGTTTCCAAGCGAAGTCTTATGTTTTGTCATGGAAGTTCCTATATGGAGGAACAAAAGTTAGACCCACAGACACCATATAGTGTCTCAGTTATTGTACATCGATTGACATCTGCCTATTCAAACAATTCAACAAGCATGTGACAGCAGCATAATACATCATATCATGTGGTGGCAGTTCAATAGGTAATGTTCACATCAGTGGAATGGAGAAAATGTCATGGCAGTGATTTTGACTGTGGGATGGTTGTGGGTTCATTGAAACTGGATTTCGTCTTTTTCTTCAGTTTAACTGTTTGGGTGAGTCTGTGTGTCAACTTGTAGCCTCATATTCCTGTACACAGCTGGCACGAGTGGATCCCAATGTGGTTTTCTGCTGTGGTTGCCCCTCAGCCTCAAGTTTCATCATTTTGTGCATTCTGAAATGCTTTTCTGCTCACCGTGGTTGTAAAGAGTGGTTATTTGATCTGTAGCATTCCTTTTGGAAAATTCTTGCTTACTGGATGTTTTTTTGCTTTTCACCCCAGTCAGATTATACTCTCGAGACACTTGTGCGGAAATCCCAGGAGATCATCAGTTTCTGATACTCAAACCTACAACCATGTTCCTCATTCTGTTTGATGTGAACATTAATTTAAGCTGTTGACCTGTTTCTGCATGATTTTAAGCATTACACTACTGCCATATGATTGGCTGATTGCATTAATAAGCAGGTGTATACTGTAGGTGTTCTTAATATTTTAATAATAAATATTTTAATTGAAAAAAATGGAAATGTTCAGAAATTTGGGCTCCAATAAATAGCCAAAATATTATTGTATAATGACAAATAATGTTTTTATTTAAATATTATATTATATTATATTTATATTATATTATATTATATTATATTATATTATATTATATTATATTATATTATATTATATGTATTATTTAAGCCTGTATTGAGGGGAAATGTGGATTTTTTTCTTTTTAATGGAGTCTCAGGTTGCCAAAAGTTTAAGAACCCCCAAAATCTTAAACAAAAAAAACCAAGGAGCACAAACAACATATAAAATATCTATTATAAAGGTGTAACATTTTAGAATATCAGAATATGTCTGGCAAACAAAGCAATCACAAAACAGTGGAGCCATATTTTGGAAAAGCCATAAGTTTAAGCAGAATTTATACAATAATGAAAAAGAAAAAGAAAGTTCTAGTAGGAAAAATATGGCACAGTGAAATTTAATTACTTACATTCAGTCATATTGGAGTTTTAGAAGAATGGACATCTGATAGCCACACGGTAAAAGTGTATTGTGAAACCTTTATTATAAATATAAGTATTTCTCAACATCTTTTTGTGTGTTAGCCAAATGGCCCGTGTCCAAAAATAATACAACAAATTGAGTCACGCAGGGGTTTTTTTTCAACCTTCGAACAATGCATGCTGAGGTAGAGAGCATGTAAGTGTGTGTGTATGAAGAGAGGCTGTTGAACAGTGCACTTGCTGGATTTATTCAGTTGGTTAAATGGGCAGGGTCATTAGAGAGCCGTCCACTTTTCAAATACAATGGAAATCAAATAAGCGATGAGAGGAATAGAGGGAGAATAAGGGATAAAAATGGAGTGAGAGGGAAGCCGTGTTGTTTCTGTGTGTTAAGCAAAGGTGCTCAGGCACGATAGAGCTGCTCTCAAAGTGTGCTCCAAAAAACACTGGAGCCTCAGCACTCACAAAAGCTCTGCTGTGATCTGCTTCCTGTTTGTATATGTGTATATGTGTGTATGCCAACTCTTTTGCAATACAGCAAGAAGGTATAGAAGTGCATGGAAAAATACTGCATGCTTTAAAACACCGTTAAGTCTTTATACACACATGCTGATGAAAACGTGGACTCAGGCTGTTCAACAAGATGTGAAATCCATCCTGCTGAGAATATAATTACAGAAATGTCTTCAGTGTTGCCTTGAAATGTGTTTTTACCACTGTCATTTTGTGTAGGCATTCGAAAATGCCTAGGAGAGAAGGACAGAGATAGAGACTGGGCCTTTGAGTCTGTGTGGCAGCACTGGCCCTCGATATCGGCCACACCGGAGGACTGTGAGATAGCAGACAGTCTGAGCTAACAAGACCTGAGGCCAGGAGGGAACTTCCAATCAGGGTCTGAGGGGTAAAGAGAGATGAGCTTGACCCTGAGATTGACCCCAAACCTCTCTATGGCATGCCAATGTGTGTATATCCACAACCGTATCTGCATTAAGGCACAGTAATTCACACTCAGACTGGAAAGCTCATTTGTGTACCTATTACCTTACGTGCACCCATATTTCCTGCTACTTATGTCATGAAGAGCGTTAAGCCGGTCTTGGCAATTATTCATCATACAGCTTTAGCTCCATTTTAGCTGTTAAAAATGGAGCGGCGCAGGGCCAGAGGCTGGGAAAGTCCCTCTCGCTCTCCTGAGAGTGTGGCGATCGCTTTGATACACACTGTAATCGGCTCGCTCCGTTACACACCGGCACGCAGCTACTTCTCCGGTGATACCACTGCAGCCAGCAGACCCCCCCACCACCACCACAACCCGAATATACGAAACACGAGAGAGTTGAGTGCGAGGTCTTTTCTCTTCCCCCCCCCTACTGTTTTTTTAACTTCACTCTACTGCCATGAGTATGTGTTTTGTGTTTTAGGGGGAACTTAAAACCTCGCGTTCTCTTTAAAGGGTTGAGACAAGCTCTCTGAGAGATAAGCCAGGTAAAGCCACTCTGCTGGGAGTGGGTGATTTGAGCAAAAGGCTCATTTCCCAGAACCACAACGGTCACAAAACAGAAGGTTTGTACATGTATATGTGCAGTGTTTAAAAGATAGACAGCAAGAGAGAGAGAGAGAAAGACAATATTTCCTTTGCTGTACAATAAAAACTGATCTCAGGTCACTTAGTCTTTCAATAGGATGAAACCAAATAGGGCTAAGAGGACATTTTGTACAAGTTATTACGTTCAAGTCTTTGTCCACTGTATTTGTATTAACACATATACTACAGGTGTGGTAGGGGGAAAAAAAACTCTTAAGTATTGGGCACTAGGTGTTTGGACCTCTAACAATAAAACAGTATTTCAGACTACATGCTTGGACCTTTAAAGATACATTACAAATTATACCAAAGAAAATAAAAATGTAACACAAATGTAAAGAAATAAAATAAGGAAAGGAAATAATTAAGAAGGAAATAGTAGAAAAATCAAAATGTGCCCCAAGAGCTACTCAAGAGCTTAATAATTTCAATAAACACTATTGAATGATGATCGAAATACCTTTAGATATACTTTATATAGCCAAACGTTTGTGTCCAATTGACCGTCATACCATACGTGGTTCTTCCCCAAACTGCTGCTGCAAAGTCAGAAGCACACAATTGTAAAGATTGTGTATAAATGCTGTAGTGTTACAATTTCCCTTGAATAACAAGAGCCAAATCTGTTCCAGCATGACAATGCGAGTGTGCTTCATGAAGCCGAGTGTGGAGTGGACGAACAACAACCACCCTTGCAGTGCCTGACATCACTAATGCTCACTAATGCTCTTGTGACTGAATGAACACAAATCCCCACAGACACATTCTAAAAATCTAGTGGACAGCCTTCCCAGAAGAGTTATTATAACAGCAAAGGGTTGATTAAATCTGGAACAGGATGTTCATAAGAGCGTGATGGTCAAGTGTCCACATAGTGATAGTGTAAGTTGATAAGTTTGAAGTTATGGCTAAAAATAGCATTGGGTTTTGAGAAGACTTTGAAAAGGAAATAAAGTAGAGAGCAGTAAGTATTAGATTTTCTTTATCCTAAGGTAAGTCAGCTTAATGGTAGCTTAATAAACAATTAGCAATACAAAATTAACAATTTTAGGCCAACAGCCTAACTAGGAAAGACCCAATCCTCAAAAAAAAACTTATAGCTGCTAATACAGCTTATTTTATTTTATTTTCATTCATTCATTGTCTACCACTTATCCGAACTATTCTCGGGTCACGGGGAGCCTGTGCCTATCTCAGGCGTCATTGGGCATGAAGGCAGGATACACCCTGGACGGAGTGCCAACCCATCGCAGGGCACACACACTCTCATAATCACACACTACGGATAATTTAGAGATGCCAATCAACCTACCATGCATGTCTTTGGATTGGGGGAGGAAACCGGAGTACCCGGAGGAAACCCCCGAGGCACGGGGAGAACATGCAAACTCCACACACATGGCAGAGGCGGGAATCGAACCTCCAACCCTGGAGGTGTGAGGCAAACGTGCTAACCACTAAGCCACCGTGCCCCCCCTTTATTTTTTTTTTTTTATTTTATTTTATTTTATTTTATTTTATTTTATTTTATTTTATTTTATTTTATTTTTTTATTTTATTTTATTTTATTTTATTTTGAAATAGGACAGACCTATTTCATTTCACTGCATGCAAAAATCAAAGAAATTTCAGACAAAACATTAATCTGTATCATCAAAAGGTCTTGGGGAAGCAAAATATCTGGCAAGCAGGCCAAAACCTGCATCCAAACCCATAAGATCATCCTCACCTAGGATTGCGTTTTGTTCATATTTGAATTTTTGGAGGTTTGAAATGTTTCTAAAAAAAAAAATTCCTGTCATGAATAATTTTGTGCATGTGCATTTCTTTATATAAATATATATAAAATAAAACACTTGTGATATTGTTACATTCATTCATTGTCTACCGCTTATCCGATCTACTCTCGGGTCACGGGGAGCCTGTGCCTATCTCAGGCGTCATTGGGCATCAAGGCAGGATACACCCTGGACGGAGTGCCAACCCATCGCAGGGCACACACACACACACTCTCATTCACTTACGCAATCACACACTATGGACAATTTAGAGATGCCAATCAACCTACAATGCATGTCTTTGGACCGGGGGAGGAAACCGGAGTACGCGGAGGAAACCCCCGAGGCACGGGGAGAACATACACATGGTGGAGGTGGGAATCGAACCCCCAACCCTGGAGGTGTGAGGCAAACGTGCTAACCACTAAGCCACCATGCAACCCCCCCCCCCAGGATATTGTTACATAGCATTGCAAATTGCTGTTTTTTTTTCTGGTTAAAAATCTAATTTCACACATTCCTCTGACAAACTGTGAAAACAAACGTTACTTTTTTCCCTTCATGAATTCACACTTCTATAGCTAGAAAATTAGTCTGTAATGTTTGAAAAATAACGTTCCAGCAACGTACCAAAATGGATAGGAAGGGATACATAATCATCTCAGAACACCAGGAAAAAGATAGAAAGACTGAACGTACAAAATTTCCTAAGACCCAGAAAATGTTCTAATGTAAAACTGTTTACAGGTTGATCTCATAGTACGTAGAGAAGATTATATTAAACTTAAAAAAAAAAAGATTATTTGTCACAGAAAAATCCCTCTCTGTCCAAACATTTAGAGAAGAGATACACCACAGTGCTCTCTTTTTCACACTTCTGAATCATATCCTGATAGAACACAGACACACACTCACCCACATTCGTATACACATCACACACACACACACACACACACACACACACACGTGTTCATATAAAGTGAGAATCAACACAACACTCATGGTCAAATCCCTGTTTAAAAAAATCTTAGAAACACACACAGAGGTATTAATATTGCACAAATACAAGAAGCCATAAATGTAGCATGAATTCTACTTAATGACAAAAATTGTTTGTCAACCTTTTCGTTTTTCATGATGATTCTATAAAAACGGTCACACAATCGAAACCATTTACTTCCTGCTTGCAGATTCGAAAGAGCACATCTGGATGAATCTTCTATTTAAGGAAGGAAATAAATGGTGTTATAACTTTTTTTTAATTGTAATATTTATTAACATGTTATAACATTGTCCTCCCGCATTATAGCACGCTCACAGGAGACATATAAGCACTCACGAGTGTGAGCACGCTGGCTCATTGTCAGCATTTAATCCTAACTACCAATTGTGGTCTTTTGAATAGTTGAACTTCTCAAGGGTGAGGCATTTTAGACAGACAAATAAAAACGTCTCAAAGGAGGGTGAGTGCAAGTTTATATTGTGCTTTCTTGCTTATAATAAAGGAA
This sequence comes from Hemibagrus guttatus, assembly GCA_033459395.1. Taxonomy (NCBI): domain Eukaryota; kingdom Metazoa; phylum Chordata; class Actinopteri; order Siluriformes; family Bagridae; genus Hemibagrus; species Hemibagrus guttatus. Next base: position 12,844,709 of record JAUCMX010000020.1, read on the forward strand.
GTTAGAAAAAAATGTGATTGAAAGTTCTTCATTCTGATCGGTCAGAAATTTGCGAGTATTTATAACTACAGAGCCAAATGTAATTTATACCACTGGGTTATATCTATGTATATATAAATGTGCTTTTAATATGTTAGCACTGCTTTAGGAACAATTAATAATCTGGGTTGTTGTTTGGAAGGTCAGGGTTCGAGCCTCAGCACCACAAAGCCGACACTATTGGGCCCTTGAGCACGGCCTTTAACTCTCTCTAACTCGCTTAAAGGATGCTGTGTCATGGCTGACTCTAAGAAAAAAATCTCACTGTAATGTAAGGAATATATGACTAATTCAATTCAATTTAATATGGTCTCAAAGCAGCTTTACAGAAATATAAAAATTCAGAATGTTTCTATTTATACCAAATGAGCAAGCCAAGACAACAGTGCCAGAGGAAAAACTCCCTGAGACGACATGAGGAAGAAAGCTTGAGAGAAACCAGACTCAAAAGGTAACTCATCCTCATCTGAGTGACACTGGAGAATAGGATGAAATATTTTCGTTCTACAACAGTATATAGGTTTTAAATTCAGTGGGACTTGGATATAGAAGCTCCACGTAAGGAAAAACTGACTTTGTTTAGTTTTTAGCCTTTGTTTTCTGAACACAAGTGTCTAACGTCAGCACTTTGCTGACAATTCTCCACGCATTGTGGGAAAGACTTCAAGATGGTGTCATTTGTGTTTTTACAAATTTTAGTAACAATACAAGCTGCATTTTTTTTTTGTCTTATTAAATTCAAGAGAGAGAAAAAAAAGAGGCTGGAGAGGGAACAATTGTTTCTAGCAGCTATAACGTAAGTGATAACAGGAACTAAAATGTCCCATGGATGTTCCACAACATTAAACATGACAGTAAATGGATATAAATGTATGAAATTGTAATCAGTGACAATCTGGCGTGGTGTAAAAGGAATTAAATGCGTCAGGGTTAATAAAAGTAACTCCATTTTGCATTGGGCAACAATGCACCACTATATCATTGATTCATTTCCTATAACAGCATACCATCTTGTGCTTTACTCCTTATTTAAGTGCCGAATAACATCTTTACCTTCATCTTTATGTGAGATGGGATGTGGTGAGATCCAACACATTAACATGAACATATTATGTTATTGGTGCAGTGACACTCGCTAAACTTTAGCAAAGAGACAGGAAAGAATGTCAACAATGACAGAGCAGGAACTGCAGATAAAATCTCTCGTAAGCATAGAGATACACACATACACACATTTAACATAATACTTAATATTCAAAACAACTCATTCGGCTCTTTCAGCCCTCTGCTGAAACATGCAACTCATGAATCATCCTACGAGAACCAGCCTACAAAGCAAACTCGTCAGGCATTATCGCTTGAATATAAAAGACGACGCATTTTATACAAATGAAAAGAAACTGCATTCCAGATGAATTCACTAAAACCATGAAGGCTGAACGGAGTAAGAAACCCGCCTACACGAAACCAACAGGTTAAAAAGGCATAAAATACCACGTGCCTTGATACTGCCTTGATACTGATGCCTTGATAGCTCAGTAGCAGTCTAAGTACAAAACAAATGCAATTTTTTATTTATCATATGTGTTATGATTTTTGTATAAAATCATCTCAGATTCTTTTCAGACTCTTTTATTAAAGGTACCGGATTATAAAGCAATTAAGATTACACATGAAAGGCGCATAAACAGTGCTGTTATCTTATAGGTGATAAATACAGCTTCAGTGTGAAATGCCCCGGTGCAGTTATATTAAATATAAGCACTCCTGTAATGCTGCTTGTCCAATCAAATTATTGGACCAGAATTAAATGTTGTAGTAAAAATATTAAATAAAATAAAATTGAATAAAATAAAATAAAATAAAATAAAATAAAATTTAAAAATTTAAAATTAAAATAAAATAAAATTAAATTAAATTAAATTAATAAAAAAAATTTCAAGGATATTTTAAGGATAATTTATATTAATATTCTGAATGCAGTATCCTTTCTGAGACATTTTTTCTGGGTTTTTTTTTTTTTCTTTCTTTCTTTTGGATCTGAAGTTTTGCACTGAATCTTGACGACATTTTCATAAAGAATTTTTTTTCCTTTTTTAATGTGTTAAATGTGTATTTTTGTAGACATATAGTAAATGTCAGGTTTGAGTCTTGAGATAAAAATAACTTTTATTCATTCAAATATACCTATTCCTCATTTAGATTTTAGATTTTTTGTAATCTAATCTAGAGAATGTTTTTTAGAGCTTGCTGAAGTGTGGGTTACTGAGGGAGAAAAAATGTACGAATGAGGTTAATGTAACCTGAAAAAATAGAAGCCTCCAGAGGCCTTCATTATACTTAAGCTATTCTGAGAGAGTTTGTAAGAGTAGCCGTGTGGCACTGGATATGTGTGTGTGTGTGTGTGTGTGTGTGTGTGTGTGAGTGTGTGTGTGTGTGTGTGTGTGTGTGTGTGTATGTGTGTGTGCGCGTGAGTGATATACTCTGGGGAATCCCTTTTTCAAGAGCAGGCTTATCAACTGAGTCATCTGTAAACTGAGGGGGTGAAAGTATTTACTCCTTTTCTGAGTAGAAGAGTGTACTTCATTGTTTGTACGTCCTGTGTGTCTACATGTGCATTTATTATCTATGTATTTATGTGAATTAAACTGTGCTCAAATGTTCTCAGGATCGGCTTGAGACCCACCGTGGCCCTGACTCAAATAGAAAAAAAAAACTAATGAAGATGTATGTGACATGAATGTGTGTCACTGTGTGTTGCATTTATTCCCAATTTAATCATCTTAAAGATCAGAGTTCCTGTTTTTCTATAATACAACATTAAAAACACTACTACTACTACTACTACTACTACTACTACTACAAATTTAAAAATAATAATAATAATAATAATAATAATAGTGGAGTAAAAAATGTAGTTCCATATAAGGCAAAAATAAATATTAATAAATAACAGTAGTTATAATAATGTCTTTCTATTTAAAATTATATTTATATTTTATTTATAATATATATAGAAATATATAAATAAGTATTTATTAAAAGAATATATTAAATCATCTTTAATTAGACTTGTATATTACAATAATATTTTTGTATTTAATCATACAAATCAAATATATCAAATATAATTATGCATTTAATTCATGAATTATTGTAAACAATTTTTGTCACATTTTTTTAAAAGAGAAAAATAATCTAAAATAAGTACTGTATATAAATACATAAAAATTTAAATGCAATGAAAAGTAAGGCAAATCATAAAAAAAGATTAAAAGATAAAGTAAAACATTATGTCGGATGCTGATTTTTTTTTAATCGGTAATAAATGGATGTGAAGGTTTCATGGTAATGTTTGGAGCATAAAAAACCAACAGCTGCTTCACTTCTCAAGGTCCATATTAGGAATATGGATAAAATGCCTAGTGCTAGATGATCTAAAAGACAAGATCTGGAAAAATAGTTTATCATGTGTTCAGAGAAATGTTGTACTATGGGATAGATAGAGTTATAAACTAGTAGTGGTATGTTCTAAAGGAAACAAGCAGCCAAATGGAGTCATGCTAAAACTGGCCTAGTTTGCAGAAATCCTGCATTAGAATAAACACAGCAAGAAACCTCAGCAGTGAAACATGTTTCAACGTACCTGTCTTTGTCTCATTCTAGTCAGGATCTTTCGAACAAAAGTTGCATCATCAGCTTGGCATTATTTAAAATGTCACACTTACTTAACCATCGAACACACAAAAGCAGAATGATCACTTTTGGGAAATGGGCATGGCTAATGTACTTGGCATGAAGTCTGGTAAAGGATTAGAGCCAATGATGGGAACTCCACCACGCAGTTCTACGTAGCATAAATGTCTTTACACATGCTCGGCCAATCTGAAAGGTCACGCCGCATTTTTGTTGTATCATTTTGAAATGATGAGCAATAGCCAATCCCTTTCGTGAGAGTGTATGTATGTACATATGAGAGTGAACCTAAGCTGTAAATGTCAGGATTCTGATTCATTCAATCAGGTATTTTTCTCCTACACGATACCTAATTCTGTTTGTTTTTTCTTCTCAGTGTGTCTACTAAATGAATCGTACTTTGGGATTCTGTCTGAAATCCATCAACAGCAAGGCTTACACCGATCAGGCATAACTTTATGACCACTGATTATCTCCTCATCATGGCACCTGTTAGTGGGTGGGATATTTTTAGGCAGCAAGTGAACATTTTGTCCTCAAAGTTGATGTGTTAGAAGCAGGAAAAATGGATAAGTGTATGGATTTGAGCGAGTTTGACAAGGGCCAAATTGTGTTGGCTAGACGACTGGATCAGAGCATCTCCAAAACTGCAGCTCTTGTGGGGTGTTCCCGGTCTGCAGTGGTCAGTATCTGTCAAAAGTGGTCCAAGGAAGGAACAGTGGTGAACCGGCGACAGGGTCATGGGCGGCCAAGGTTCATTGATGCACGTGGGGAGCGAAGGCTGGCCCGTGTGATCCAATCCAACAGACGAGCTACTGTTACTCAAATTGCTGAAGAAGTTAATGCTGGTTCTGATAGAAATGTGTCAGAATACACAGTTCATGACGGGGCAAGGCTTTTTTGGCAGCAAAAGGGGGACCAACACAATATTAGGCAGGTGGTCATAATGTTATGCCTTAATGGTGTATGTGTCACTGTCTATTAGCCCATGCAACAAATCAAATTCTTCATTTTATTACCAAAAATGGAATTATTCAAAAACCTGTGATCGAACCATGGAGATTCATGAATAATGACTTCTGCTCTGAGAAATATTGCAAAATCTGGGCGAAATATTGCACATTACGTAAGACATATGTTCGTATAATTAAGTCATTTAAACATTCCACATAGCATGGGCCTTTTTTTCGGTAACTCTAAACGTTCACATTTTCAATTATTGCAATAATCATTGACATTTTTAATGATTTACAAATAAACAATAAATAAAAAATCAAATGCAAAAAAACAATCTATAATCACCGAGATATTCCTGTATATGTAACAGTATACAGTACATACATTTTATACAGATACATTTTGAAATGATGAGCAATAGCCTATCCCTTTTCAGAGAGCATAGCTATGTACATATGAGAGTGAACCTAAGCTGTAAATGTCAGCATTCTGATTCAGCATTCTGAATTGTTTCTTTCTCCCACACGATACCTACATCTGTTTGTTTTTTTCTTCTCAATGTGCCTGCTGAGTGAATCGTACTGTGGGATTCTGTCTGAAATCCATCAGCAGCATGGCTTATGTGTCACCATCTATTAACCCATGCAACCAATCAAATGCTTCACTTTATTACCAAAAACTGGATTACTCAAACACTGATGCAAGATAAGGCTTATGTAAAATAAGACAGATGTTCTGATAATTACACTGAAATTGTGAAGGATTTTTAAGATCTTTAAGAAAGTCCCATGATATGTGGCATAATCATTTTGCAGTCATTGACTTTCAGTGAAGAACTTTCACGTTCTTAATAACCGTTCACATTTTCAGTAAAAGATCAGATTTTTAATGGTTTTTAAATATACAATAAATAGAAGAAAAATACCTTGCAAGCTATAATTCAGTGAAATATACAAATATGTAGGATTAGTAAAGAAATGCTATACAGCAAAGATTCCTTAAAAATGTAAAAGAAAATACAATTTAAAGTTTCTTTAGTAAGGCAGAAGTCAAAAATTAAACTTTTTTTTTTTAATATTTTAAGAAAAATGACAGTGTGACTGAGACTTTTTTTTTTTAGTATTTTATTGCAATTATTATTTAGTAGCAAAAAAAGAGCCTAACTGACTTTAAAATGACACCAAGATACTTGTGTTTCTTTATTTCCTCATCTAATCTATGACTCAAAGACATAAAATGGTCATGGATCAAATCTACATTTTAACAATATAACCACAAGGAAAAATGGAAAAATAAAAAAAATCGAAAAGAAAAAAAAAACGATAAGAAAAAAAAAGATTTAAAATTCTTTTGAATGAATTTGCTTTGCCATATTTGTCTATTGACCCATTTGTTTGCATTGTGAGATTATAAACTTTTCTGAGCAGCAATCATAAAGAGGTCTGTCATTTGTTTACACAATAAAAAGTCAGAATATACAAAAGTATTAATTAATAAATAAAAAAGTGATGATTAATAAAAGCTAAAGAAGACATTATATGTTTTTGTCATGTCTCATCTCTGTCTGCTGTTGTTAAAAAATTGTAAAATTTATAAAAAAAAATTAAAAAAAAAAAATTTTTAAATGCTGAAGAAGAAATATGGATTTTGCCGTGCTTTAAAAGGGATAGACAGAGCTTGACAAAAATTAAAATTATACTAATTATAAGCCTGAAATGCTGAATAATGGTTAATAAACCTGACATTAATCTGAGGCACAAATTATATTCTATACTGACTTATAAATCTTTGAGAATCCTTGTCTGGTGGAAAAGGCATGTTGTCTAGGTGGGAGGGATGTTATACTCTTTCTCCCTGTCAATCACAGTGATGCTAGCCAATCGTGGGCTTCTGTGAGTTCATGTATATGAAAGAAGGCAGATAGTCACTCATCCCTGTCCACTGAGTGTTACTCTGCCCTGTGATGCAGAAGGAGCAGCAGTACTAAAGACTGGGTTTACATGCCTCAAAGCAAGCATGGGTTAATCTTTGGTAGCTGTCGTAAGATCGAGGAGAACTGGTTGATCAGTGGGAGTTGACAGATGACCAAATTGTGAAAAAAAAAAAAGCAAAGAAAAAATACTTCTTTCCTGGACGATTGATAAAACTGCAACTACTGATGCTTTCATATTTACATAATGCATTACTTCACCCTTAATAAATCTGTGAATGTATGAACATTGTTTACTCAAGTCAACACTCTGCTAATCCATTTATTCCCTCTGTGAACTTTTCTGGAGTGAACTTGGGGTCACGGTTCAGTTTGGTGAACTGCAAGATGCTTTGTCTCATTTTTATTACTCCACATGAGTAACCTGATGGTTATCGTTTCATGCCAGATTTCATTCCTACTATGAAAATGAAGGATTTGTGTTGCATAACACCACCCAATATGTAACTATTTCCATTTGCATATAATGTGTGCCAATGTGAGTCATGAGAGCCAGTGAAAGTCATAAAGGTCTTGCATACTTTACCTGTGAGCACCTGCTGAGCAATCAGATATACTACCGAATGTCTCAAAACACGTAGAGAAATACAGCCAGCCGCCTACAGGGTTCACAGCCAGACCACTTCTACCACCTCCGCACTTACCTTTATCTTTAAAGAATAGGACTGCATTGTACAAATGGGCGTGAAACAATATGACTGAGATTTTCTTTCGGGAGGAGACAGGCGGATACAAACAGGTATTTCTGCCTCAAGACACATCTATCTTTCGAGAGCAATTGAGAGATTGTATTATATACTTCAATTCACAAGAATGATCTGTAAATCCGGGCATGATTGAAGGGTTTTAAAAGTGTACTTTGGTGGCTGATGCTTTGTGACACAAATTGTTTTGAGATCCATATTTGACGAGCTACCGTTTACTGTTAACGCCTTTAGCTCATATCCCGTATTTCCATGAAGATATTTCATCAGGCAGCTCTGGGTTTAAAAGTGAAAAGATCACTCATCATGTCAAAAATTGGCCACTTCTCTGGAAGTTTTAGAAGAATTATTCCTGTTGTACTTTCAAAAAAAAATAATTAAAAAAAAGTGACAGGCCCAAAACATCAGACAGTTTAACAAATATTCTGGATAAATTTATATGCCATATGATGAGCTGTTTATTTTAATGTTTTAATGCAGCAGTTCATTAAGAATGAATCTGAATACAATATACACAGATTAGGCATATCATTATGACCACCTGTCTAATATTGTGTTGGCCCCTCTTTTGTTGCGCTGACCCATCATGCACTGTGTATTCTGACACCTTTCTATCAGAACCAGCATTAACTTCTTCAGCAATTTGAGCAACAGTAGCCTGTCTGTTGGATCGGATCACACGGGCCAGCCTTCGCTCAAAATGTGCATCAGTGATCCTTGGCCGCCCATGACCCTGTCGCCGGTTCACCACTTTTACTTCCTTGGACCACTTTTGATAGATACTGACCACTGCAGACCGGGAACACCCCACAAGAGCTGCAGTTTTGGAGCTGCTCCGATCCAGTCGTCTAGCCATCACAATTTGGCCCTTGACAAACTCGCTCAAATCCTTACACTTGCCCATTTTTCCTGCTTCTAACTCATCAACTCTGAGGACTAAATGTTCACTTGCTGCCTAATATATCCCACCCACTAACAGGTGCCATGATGAGGAGATAATCAGAGTTATTCACTTCACCTGTCACTGCTCATAATGTTACGCCTGATCAGTGTATGCTGGATTGGAACAAACAAGTAAACTGGTCAAACTGGGAATAAAAGAATAATGAAAAAACATTATGTGACATCCAAAATCAAACAATGTGCAATAATTTCAATGATGCACAGGATGGAAAAGAATGAGAGCTTACGTTCTCTCAAACAAATATCCTCATGTAAAATTTCCTCATTACTGCTTCCTCCTCCAAAGCAGTGTCTGCTTGTGTCCTTGTGCAACACACAAGAACACGCTTACCTGACATTTCACTGACCTTCTGAATAAACACTGTGATGCTATTAGCACAACTCACCAAGCAACGTTCAGATTAACCTGTGTTCGTTTAGCAGACGCTTTTCTCCAAAGGTGCACAACAGAGTAGACGTGTCAGTTAGAGAGAGTGTAAGTGTTTTGTTTTTTCCCAAAGTAAGCATATTGTTGCATTTAAATACAACAGTTCAACATGTTAAAACTAGCGAACATTATTCCATGTAAAGTGGTTGAGCTTCACAACTCCTTGGTTCAATCCTGTTCGCCGGGTTTCCTGGTTATCGTCCTACCCCTAAAAACAAAAAAGAGTCAAAAATTGCCCTTAGGTGCACATGGTGCCTGGTGATGGACTGTCATCTCCTTGTCCATCGTGTAATCCAGTTTGCCGCCCACAATTCCAGCTAATCTGGTGATTAATCCTATATCATAACGATGAGCCAGAAAATGCTGTAAATGGTCTTTAATTTTATTAGGCTGTAGGTTTCCTCATGGTTGTCTAGCCTCAATGTTGCAACATCACAGGAAGCTCAGGTGTTGCATAAACATTTTAAGCCAGTCCTGAAGTGAGTTTTCCAGTGATGAGTCAGCACGGTAAATGTCATTCTGCTATTCAGATGCTCATCTTCTATTCTTTGGTATACAGGACTGCCCCTGCCAGGAAATGTAGGAGTTGCAGTTCGCATAACTACTAAGCCATGGTTCCCATCATTCGGGCGCAAATGTTATGGATGGCCATAAAAGTTTGGGGACATAAAAACAGTGGAAGGTTAAAATCACATTTGCTAAGTAAAGCCTTATTGTCATCATTTAAAATGAACCCGATTCAGCACTATATAATCTTTGATGGCAGGGGGACTTGCAGGAGGTTTAGGCCCTGTGGTTCCTGCTGTCTACATCCACCCTTAAATAAAATAAATTCTACTTCAGCAAGGATTCCCAAGAGCTCTATCTAAATGTGGAATATGCCTAGAATCAAATATGTTAGAAAAACTGCTTCCTTCTATGTTATTCAATTCTGTTTTATTTGTACAGCAGTTTTAACAATAGATATTGTCGTAAAGCAGCTTTACAGTAATATAAAAATTCAGAATAAATGAGCAAGCCAGAGGTGACTCAAATACAGTTGTCTAACCAAGAGCTTTTGAGTAACGTATGAGCATCAGCGTAATTTCTGAACTCATTGTCGTAAAATGCCCTTTTTCTTAAAGGGAAATGCTTAAGATCGAGCCACCAGGGTTCTCCCATAGATACCACAAAGATGGAACTTTTTTTTATGAGTCAACAGATTTTGTCTCAGGCATTATGCACAGTGGCCCTGATGTCAGTGACAATATGGTTTCTGACAAGGCCTTTGTCTTGCATGCTCAGATCATTGCCTTCCCCTGGGAGCAGTTTTATTGGGGTCATCTCATCATGATTGGATGTTGGATGTGTTTGAGAGACTGAAACAGGGCCCAAAACCAAACACCCCTTCAACCCTGTCAAGATTATTTCAAGCATACATGCCATTTTCAATCATTCAGATCATTGTGAAACATCTCATTGTAACAGCTGAAGTGGAGTAGTCAGCGTGACATGGGCCCAGACATAACACTCTAATATTAAGCTGCTATTGAAGGCTGTGAGGTGTCAAGGTGTCTAATCTTTCACATGTGCGGCGTTTAGAACAGAACCTTCAAACCTTTAGAACCACTTGTGAAATGTGGCAAATGCAGGAAGTGACATACAAACATTCTGTATTTTGGGCTTAGTGAAGCATTTATCTGTAAATACTGTGTTCTGGATATTTGATAACCTGATATTTGGACCACAATGAAATTAAACATGAACAGAAAATAAGCTGGATGTGTTATATAAAATGTTTCAGTAGTTATTTTTTAGATTTTATATAATCATTTATTTAGCAGGTGGCATAGGGGCCCAGTGGGTAGAGCAGCCACCTGACAGTTCCAGGGTCACCGGTTCAATCCTGAGCTCAGGTTACTGTTTGTGAGGGGCTTTGCATGCTCTCCCTCTGGGATTCCTCCGAGTTCTCTGGTTCCTTTCCACGCTAAACTGCCCCTAGGTGTGAACCAATGTGTGAATGTGCATCGGCACAATGTGCTCTGATGGAGCGGCGTCTCAACCAGGGTAGTAGGTGAACATGTTCAATGTGAACCCAAAACAGAGTCTTACCTTCACAAACAGAGTAAAGAGTGTGAATGTGCAGTCAAACTATGCAGGGCTCGAAGAGCCTCATCTTTAATTGTGATTTCATATTCTTGTAAATGAACTGCGTTAGTGGTAACAAGTATTTTCAAGTAACACCTTCGACCCACAGGAACTCATTTTGCCCGTTGTGTAAAGAGGACGGTGAGGTTTAAGCTCCAGAGGTCATGGAAAGGGGAATCCCCCGCCTTGTGCTCAGTGACCCAGCTTACAACTACTAATGAAAGCGCGCTTGCTTCTGCGCATGCGCAAGAACGAGCGCCTGAAGTTTCAGCTCAGCCTCACTGGACAGTCCGCAAGTGCTCACCCTTGACCAGAGGACCTAGATTTACTGTTTGTACGTTTCATATTGGCAATACTGTAAAGAAAATTCGTCGTAAAGATATCGTACGTGCCTTAATGCCAATTTCGGGGGACCTGAAAAGGTTTCAAGCGTCGAATGGCTACCGGAATTGAACTTTCCTGTCAACAGCGCGTACACACTGTAACCTATACAACGTGATACAAATTAGTTTACTTTATGGACATTTGCGCCAAAAAATGTGCGTTATATTAATTGCTATAATCATCTGAAGCACAGAAACAGCAAGGCTGAGCGAAACTCTGCAAAAGACCTGTCACGGTATACCTGTGCGTTTTCCCCTTCGCGTTCATTTCATTTTCCTGAATAATGTCGGGTTTTTTGTTTGTTTGTTTGTTTTAATATACATCACCAGTTCACTGGTCACTTTAGGACGTTTATTTCGAAAGGCAAGAAGTAACGTTACGGGTTTAGAAGGAATTAAAAAACACAAATGGATCTCTAAAAACCGTCAAGCTGTGTTACCAAAGTGCGCTACTGGAGCTGGAGAAGCTATTGTGAGCTAGCTACAATCTCCCGTTACAACACGGCGGTGTCATGAGGTTGTTCCCTGGCAAGAAGAAACGGGGACACGCTTCCGCTAAAAATACCTGTCTACGACTATATTTGGATTGGCTGGAACACAATCAAATTTCTAAAATAAACGGACCCGCCCCGGTACAATGAATGAAGGATCAGCTATCTCACACCGCCGGGCCGCCCGCTGCTATATTTAGAAACAGCGCTTGCGTCAATCACGCGCCACAGTGCGTCAGCCCTCTCCCCGCCTCCAGGTGATGGTCATTGGCCAGAATTAGAACGCGGCCAAGAAATTTCGCGTCCCTGATTGGCTAGTGCTGTTTTAGTGCGAGTCGGTTAACGCCGGCCAGATTTTAATGTTTCACTTCTTGAGAACGCCGCTGTGCTTTTTTTTTTTTTTTTTTTTTTTGCTTTTACAAATCCAGTCAGTCCTTTTCTGATTGATTAAACGTCTTATAACTGAACGTGGAAATAAGTGTTTATACAAAAACACAAGCCAAAGGCAAAACAAAATGGACACAATGATTATAGTTAAAGTGCTCCTGATTTGAGAGGCATTGCTTTACACTTGAAATTACTTTTATGTTTCATATATATATATATATATATATATATATATATATATATATATATATATATATATATACATACATACATACATACATACATACATACCTACATACATACTTTTTAATAGATTGGTCTGTGTACAGTATCCTACCTTTATCCATGTATGCTACCTATCTGAAAACCAGGCATACTTTTTTTTTTTTTTATCACTGATGTATTGAACCATAAAATAATGAATGGAATTTTCATTTATTTCGAATATTTAACTCCAAAATATTTTCCAGCTTCCCAATAAAGTTTGTCTGTAACAGCAGCTATTGTAACACCCAAGCAAGAGGTCATCTCACCTGCTTTATAATATAACTCTTTATAACTTTATAATATAACGAGAATGTGTTGTATTAGAAAGATTAGCTCATTAAATCTTTAAGTCATTCATCTAATTTAAGCTGTGATGTAGTAAATCCCTTTGCTCCTCGTGATAGAGAGGCACACTGTAGGTATCAGTTTTTAAAACGCGCCCTCCCGCGCCATTTCAAACAACGTAACACAACAGAGTCAAAAAATCGACGTACTTCTCCCTTTCCTTTGCTCTCTCTCTCTCTCTCTCTCTCTCTCTCTCTCTCTCTCTCTCTCTCTCTGGCAGGGAGCATATGTGTATACTGTACCGGGGGGGTGCGCTACAGTGCAGGCTCGACGTCACCTCTCCCATGGCGTCACATTGACGTAGCGCATACCAGGCTGCCTATGTAGAAGGCAGACGCGCATAAATGTGCTATTGGACTTTCTCTCTCTCTCAGCGCTACACATAAACAAAGGCACATTGCAACTTCAGCCCCGGCGCGTCTTTCTTTTCCGTAGCCACTTCATGCCGAGCCGGTTACAGTGGAGCTGAGCGGAGCACGGAGTACTTTTTATTCCACTCTTATTTTAAAAGAGAAATTAAAAACACAAATACAGATATCTTTTTTTTTTTTTAATGAAACCTGGTCATCTTTTGCGACCATAAGATCTACTTCATTCATCTGAATTTTTTTTTTTTTACATTTTTGCAAAACTCTATTGGATATGCACAGGGAATTATTAGGGGTCTAAAAACATATGTAAAGACGGAACCGTCACAGCAAACAAGTAAGTAAACACTTTTAAACTCTTTTTATATATGTATATAAATATTTATATATATACAGATATTTCTCACAACAATACAAGCTCTTGGTTCGGATTGTTAAGTTGGCAAATGTAGTTTAATTTCAAGATCATTCTTGTTATTTTTGCCTTTTCTTTACACGGTTAAAGACTTTTAAAAAAAAAAAAAGAAAAAAGAAAAAAAGTTTGCGGTAATGTGCGGTAACCTGTTGAGCCCGAGCCTTGTCTCAGGCGATGTCTCCGCTCCAGACGGATGGATGTCTCTGAATCCCCGCTTTAATTTGCGAAAGGTCGTCAGATTATCGCCGGTTGTCATGGAAATGGGATGCCGCGTCTTTTTCCTTTTTGCCCCGGTGTAGTCTCTACCCCGCGGAAAGCCAGCGCTCTCACACCGGGACCGAGAGGCGTGCACTCCGGCTCCAGTCTTTTTTCTTTTCTTTTCTTTTTTTTTTTTTTAAACACATCTTAGGGGTTGCTTGGTTGCTTTCTGATCGCTCTTACACACCTCAGTGTGCCTTTCGTTCATTTTTATTCTCTTTGCTTTTTTTTTTTTTTTTACTCATATTTCCTCTCTCCAGTCCCAGTCCTATGATGTCCCATAGACAGTTACAGCATGTAGCAAGAAATGTCGCAAAATGTTCATTCTGCTTATCATGTGTTTCTTCACGATTTTTATTTTTAAGAGAGCACAATGACTATTCACACCGAATATGACTTTTGAATGACTTTTGCCACTCCATGGCATGTCGCGTGGATGATTTTTGGGTATAGTTTCATATTGCACACATGATACTATAATGAAAGTGCGTGGTCAGGATAGAAGAATAGAAAACGATGGAAAATGTCGTGCAAACGTTCATGCATATTTCATCAATCTCTATCTTTCATTAACAAAAAATGATTGCATTTGACAACCGATAATCACGCCCACTCTTTCTGAAACACACACACGCACACACGCACACACATAAAAATGAAGGAACTTTAAGTGCAGTAAGGGTTATGAGGTTAGGTAACTATTTGCATTCCTCTTTCTAAAGACCTTTGTAGCAAGGTTTCTGGAGGATCCAGATTTGTTAAGGGATGTTCCCGGATTTTCCTTTTTTTCAGTATAGGATTCCTAAATGCTGAATGACATCCACTGAAAATCCAGTATGAAGTTATTCAGCAATCCAAACTCTAGGCTAATCTACACCAGGTTAATAAAGACCAGAGTTGCTTGGTGAGATGTGCAAAGTATCTTGTCTTTTTGCCTTGAGCTTGTCTCCTCTTTCACTGTCGAGTCCCTCAGCTAATTTACTGTACTTGTGTTATTTTTTTTCATTCCTTTGTCAGCTCTCTGTCCTTTTACTCGTCTGTTTGCTGGAAGCCTCTCTCCAGCGCGCTTATTGAACGAGGAGGCGAACGCGTGCTTAAGGGCTCTCATGCGGTTCTCTAGGTTACCGGGGGCGCGAGCGGACCAGGGGCTTTACACACACACACACACACACACACACACACACGATTCCAGCTTACTAGTATCATATCTAAGCATGATATGCGCGTATATTCTGAAAACAAACCTGCCACACATAAATATTTCTCTTGGTACTAAAAAGGTACTACTGCTCACCCATCACACACACACACACACACACACACACACACCCAACACTCTCACTGGGGTGCTGTTCATGTGGAACACCTGTACCTTCAGTCTGTATGTTGTACCTAAAAGATGCAAGCTTTACTTTTTGGGAAATGGGATTAAATCATATTTAAAGTCACACAAACCTTTAAAGGGGAAAGGTAGAAGGCACCCTTTTCCCCAGTGTGTTTGTTTTTAATTTTACCCTCAGTTACACAACCCTTTTAAGCTGCTAAGCTTGTCCTGTTAGGGAACCTTTAAAGGTTCTATGTAGAACTGCATACCAGTGAAGTTTACAATCAGAACCCATTTAAGGAGCCAAGACTCCAGTAAATGTCACCAATTTTTGCCTTGGAGTCTATTGCCTGTGGATTCAATGTAGCCTACATGTAAGTCTTTTAATATTTACGATGTACTTTATATCTTGGAGAATAAACCGACTTGTTTCTAACAACGTGTGCTAAATTACTCAAACCTTTCACTAGCTCTAAGCATACGATTATAACTGAAATCTACAGCAGAAAGTAGAAATCATCAGACTTTAAGAAGTGCGTTGTTTCCTGGGTGTAGACGTGGATTTCTTGGTGTAGAAACAGAACAAGATCAGGCATGAAATACTGTCCAAAATATACTGTTATAAATATTTGATCATAAATAATTTAAAAAAAGGTGTGTGAAGTTGTGCAGAAGACAAGGCTCGTGTTTCTGTGTGGTGTGCGTCAGGGAGGGGGCGCTAGTCTCTTTCACATTGCGCCGCAAATATGCGCCGACTTTTACTCTTCTCAGCTCCGGACAGTAAACACAGCACTGTGTCCAGATGCATTACCTGTATTTTAACGACTTACAAGTAGTCGTTTTGTAGCATAGAAAAAAAAATCCATCCACAAAAGCAAATATATATATATATATATATATATATATATATATATATATATATATATATATATATATATATATATATATATACACACCAAACTAGTCAGCTGTGTGGCACTCTCACCTAAGCATATCATGTAATTTATTTATTTACCGGGTTTTTTTGTTGTTGTTGTTTTTTTTTACAAGCCAAAAAAATATTAATTATTAAATAGTTTTTATTCTGATTGTTGTTATTGTTTTTTTTGCTTTTTTTCTGCTTAAAATCTTTGCTTTGCTTTTTAAAAATTACCTTCGTGAATACTTTATTGTTTATACTTTAAAAAAAATAAAAAAAAAATAAATAAAAATAAAAAATAAAAGTCTTTGTTCTGATTGTCTCATTTTCTTGAACGTTGCCTGAAAAGTGCTTGAACAACAAATGATGCCTAAAACAACCCTAACCCTTAATGGTTTCTGGTTGGAGGTCTGTCGCCTCCTCTTTTTTTTTTTATTTCATCTATTCACTCGTTTTATACGAGATGCAATCTCAGCAATATTGATTGTGAAACGGATGGCACGCGTATATTCAGATTTTTGTTGTCGTTGTTGTTGCATATTCACATTCTCAGTATATTGTTATAATCCTTTTCCGTTTCTGTTTTTCACATGCTCGCATTTACTCATAATGTAAGAACAGTTTAACCAGGCCAGCGTGCTGCAATCGTGCACACATTTTGTGGCTTTTGCGCAGTCATAGCACGTTTTTATATCGGAGTGTAGTAGTGGATGCATAATCTACAAGCATATATATATATATATATATATATATATATATATATATATATATATATATATATATATATATATATATATGCACTCCATCTGACTTCTGACTTCGGTGTCAGGGGAGATAATGAATGTATTCGTGTATTTATAGCCTGCATTTGGGCAAAGGATCAAAACCGATTATGTGTGCATGAGCGTGCGTGTGTGTAAACTTTGGTGGTGGCTGATGCGTTGAGCTTTTTCTCTTCTTTCTCTCAGCAGACCCCGGTTCGGAAGAGCGCCTGCAACCGAGCTCTGAGTCCCGGCTCCCGGATACGTACACCGTCGCGCTAGCTGCTACAGCGCCGAACCCCCGCCGCGCGCCACCTCCGCCCTCCAAACCCAGCACGATTCAGCGAGCAAAAGGTCAACCAGGTAGCGCAAGCCTAATTTCCTTTATGCTATTTTTTAAATGTGTTTTTCCATCTGCACGTTGTTTTTTCCTCCATGATAGATAGATAGATAGATAGATAGATAGATAGATAGATAGATAGATAGATAGATAGATAGATAGATAGATAGACATTTTGTTTAAGAGAAATAGTCTTGCTGCACCAGCCACACAGTGCACGAATAAAGAGCAGGACTACATGCAAAAGTAGCAAGACTAGTAAATAAAACATAAAAACATGTCAGATGTATTGCACAATTTGCAAAGATTACATTCCAACTGTAATATATAATTTATTGCACACGAAACAAACGTCTTGTCTTTAAAATATCCTCCTTGCAAACAGGATTGGAATTTTCGTTTGTAACTAGTCTAATAAATGTCGTTTAGTGGACAGTCGGGTGTCTACATACTCTAGTTTCTTTGGCTAGTCCATAGCAGAATAAAGGCACAACACCGTGTTATAAAATAAAAAACAAAATTCGTTGTTAATACTCGAAGTTGGTGAGTTTAAGGTTCTTGTGAACGCTTTGACCTGGTCCTTGTTGGTGTGCGTAAAAAGAATCCAGAATGCTTTGATAGTGTGCGTAAAAGCGCAAGGCTATGTGTCTTTAGCATCTCATTCATTGTTCAGAAAAAGTGATTCTAAACAAAAATGATTAAAAACAAAAATGAAAGTAAAATCCACAGAGATATATACGCCGGATGCTACACATATCTAACCGCAGGTGTGGCGGTGTTGAAAAGGGACACATGTACGGAATCAGCTTGTAAAAACTGCTATATTAAATGCAATATTATAAATTTTCTCATTGTTGTTTAATAGTTCTGTCATATATATATATATATATATATATATATATATATATATATATATATATATATATATATATATATATATATATATACTATTATACTAGTGTGTGTGTGTGTGTGTGTGTGTGTAATTGTGTGTGTGTGTGTGTGTGTTGATGTTTTGCCGTTAGATCGATGGCCTTGTGACAATGAGCAGGAGGTCACAGTCTTTGGAACAGCTCCGTTTTGTCCATCTAAAATGCTCTCCTCGAGGTTAGACTCCCTCCTGTCTTTAAGCCACTCTCAGTACGCCTGTGTGTAACACTGTCTGGAGCTTGAACTCACTCACACACTTATACACCGGCCTGGTTTTGTGCGCTTGGACTGAAGCTGTCGTTTTGACTCAGTGTTTGTGTGGATTTAAATATACTGTACTGTGATCGAGTTTACATTTTAACTATTGAGAGAGAGAGAGAGAGAGAGAGAGAGAGAGAGAGAGAGAGAGAGAGAGAGAGAGATTAAAGAGGCTGACAATGGAGGCTGATTTCAGAGCTGGCAGCATGTGGTTCAGTTAAACATCAAATAAACTTTTATTTTCCATTTTCATGCATGCCCTGAACAAGGAACTCGAGCGTAATAAATGCAGTGTAATATAATAAATCTAATTTAATACAAGCTATTTAAAAATGTTAATATTGTTTTTGAACTGTGTAGATGTGCAAAAGTTGTTTGGTCTAGTTTTGGAATGAGAATGTCTGAGTGGACACACACACACACACACACACACACACACACACACACACACAGTGTTTATTTTCTGTGATGTAGGCTGGTGAGAGTGCAGGAAGGAAGATTCATTCTCGTCATTCTCGTGAACAGACTCCACGTCACACTTTGACCCCTTGGTTTTTCCTTGCTCTGTCTCCATGACGACAAAGGGGCCGCGCGCCCACGTTTCACATCTGGATGAAACACTGCTCTATAAAGAAACTTGCAAACACGAAGAAATTATTATTATTATTATTATTATTATTATTATTATTATTATTATTATTGTTGTTGTTGTTGTTGTTGTTGTTGTTGTTGTTGTTATTATTATTATTATCTAGGCTCCTATTTCTAGTTCTGTTCAAAACACTTCACTAAAAAGGCGGGTTTATACTTGTCCATTGTTTTATTTATTTGTTTGTTTGTTTGTTTATTTATTTACTTATTAATTTATTTTAACTTTGGACCTTTATCCCAGCTGGTTTCTTTATTATGTAGAACATTCAAATCGTTGTTATTATTATTATTATTATTATTATTATTATTATTATTATTATTATTATTATCATTATTATTATTATTATTATTATTATCATTATTATTATTATTATTATTGGTATAGATTTCTGATTCATCTCTCTGGAGTTTCATTCATTTATTCATTCATTCAAATGATACCTTTTAAAACTTTCCTATTAGTCTAGAGTGTTGGGAACGTTCGTAAAACACACACACACACACACACACACACACACACACACACACCAGACACACACACACACACACACACACACACACACACACACACACACACACACACAGGCACACTAGCTTGTAGTGAAACAATTTCAACGGATTGCCACTACATATGTGAAAATAAATTTAACACACACATGGTCAATAAATTAAAAACCAATACACGAACGGGGAAACGTTCCAGAAGCGCAGACTTTCACGTCAATGCATTACAACACCGCTGTGCGGTTTGCCTGGGCTCATGAGCGCGCTCCCGGTATCCTGAGCGCGCTCCCGGTATCCTGAGCGCGCTCCCGGTATCCTGAGCGTGGGCAGGTGTGCTGAGGACAAATCAGCCGTTACGTCAACTGATTTGACTAAAACGCAGGTGACGTGTTTGGGAGGGCGTCTACAACTTCCAACTAAAACGCCTGAAGAGAAATACATAGTCCCCCCCCCAACACACACACACACACACACACACACACAGTACGCACGCAGGTGGCAGGGTTGATGTAGTTTATACAGAGCACCGCAGGGCAGAATTCCGTCTCATCCTCCACAAACCACATTCTTTCTTACTACTCCAAATTGCATACTGCCGTAGGGTGTGCACTGATATAATACATTTGTAGGTATAAAGTCATAGCGTGTGTGTGTTACACTGAATAAGCACAGAAATTATAACAGTGAATAATTATTATAATTATAATAATTATAACATACTACATTATAATACACTAGTATGGTATAGTATACTATACACTGGTGTATACATCCTATACATTATACTGTACTATTCTGGAAAGACCAATAAAAAATATGACTGATAAAAGAATATGACCAAGTATGCAGGAGCAGCATCAGTGGCTTGAGCTGGTGTGCTTGTGCATGTGTAAATGTACCTGGTGTTGGTTCACCCCAATGAAACAGTTCATAGGTAATTAGACAGTGACACTCTTTATTGTTTTAGTTCTGTTTTTCCACTCTTTTGTCCACAACCTTCCCCATTTCAGGGGACATACAGTAATATGAGTTGTTTGAGCAGCACCTATAGTGCATAAACACAACTGGATGCTGATAATGTTCTGTCAGGCCTAAAAATAGAGTTATTTTGAGTATTCAGCTTTATGATGGTCTAGTTTTTTAGCATTTGCACTTATTTAAGCTTTATTTTGATAGTGATGTAATACTACCATACAAACAGCTCTAGATTTACTTCTAGCTATTCTGTGCAAGACTATCTGAGCCAATTTTCTACTGAAATACGTGACTAGGCATAAAACAAATTAAAAAGTAGATCAATAATTGGAAACAAAGCTATTAAAGCTGGCATTCTGTATGCTATACTTATATTCACTTCTTTCATTTCCAGTCCAGTTTGCTGGAATAGAAAATCAAAACAAATAAAACTGTGTCACTGCCTAATTACTGACTGCACTAATATGTTTACCTGTCTCACTAACTCATGTTTTTAAGG
Organism: Hemibagrus guttatus; assembly: GCA_033459395.1. NCBI lineage: Eukaryota > Metazoa > Chordata > Actinopteri > Siluriformes > Bagridae > Hemibagrus > Hemibagrus guttatus. Next base: position 12,865,687 of record JAUCMX010000020.1, read on the forward strand.
GAATGTCTTTTTGTCCTTATTTGTTAGTAACAGAACAAAGCCATGAGGATAATGCTGAATGTCCTATTCTTATTCACATTTTAGACAAATATTTTTTATTTAAAATATGTCATAACATTAAAAACAATCTCTCTGGCTTTGTCCTTCTCTCTTTACAGACATGCCCTGTGTTCAGGCCCAGTATGGCCCCACCCCCCCAGGGTCAAGCTACTCCGCCCAGTCCTTCGTCTATCCCGGCGAATACCATGGTAACGAGTTAATGGCACCGGACTACGCTAAATGCGATCTGGGTGGAGGGGAGATCTCCGCAGCAGCAGCCACCACATCACTGCCCAGCTTTAATGTGTTCGTTGAGGGTGGCTTCGAGCCCAAACCCTCGTGCTTGTACCAGATGTCCACGCCACAACGGTCCACCATTAAGAAGGAAGAGGAGAGTTATGCGTCGGTTGATGAAGCCATGGCCACCGGGTCCATGTATTTTAAGCAGTCTCCACCTTCAACTCCACCCACACCACTCCACCCAGGCCCTGCTGGCACCTCTTTCCTATGGGAGGAGACTCACGGTCTACCTCTGGTGCCCCAAACATGCTCACGCTTTGCCCATTTCTTTGACCAGACAGCACAGTCTGTACCCACTTCCAGCAGCTACGAGGCGCCCATGGGCTTACCGATCCGGCCTGAGCGCTCTCCGTCGTCTTCTTCCTCGCACCCGCCGCCCAGCCTGGAGCCGCACTCACATGGGCACTCACACGTGTACCCACTGAATGTAGGCAAACCAGGAGGCCTGGGCTTCCGTTCACTGGGCATGGGGCCATGCCCACAGTCACTCCTCGGAGACAGCTTGCCGTCACCACCTGGACGTGCCACCTCTGGGGAGGGCACATGCGCTGTGTGTGGAGACAATGCCGCCTGCCAGCATTATGGTGTTCGCACGTGCGAAGGCTGCAAGGGATTCTTTAAGGTAAGGAGTGAGAATCACACATCAAACAAGCCATGGCCGAGCCATATAGGGGCTTAAAATTAAATCACACCCTGGGCTGTAGCTGGAATATATAGAATTGTGGGGGGTTCAAGCATCCTGAGGAGCTGAGTTGGTTCAGCACATACATTATATCAAAAAGTATAAAACTAGAACTTTTAAGGATTCTTTGGCTTGGACCTCTGAGGAATTCTTAAAAGTTGTATCACAGAAACATTTTAGAGTTTTAAGCGACAAACCCATTTTAAACATTTTAAGCGACAAACCCATAACTGTGCAATAAATTCTCTTTACAGAGAATCACATTCTTCGCTTCAAATCAGTCAATTGTCTTGTTTTGCACCTTAGCTCATGGACTACCTTAACTAACTTATGTAAGGAATCTACTTTTGTTTGTTTTGTTTGTTTTAATGATATAAAGCCTATATTTGAGATTTCACCATATTATTTCCAATAACACATTCACGCATTGGGTAAAAAAAACAAACAAACATACATTTGTATTTTAGGGAGTCATGGCATTGCTACCTTTGGAGGCACTGGTTTACCTTTGGTACAGAGACACAAGCTTAACTGGATCAAAAACATGATATATCCAGGAAGTGACTGCAGTGTAGTTCATTTTTAATCGTGGATGTAGTATAAATTAAGTGTGGCACACAAAGATTTCAGAGAGACAGGATGTTGAGGACAAAATTTCTGCATCAACTGTGCGAGTAGTGTGCTTCTGAGGCTGTAGGAGGAATATCTCCTGGTTTCACCTCCCACAGCATCAGAAGCACTTTGCTTACACAGCTGATGAAGGATGTTTGTCTGAAACATCTTGTTTCTTTTCAACATTGTGTAAGAACTATACTTAATCAATCTCTCTCTTTGGTAATAACTAAGCGAATCCACCTACCCACTATTTACTAAATTACTAAATGTTTAATTAATTAAATGAAATAATATGTTGAAATACATATCAATGCAGAAACATAAATTTCCTGCTCAGGGATTTAGTTCTGATTTTTAAAGACTAACTAGTTAACTCAATCCTAAATAAATCAGTAATGAATACTGTATTGTGTTTTCGTGTAACTGCTTGCAGTCGGTTGTGCATTGTCGGATGCTGTGTACGTGTGTGGCAGTGTGTTTGCACTATGGCGGTGGCTTGTGTTAACTGCGTATTCATTAACGCCCATTCATTTTGCTCTTGGGGTGAATGGAGCTCTCGGCTGAAAAGTGGCACATATATCCGACGCCCCTCTCTCCTCGAGTGTGAGGCTCAGGGTTAACACACTATTGTTACACACTCTGCAGGCTCCTTTAACCAAGGTTGTAGCCTATTGTATTAAGAGAAGGATGTGTTGATGAGAGGTGTGTGTGTGTGCCTGAATATGTATGTTGAGGTAACAACAGAAACGTTACACACTAAACAATGCTTAAAGAGACAAGCCGTTTCGGGAATTACACAAGCTGAGTTGAGTTAGGGTCCAGTGCTTTGGTTTAAAATGTGAAAAAAAGTGTGTATGTGTGTGTGCCTGAGTGCCTTTCACAAATCGTCTGACCGGCGGTTGCCACGGTGCCAGTGAGGGTCGTCTCCCCCGGCGACCAGCAAGAAGTGTGACAGCGGCGCGCACTTAAAATACAACAGCCTGGAGCTGTGTCCAATATCACACACACACACACACACACACACACACACACACACACACACAGAGAAAAGACACATCAGTGATAGGCAAAGGCACAAAAACTTAAAAGTTCATCTATATTTCCTGTGTAGGAAGAAAATAATGATCAATACTTTTTAAAAAATATATATAATCATATTTCTCTTGCTTTTATGGAAAAGAGTTCAAGCAGAGAATCGAGAGAGAGAGAGAGAGAGAGAGAGAGAGAGAATTGAGGA
>JAUCMX010000020.1:12869059-12919059 GCA_033459395.1 Hemibagrus guttatus
TGTAGATTGTATTCCTAACAGGGGCTTATGGGAACGTATATCCGCTTCTGCAGTTCCAGCATTAGTGACAGTCTGAAGAAAGCACACATAAGTTTATGACTCGTGCTGATTGGTGTAATTGAGTGTTTAATATTATGACAAGCTCACAGACACACAGGCCGTTTACCTCTTCAGAAAAACGACATGTCTCTCAAGTGCCATCTACTGGTCACTTTTCAGATGGAGATTTCGAGGGTAGATGTCCAGATTTATCCGCGGAGACAGTTTTCAGGAGCACCTCAGGCAAATCAGTATTTGTTGAGGGATCATGGTTATCATGGAGGTCGTTATAAGAATCTGTAGTAACACTCATCTTTTACCAAAGACTAGACCGTACACCAGTTCGTATACTTGCAAAACTACATGCGTGATGTATTCACTTGTAAGCTGCTGAAAGTGATGGCGTTAAGACTCAAAAGTTGATGAAACTATATAGACAATAGATAACATACTCCATAATATGTTCCATTTAGCTACCGTGTTTTAAGAGAGCATCTTTTGTGTAGTATGTGTGGTATATTAAAGGTATGATCAGCACTTTTTTTCTCAAGTCGTTGCAGATGTCAATGAAGTATCTTCTCAGAGTGAAAAGCTCTGGTTCTGTTTCCTCCAAACAAAAGAAAAAGACAGGCAATATTTGTTTGGAGTCTGTTTCCAAACAGCTAGCTTCAGCTTTCTTCCAAATCCAAATTTCTATTTTCAGTCATCATATATCAGTACACATCCAAATATTTTGAAGACATGACATCGTAGCAGTGTCACCCAAACCTACCCTGGGATAGCGTTTACTCCTACATCTAAAGTTTTCGGGGTAATGGGCATGTGCAAGGCTCAGTCTGACTTGTATGTGTGTGATTTTCACAGTGGTGCGCACAGACAACCTGAAAGGGCGGAGAGGGCGTCTGCCGTCAAAGCCGAAGAGTCCGATGCAGCCCGAGCCGTCTCCGCCATCACCCCCTCTCAGCCTGCTCAACGCTCTCGTCCGCGCATACTCACAGTCCATCCCTCGAGAGCTCGACTACAGCCAGGTAGGTACACGTGTGTGTGTATCGTTGTATGAACCCTTGCTGTCCATCTTCACACTGAAACCAGAGTTCAATCAAAAGTTCCTTATGTATTTAGAAAGCTAGAACACTGAACATTTTTTATATTTTTGCCTTCTTTCTTCTTGTCTCTCTCTGCTCTCTCTTTGTACCTGTCCCTGTCTCTGTCTCTTTCTTTCTTTCCCTGTCTCTGTCTCTTTCTTTCTTTCCCTGCATCTGTCTCTTTCTTTTACATTTCTCACAATTTCTGACCCTTTCTGCTCTGCATTCTGTTTTTCTACCCTGCTTCTTTCTCATTCTTTTCAGTCTTTCACTTTCATTATTGTTCCCTTTTTTTTGTCTCTGTTTCTCTTTTTCTCTGTCTGGCACTCTTTTTCTATGTCTCACCCACACCTCTAATTCAGTTTAGTTTCTTTGGCATGACAAATAACAATACTTCTGTACTGCCAAACTGTAGGATATAAAGTTGGAAAGTATTAGAAAATACTGATACATGAACTCGAAATATAATGGGCAGAACTGACAAAACAGACCTACTGGCTTTAACACACCTTTTTCGTCTGTCGTTCTAGTTCAGTGCGGTAGAGACGGGAACTTTAGGCGAGACTCAGCAGATTCAGCTCTTCTATCGCGTCCTCACCGGCTCCATGGAGGTGACGCGTCGCTGGGCCGAGAGGCTCCCCGGATTCACTGAGCTCCACCACGATGACCAGGGTCTGCTCATAGACTCAGCCTTCCTTGAGCTCTTTGTACTCCGCCTGGCCAACAGGTGAGGGTCATGCACCCATTGTTATTAGTATGTGGTATTCAAACTAATTACAAGCATCACATACCTTCAGCTTATTATATTCTAAAAGTCTATTAGTCATGACCTGGAGAGATTCCAAGCATGGGACAGGATTATTTACGACTAATTAGGGTTACAAAATTATACGCATATCCAAAATTGCTATATCATTTTATATATATAAAAAAACTTGATGTGGCATCTCAATCTTACTTTTCAAGGTAAAGATAATCTAGCTGGTAAAATATTCCAAAAAACAGATCCTTTAATACTGCTGCACTGTATCAGTGTTAGACTTTTACTCCACTGTTACTGCTATTGGACTGCACTGGGAACTAGATGAATGAGTTTACATTTGGAAACAACTCAAATCTCTACGCTCGTTGGTTTGGAGGTTGCTACGGTCACTCTACTAACCACCTTCGGCATGTACTTTGTTTAAATTTATGGGATAGCAACCCTCCTTAACCCTTGCACATATACGTAGCAACCCTTCCATGACACACTCATATATACGTCACATTTTTTTAAAAGGGTTTTTCAGCACTAAACTTGACGGAAACTAAGTGTGATTTTTGATTTGTTTGTTAGTCATGACTCAGTGGCGTTCTGATTTCTTTAACAGGAAGTGGATTTTTTTCTTTGCTCCACATTTAGCTAGCAATGCAGCCAAACCTCATCTCTCGCTCTCTCTCTTTCTCTCTCTGTGTATTATTCTCTATGTCTCTCACTCTGTGTGTGTGTGTGAGTGAGCAGGTGCAGGGAGGGAGGCCAGTGGGTGGTGCCGTCACAGCCTCAGTAGGGGGCTTGTGACTCACCCGGGCCTACGTCACACATGCATTCGCATAACTGAACTCACACGGTGTGGCATGTACAAACTGTACACAGGAGCAAACATGCACCTTTACACTCGTATCAAAGACTCTTACACAGACATCGTGTTTTTAACACACAGTCATCCTCTTTCACAGTGTCTCACACAGCCTTGTAACTGTTGCACATGACGTAAACGTAAAGAATGCAGTTTCAGGAACCTGCTGTTTCCTTTCAGTAGAGCTATGCGGTGTCTGTGTTTGTCACTGCAGTAAGAGGTATACGTAGAGTAGGGATGTAAACATACTTTAAGTAATATAAGTTGGATCAGACTTGTTTGTCCAGAACATTTCACAGATGCTCGATCAGCTTGAGAACTGGGGAATTTGGAGGCCAGTTTGGTCACATTGAACTTATTGTCTAACCATCACAATTTGCCTCATCAGGGTCACACAGATCCGTACATTTGTCCATTTTTTCTGCTTTCAGCACATCAACTTGCTGCCTAAATATATTTCACCCCTAGACATGTGCCATTGAAATGAGACAGTCATCTTATTCACTTCACCTGTCTCTGGTTTTAGTGCTACGGCTGATGATTTGTATTAAACATGGTATATGGTTGTTATTGGTTCCGTGAAAGTACAAAACAATCCGCTTTAAATCATTTCAAATGAGCAAATAAGACAATAAGACCATTTAGACCATTTACACCAGCCGGCACTGGCTTTCACAAACAAGGTTTTGTTTGATGCAAACAGTCAGGTAGACGCTTTAGCACTTTGAATTTGATCTCTAGCAAACATCATCTTTTGGAGCAAAAACACTAACCTGGAGTTGGAAAAGAAGTACATTCTACTCTAATACTTTGATAGCTAGCAATTTCCCTTTATTTGCAACTCTGTTGGTAACCATGTGCTTCTGTGTTGTTTTTCTGAAAACACCACCCACATGGTTATACTGGTGAAGCACTACAAATTCATCCTAAAAAACAAGTAGTCCCATTTCTGAAATTGTACATTACGTATGGAATAAAAAAGCAGCCGAGGGATTATTAACCAGCTTATAAACCAAAGTGGTTTATTTCTTTTACAGTACAGAAGACTTTTAATATATTAATTAATAACACTTAACACTATTTCTTACCATATATAGTATATATTATTTTTGTGGGACCTCTGTTCCTGTTGTCAGTCACATTACAGACTGAAGACTTTACCCATGGCCTAAAGCTTACTGTTTCAAAGCATACAAAGCAACTGGAGACTCCTTCCATGAATGTTTTATAAACATCTCTTTACAGAAATCTTTACTAAATCAATTATTAATTAGACCTTTTTTTTTTTGTTAAACAAGACAAGAAATAGAAGCGAATGAGTTGTTTGTTCCTATAGATTTGATTGTAGTACACTATGTTGCCAAAAGTTTTGGAACGTCTGCCTTTACATTCAATTCAATTCAATTCAATTTTATTTGTATAGCGCTTTTAACAAAGCGCATTGTGAGCACATGAATGTATTATGGCCCGAAAGTTGGCCCGCCCTTTGCAGCTATAACAGCTTCAACTCTTCTGGGAAGGCTTTTCACAAGGTTTAGGAGTGTGTTTATGGGAATTTTGACCATGCCTCTAGAAGCGCATTTGTGACTGGTTCACAGTCGCTGCTCTAATTCATCCCAAAGATGTTCTATTGGGTTGAGGTCAGGACTCTGTGAAGTTTCACCACACCAAACTCACTCATCCATGTCTTTATGGACCTTGCTTTGTGCACTGTCACACAGTCCTGTTGGAACAGGAAGGAGTCATCCCCAAACTGTTCCCAAAAAATTGGGAGCATGAAATTGTCCAAAATGTCTTGGTATGCTGAAGCAATAAGAGTTCCTTTCACTGGAACTAAGGGGCCAAGAACAACCCCTGAAAAAACAACACCTGAATTCAATGATTTGGAGGGGTGTTCCAATACTTTTGGCATCATAGTGTATGTGTTAATATTTGACTCATTTGAATTACAGACAAACACACTACATTTACCAAAAAAGTGCTTAGTTCAAAAAAGATAGTTTGAAGATGCCAAAAATAAATGTTTATTGAACCCAACTTTGCGTTTATACTTAGAATATAAAGGCAGTCATGTCTTTTTCATAAATAAATAGATAAATAAATAGTTAATAAACAGTTCTTTGTGATAACTGTCTATATAACTATTAAGGCAGATGCAGCTAGATTAGTACAAAAACGCTAGTTTTCTTTAAACATGTCTTCTTTTTTGCAACTTGCACCCCTTCTCCCGTTCTTCTCTTCTCTCCTGCTGCGTTCGAGTGCATTTGCATTCCATAATTGTGTGCTAATGAAGAACAGTTCACAAGCAGAAGCCAGCACTCCGCAGGAAAACGAGAGGAGGTTTTTCCTCCCTAAATTGCAGGGTTGCTCGTGAAGAGGTAGCGAAGTAGAGCGGTGAGAGCAGGACGGGAAAGGAGAGGAATACGAGCGAGATGGTACGGGTCATTCAGTTTAAATCTGGTTCGTCATTTCAGATGAAACCACGCTGTGCAAAAACATAACAAACTCGCTCCATGAGTCTTATCCCACATCCGAAGGAGTGAGGGAGAAAGATGAGGGGGTTGGAGGAGGAGAAAGAAATCTCAGGAATGTTTTAAAAGCTTTAATTGCGAGAGCTCGAACGTAATTAAGTCCCGTTCCGATCTTTGATGTACTCTTCCCTATGCTGGCTTTCATTTGTGCCCATGGTAACAGTTCTCGTGCATTACAGACTTAAACCCGCTCTAGTCAGGCCTGCTCTGAGGAGATGAGACAGAGCACGTGTGTACGCTTATGCGTCTAGGTGCTCGTATGTAATCAGTCAGACGCAGAATAACGGAAGGCGATATCTCTTTTTTTTTTTCCTTTGAGAGAAAAAGGTGGTGATTAATTAAAAGATGAAAGTGGAGCCAACTGAAGTTCAGCCATCAAACATCACCTTGAAGGTGGAATAAATAATAACAGTTTGTGATGAAACCCTGCCACCACCACCACCCCCCACACACAGGCTTCTCTCTGAGCCTCATCAGTGCTAACAGAGCATCAGAAAAAGTTTTTGTAATCATCATTCAGCTTAGTAAATCATTGCAGGACAAGAGAAATGGAAGCAACCAAAGCAAGCTAAATGATACACTCATGAGGACACACATGCTTACACACACACTCTCACACACATCACTTAAATAGATTCACAGTGGCATGAAAATTGTAGCTTGTTGTAGTTTGTTTGCCTACATTCGAAACCACACACTACCACCCTAAACACTCAAAATCCATTTGAGCACCAGTATAGAAAGTGATGTATTAGTAAGATTTATTATTCGTTTTTAACAAATGCACATTGTCACAGAGCAGCTTTCTTTACAGAAACATACAACTTCAGTGTTAAATTTTAAATCTGTTTATCCCTAATGAGTATGCCAAAGGAGACAGCAGTGACAGTATTAGTATGAAACCTTTGAGAGGAACCAGACTCATCTGGGTGACACCGGATAGTGCGATTATAAATAATTTCCCTTCTATATCTGTGTACTATATACAAAAACTGCAATTATTTAACCAGGAAATTCATTCTAGTCTTAACATGAAATCTATTTGGTTGAAGTTAGCAACTGTTCACTGATGGAAACTTGAGTGCAAAATTGTTCATATCACTTGCCATCTCCATGATTTCTATATGGTACCATCCACAGTAACCTCATGTATCTTTAGTCAAGTCAAGTCAAGAAGCTTTTATTGTCATTTTAACCATATATAGCTGACGCAGTACACAGGGAAATGAAACAACGTTTCTCCAGGACCCTGGTGCTACAATAAATAACATAGAGCTACTTAAAACAACATAGGGCTAAATACTGAAAGTGCAAACAGTGCAAGACAAAAGACAGTGCAAACAGACCATACAAAACATTACAGGACAGATACACAAAATAGCGCTGACCAGTGTACAGTACACTGTGCAAAAATAATATACAGTACACTGTGCAGAAATAATATACAGTACACTGTGCAGAAATAAGAGGACTGTAAACAAGAAGGTTCTTGTAAACATACATACAGGCTGAGCATGCGGAGTCATCCTTAGCAGCAGCACATTAATGCACTGAAGGCCTGTTTTACATAAAAGTCTATTTTACATTTAAACAATAAAACACAGCTTGTCATGTTACAGAGCAACTAGAAAGTGCAAGACTCTCTAATGGCAGAAAACCTGCTTAATGTTACATAGCCCTGGCACTGGAGACTCCTTCCATAGGTAACAGAAAGCTTCATAATATCATTGATTACCATCAGTGATCACAGCAAACACTGTAACAGAATAGCTTCTGTATGTAAAGTGTGTGTAAGAGTCAGTTTTTATGGTTAAACAGCAGTTCTTTGCTGCAAATCTATAATATCTAGGTAAGATTCTCCAATAAAGCAAAGACAAGGTTTGAGTATAAATTGTTTTGTTTTTTTCAGCGGGGGATTTATGTAGGTATGGATTTATGTATTAAGTAGGATTAATGTTATCCACTACATTTAAATATGGATAAAATTAGAAAGCTGAATAGACGGCATTTATGGCCATCTTCTTTTTATTATTATTAATCTCTATTTACTTTCCCCATCCCTTCCTGTAACACACAAATAGTTATCTTTTTCCCCCCTCTACCTGTTTATGGCCCTCTCTTTCTCTCTGTATCTTCATTTCTTTACAGAAAAGTTTGTTCTCTGGACAGGCTGCAATGTCTGCAAGGCTGAATAAATAACACTTCATGATTGTGCTGACTCCTGTTTCTGTTTTCTCTCTCTCTCTCTCTCTCTCTCTCTCTCTCTCTCTCTCTCTCTCTCTCTCTCTCGCTCTCTCTGCTGCAGGTCGTTGTTGGCAGAGGAGAAGTTTGTATTCTGCACAGGCCTGGTGCTCCACAGGCTGCAGTGTCTGCGAGGTTTCGGAGAATGGCTTGACTCAATCAGAGACTTCAGCTCTCATCTTCAGAGTCTCAGCCTGGACTTACCCGCGTTCTCTTGCCTGTCGGCCCTGGTGCTGCTCACAGGTAACACACACCACAAGCAGAACACACAACACAAGCATAACACACACTGTGAAGATAACCATTTTCCTCTCAAAATCCCTCACTCGCCCACTCGCACATTCACACCTCTTTGTGTGGCCGGCGCTGATTATCTCAGGTGTGGGACAGGTGATGGCCGAGACTGGGTTTACCTACACGGGAGGACTAATCCCCTTTTAATAATAGTCAAAGAGAGCGAGCGGGAGAGAGACAGAGAGAGAGAATGAAAAAGGGTTTTGTGTATTTTCTATAAGGACAGCTGGGGATTATTGATTATTGGGTGGCAAAGTTCACATAAACAGGTGTGTGTGTGTGTGTGTGTGTGTTTGTGTGTGTGCATTGTGAGAACCAGCAGGTGTTTCAGGTATTATGCACATGCATGACTGAGACAGATGCTACACAGTAGGGTGACACAAGGCTTCATTTGAAGAGGGATGCTCTCCTCCGTTTTAAAATTCATCCACTTTTTCTGTGTTTTATTCCATGCATGTAATACATGTTATAACACATTAACCATCTTAGGTGATTGAATTAATATTTCATTTTGTTGTGTCACAGTAATTAGGCTGTTTCAGAAGCTCTGTGACTGCCTGAGTGACCAGTTCATATTTATGGATTTATTTATTAACATCATTTCTGATTATATGTTTTCACACATCATTACTGCAGAATCATTTTTAAATAGTAACGACAAGAGAAATAATTGGTAGTATATGAATAATGGTTAGTTTAATAGTAGTATAATTAATAGATTAAATAAAATAATGGAAAACAACAGACCTGTCTTTCCATGTGTTCGTTCACCTGGAATCAGCAGAAAATGTGAGTGTGTGTGTGTGTGTCTGGGTATGTGTTGGCCTTCATGGCCTCTGTAGAGGGATGAATCGAGTACTAGTCAGTGGAGCTCCTCTCTCTCTCTCTCTCTCTCTCTCTCTCTCTCTCTCTCTCTTTCTCTCTCTCTCCACTCTTCTACTCAAACTATCGACCCTCTAAAAGTGTCTGCGGTGAAAGAGTACCATCGATCAGCCCCTAGAGAGCAAGAGAAAGAGGGAGCGAAAGTAGAATGAGGGACAATGCAGCTGCTGAACACCCACAGCACGAGAATAAATGAAAGCAGCACACACACACAGTATCTATGTTTACATGGAGTCTAATAAACCCTTAACACTCTACCTGATAGCTCAATTAGAATAAAAACACTTTTAAAGCTCAGATAATCTATATCCTACTTGAGTAAACTGATTAAGGGCAATTCAAATGAAATTCTTACTCAACACATCAATGTATCAAATAATAATAATAATAATAATAATAATAATAATAGTAATAGTAAAAAGAATCAGAATATTTGCATACACTTTGCACATTTTTTAGCTCAGCATTTTTCTGTTGAGAAAATCAATTAATCAGTCAATGAATCAATTAATTAATTAATCAACATTTTTTAAGGTTTATAAATAGGTTGAGTTCTGAGAACGACATCTAACATTATCTATCATTTCGCTAAACACGCTGCTAATATTAAAAAAAACCTCCAAAAACAGCCTAAAGTGACATGTCTCTTTGTGTTCCTTGTTGCTATGGCAACAGTGTCACTAAAACGCCGCTCCTCGCATGAACTGCACGCATTTCATTTGCATTACATGGAACATATGCATGTATATAGTTGTTGTTGTTTTTTTAATAATAAAGCTTTTAGGGTGAATATAAAGTTCGTAATCTGCATTTGATGAAACATCCAGTGTGGAGTGAGAAGTGTGTGAAGTGGGCAGGCTCGAGGCTTGTTATTGACACACCAGCACTAAAGTGATAAAGCAGAAGCTTCACACTAACTCAGTGCGACAGCAGCTAGGAGCAAGTGTGACATTTGTTCCTTTTGTAACCCAGACCACACACACACACACACACACACACACACACACAGCAAATCTCCTCTGTAAGGACAATGCACAAGTTTTCCTTTTCACACAGTTCCTTTTTTGTAATCACACAAAGTAGCGGAAAAAGTGATGATATGCGTATTATGCATGTATATGATGTGTGTTTAGGGCACTGGGGGTCGGGTGGGTTGGGGTTTTGCGGGTGGGGAGCCAGTTGGGGCGGATGATTGGTCATGCATCAGTCTTGCATTAGTAAGCTGCTGGTGGTGTCGCTTTTGGTAACTACATTAGTATTGAGCCCTAATCAAATTTGGCTGTTGAGCAGCACCACATTATCTTACTAATTGTCCTGATTTTTGTTCTGTGTTTATGGTAATCCTTTTAGAGTAATAATCATGTGTGTGCCCTTATTTTCCACGTGTGTGTATGTACATAGTAAAAACTTTGAGGCTGAAAATACAATTACAATTGCAAGAATAAACATAACCTTCAACTCAAGTAACAATATTTATCAGAATAAATAAATGAATACACACCTTGTGATGGTGTTTGCAGGTATGTATGATGTGTACAAGTGCGAGTATAAATTAAAGCAGTAGGGAAGGCAGGCAAGCTAACATTCACTAAAGAATGTGCTACATTTAGTCAGTAAATTTGGCCTACTTTCACAGGAAGAGGCAGTTTGAACTGACATGGCAGTCCACCAACCACAGACCTTTTCCCACAGCCTGTCAGTAAACACACAAGATTATCTCATTTACTTTGGTACCTTTAAATCCTTAATAATAATAATCCTTGTCAACAAAAAGGGAGGATTCTATATTCAGAGGATTAATCCAGTAAATATAACTTACTCCAAAAGCTTATTGTTTTACAGTGTTAGTGCATATATGCACAGAAGTTTAAAGAGCAAGGTAAATAAGATCATAATCTTTAAAGATTGTGAAGACTGGGGCAAAAAGGTGTTTAAGATTAAATATAGCAAAGGGGATAGATAGATAGATAGATAGATAGATAGATAGATAGATAGATAGATAGATAGATAGATAGATAGATAGATAGATAGATAGATAGATAGATAGATAGATAGATAGATAGATAGATAGATAGATAGATAGATAGATAGATAGATAGAAAATTAACTTGGGCTCAGCCTTAGAGATATGGGAGATTGAGAACATTTAGGGAGTGCTCAAAATAGAGTTGCTGCTCCTCTGAGCCCCTTGAGGATGCCTCCCTGGGGAGGTGTTTTTCAGGCATGTCCAGTGGAGTGAGGGCCCCTGGCCAGACCAAGGAGTAGATGGAAAGATTATATCTCCCGTCTGAACAGGGAGCAACTGAGAATCCCTATGGAGGAGCTTGGGAAAGTAGTTAGGGAGAGGAAGGTCTGGGCATCTCAGATTAGACTGATGCCTACATGACCCAGACCTGGTTAAGAGGAAAAAAGGATGGATGGATAGATGGGAAAAATGAACTTTGACCACACACACTCATTCTTTATCTGTCTGTTTCTCCTCAGAACAATGTCCTGGTCTCAAGGAGCCCAAGAAGGTGGAGGAGCTACAGTCCAAGCTCATCTGCTGCCTTCGAGACCACCTGAGCTCCGGCGGGGCTACGAGTGTAGCCGCAGCAGGCAAAGCCACACCCCCAGTGGCTGCCATTCTGGGCCTGAGGGCAGAGCTTAGGTTACAGCGCACTCAAGGCCTACAAAGGATCTTCTACTTAAAGTTGGAGGACCTGGTCCAACCTCCACCACTCATCGACAGGTTCCTGGACACACTGCCGTACTAAAACAGACACGCCCCCAAAAGCTCGCCTGGGCACGCCCACAGACTAGGGACACACCACAGAGTACAGAGCCTGAAAAGAGACTCAATGAACTCGATTTTACTCAAGAGGCTCCAGATGTACACTCTTTCCACCTCAGCTCTGTGTCTGATAATGTGTGTGTGTGTGTGTGTGTGTGTGTGTGTGTGTGTGTGTGTGTGTGTGTGTGTGTGTGTAAGAAAGGGAGCAGAGCTGTGCTTTGGATTGCAGTTCAGTGTGTGTGTGTGTGTGTGTTTGTGTAAAAGAGAGAAATAAATTGAAAGATGGAAGGTTGGAAGGTTTCTATTCAGTCAAAAGGCAGTCAGGATGCTCCACATCCACACAGTTACACATGAGACACAAAGGACATAAACAAAAACGTGTGTGTGAAAGTGTATATGCGTCTCTGTGGAAAGCTTGAGGCAAAACGAATCATCAGACGTCTAGACAAAGTGCATTAAATTCTAACCACCGAATCACACTCCCAAAACTGCATACAAGTGCAATTTATTAAGTGCTATTTCAAAAAAAAAAAAGAAAAACAATGATTAGACAGAAGAGTAGGAAAGACAACACAGGAGAGTGTGTGTTCCATTTCTATTTCAACTCTAAATTATTTTAATACTACGACTCACCCTGTGAAGTAACAATCTCAAACCAGGCAGATTTCTCACACACCGGTCTGCTCACTAACTCTTGCAACTCTTGAGCAAGTTCTACAGACTTGAAATGACTGTAGAGTTTTTATTTTATTATTTCTTTTCTGGTTTTTGTTAACCAGGAAATTTTAGGGTTAGGAGTGTAGAGCTAAAAAAGAGCGCAAGGGAGCATTTGGGCTATAAGCACTTAAAAATGTAAGAAAAGAAAGAGGGATGGGGCACGGAAGGAGGGAATGATAGAGCGGGAAAGAGGGTGGGAGGGACAAAACATTCCGTGCTCATGCTCTATTTTATAAGTTTCTATTGTTAACACCATCTATTGATATGGAGGACTTTGTTCCAAAAAAAGTTGTCTTTTATTTGTACAAACAGAATAACAGATTATATGCATGGTTTTCTCTTTTCTCGCCTTTCTTGCCTGTATTTATTTTGTTTGCGAAAGACGGCCAGCTCCTCAAAGGGCTCGGACACATTCACAGACTGGGCTTTTCTGCTAACATCGCTCGAAGGCAACCATTTGCGACAAATGGAGAATTATATAAATATATAAATATATATATATACACACACAATACAAAACTAATATTTTGAAGTGTTTTTATCCAATAGATTTTTCAAATCTTGTGGTACGAGTTGTGCATTTGTTTGTTTTTTTGTTTTTGTTTTTTTGTTTTTTTTCAAAGAAAAGACAGGATTACAAAAAAATGTCTCTTTTTGATTTGTTTTGGATTAAATTTTTTTTCTCTTTTGTTCACTGGAGGCTCTGTTCAGCACTTTGAAATCATAAAGAAAAAACTGATTATTTTGTCTGAGAGTGTGTGAAGTTTTGTTGGTGCTGGAACGCTACGAGATCGCTGACTAAGGCAGAATCGGAATTATTTATTAGTGGGAGGAGTTATAACGCTTAAACCGTCATATATTTTGAAACAGGACTTGAGTAAAAGCCGTGTAACATCACCGCAGTGCAAATATTCAATCATTCGGTTATCTTCTAAAGAGAAGTGTTTGAGGCCAGTAGAAATAGCAGCAGATAATCTTTGTAATAATCAATTAATTAAAAAATTATTCATAGTGTAAAGGTATGGATCTAATTATTTTAATATGATAATCAGTATATATTCTGCAGATAAAGGGTGTAGACTCTAGGGCTCCATATGTCTATTCATATATATATGTATGTATGTATATATATATATATATATATATATATATATATATATATATATATATATATATATATATATATATATATATATACATATACACCTTATGTGCTATAAACTCAATTAAATGTAACGTTATTGATATAGTCCTTTTTATAACAATAGATACATAAATCTAAGTACAGACCTAATCTCAAGCATCTAAAGCATAGAAACAACTGTTGCAAGGAAATAAAGTTTTGTTGTTGTTGTTTTTTTTTTCAAAATTTCCTGTTATATACTTATAAACTCTAACCTCTGGCAAGTTCTAAACAAAGAGAAAAATAGAAATTTACTAAACATACCATGTGACATTCATATAATTCATCATATTCAATGAACGTGGCCATTTTCTAAGCGCCATGGAATCCTCCTCCAATCAGTGACAGAATTTAACTATCATCCCAATATACATTTATTCAAGTATCGTCATAGCCATACCACAAGGTAGCACAGGAACCTGTTTAAGATCATTAAACCTGCCTCTTCTAACCCTTATCCCTTAACCTTTGTGTGTAAGTGTGTGTATCACTGCTGCTTTGTTGTCCCCCGAGACCCCGTTACACTGATAGGGTAAGAGAGTGTTAAGTATCGAGGAGGGATGGTAATTTTAGGGGGATTCCATGAACGAGAGTGAGCCGATCAGACCTCCAGGCCTCGTTAAACCCCATCGATTCGCACGGTGACATTTTAGAGGCGAGGTACACACATTTCAAGCGCACACACACACACACGCACATTGACATGGCTGCTCATTCTCTGTCTCTCTGCACCTCTTTCTTTCTCAGTCTTGACATGTCAACAGCAAGAGCGCCGCCCATGCACACACAAACACACACATGCAGTAGGTAAATGCATGCTTGCACACACCCACTCAGTAAAATGTCATCGTCTTTACTTGTTGTTGTTGTTGTTGTGTTTTTATTGAAATCTTGAATATTGAATATAAACTGCTTCGTCGTTTACATTACAAGAATGCAAGAAGTGTTCAAATTGAATTCAGTTCAACTTTAGTGTCCTTATAGGATAGACAAACAGAGCAGAAGTGGGACTTCATACAAATAATATGAAGTACAAAACATTGTGTAGCTTTTATAAACCAGGAATAGTCACCACTCTGCTAAAATATCTCATCTTATCAAGCGGAAATATCTAAATATCAACTGAAAAGCTAATATAAGATTATTAACCTTTTTTACTAATACACTGGTGTTCCATTCCACTGGTGCAATCAAACATTTTCAATCAGTATAAACTGATTGAAATGAATTATTTTCTGGCTGTGAGTCTGATATAAGATGAACGAGGACTCTGTTGGCTTTTAGTCTGAGATGTGTGTTTTTCCCTCTGTTGGATAACCTTACACAGAATTTTAGTAGTTGTGAATGAGAGTGGGGGGCACGGTGGCTTGGTGGTTAGCACGTTTGCCTCACTCCTCCAGGATTGGGGGTTCGATTCCCGCCTCCGCCGTGTGTGTGGAGTTTGCATGTTCTCCCCGTGCCTCGGGGGTTTCCTCCACCGGTCCAAAGACATACATGGTAGGTTGATTGGCATCTCTAAATTGTCCGTAGTGTGTGAATGAGAGTGTGTGTGTGCCCTGCGATGGGTTGGCACTCCGTCCAGTGTGTATCTTGCCTTGATGCCCGATGAAGCCTGAGATAGGCACAGGCTCCCCGTGACCCGATGACAGATCGGATAAGCGGTACAGACAATGGGAAAAAAGATAACACCTTCAAATATTAGAACTTTATGAAGAAGCAGTTAGGGCATCTGAGAGAACAGAAATTAGTTTGATGTCAGTGTTTACTTAATAATAATTAATAATATAATAATAATTAGCCTTGGGGGGGGGTTAGAAATTTTTACTGAAAATTAGGCTAAGGTACTTAGGCTAAGTACAAACAGAAATACATATGACTAACTACAAGTTCTTAAAACCCTGAGTGTCTACTTTCTTATGAGCCATTAACCACCACTTTGGAGTCTGACATGAAAAAGAAATTCAATGCTGACCGTGGACACAACAAAACATGCACAAATAGCCTCTGGTAAAAACAGTTAAACTTGTTCCTACACCTTCTTCACTAAAAGCATTTTGCTTAAAGATTAAAATCATTTTGTTCTACTAGCAGATTATCTTGATTATCTTGCACATTATAAGCAAGTTTTGGTGAAAAGATGTAAAATTATCTGGCAACGGAATACAAAAATTGGAAGCTTGAAAAGAGTAAAAATATCTTAATGTAAGAGTAATAGATTTATATTTGGTTTACTATAATGACTCATCTCTCTTTACATAACAATGACTCATCTCTATACAGCTGTTACACAGTTACAAAAACCTGGACATAGATATGTAAGTCTTTAAGATATAACATGACTGTTATTGCTCAAGCTAGCAATTTGGATGCTGGTTAGCAGACAAAACAGCAAAGCTCTAGTAACAAGGTTTATAGGAAACTAGCAATGGAAAACTTGAGCCAAATAAAAGAAAAAACAAACAAACAAATAAATCCTCAACAGCATCATTAATTGCCATTTCATAAATGAATGGCAGATCATGAATCGAATGAATTGGCTGAATATTTGCTGTTTTTGGTTGAATCCTGTTGGAGGTGCAATAATTTGTAATGGTTATTAATAATATTTTGAGTCCTTGGTGGTCCAGCCGAAGGATCCCACACTCTGACTGCTGCGGCCCGGTGTATACCCCCACCCAGAGTATACCTGGAGTTATTATAGGCAAGGCTGTTTTATACCCGGGGTATAAGGTAAGCTAGTATAGTTTATACCCCAGATATAAAATGGGATAGGCTAGAATATACCCCCCTAGGCCAGAATATATAACCCTTCTCTTTTCCATGTAACAACTATATTACTATACTGCCAGAAGATAATAGCTGGTGTTAATGCAGATCATGCAGCGATCTCACAACTGCAGATATTGCTTGTGCATTGTGCATTGAAATCTACAGGCCACAATATTTTAAAAACTAATCCCTGATGACTATATTATTTTTTGCTACTAATAGTAACAGGGGTATATCACACATCACTCACTCACCTGGACACTAGAAAGGGGAATTATGTTAAAATGCTCTTTGTCGACTACAGTTCAGTATTTAACACTATAATTCCCTCCACACTCACCACCAAGCTGCAGCACCTGGGACTCAGCCCATCTCTGTGTCAGTGGATCTCCAATTTCCTAACCGGCAGACCACAGGCAGTAAGGATGGGCAGACATGTCTCAGCCTCCCTCATCCTCAGCACTGGAGCCCCGCAGGGTTGTGTTCTGAGCCCTCGGCTGTACTCATTGTTCACGTATGACTGCTTGGCCACTACCAACTCCACCACCGTCATCAAGTTTGCTGATGACACAGTCCTGGTCGGACTGATCTCTGACAACAATGAGACAGCCTACCTGGAGTAGATTGGGAATCTGGAGAACTGGTGCCAGAGGAACAATCTCCTCCTTAACGTCAGCAAGACAAAGGAGCTGATAGTGGACTTCAGCACAAAGTAGGAGAGGAACTACCAAACCCCCCTGATCAACGAGAGCCCAGTGGAGAGAGTGGACAGATTCAGATACCTCGGTGTTCACATCACGCAGGACCTGTCATGGTCCTGTCACATCAACACCATGATGAAAAAGGCCCGGCAGCGTCTCTGCCACCTCAGACGCATGAGAGACTTTAGACTGCCCTCTAAGGTGCTCAGGAACTTTTACTCCTGTACCATAGTGAGTATCCTGATGGGAAACATAACAACCTGGTTTGGGAACAGCACCATGCAGGACAGAAGAGCTCTTCAGAGGGTGGTGTGATCAGCTGAATGCATCATCCGTACCAAGCTCCCTGACCTGCACTCAGTCTACAGCAAGTGGTGCTTGACTAAGGCCAGGAAAATCGTGAAGGACCTCAGCCACCCCAACAATGGACTATTCTCTCTGTTTCGGTCAGGAAAGCACTTCCGCTCCCTGAAGGCCGACACAAGAGAGACTGAGGAGAAGCTTCTTCCCACAGGCATTACGGACTCTCAACCAAAACTCCACATAGGACTCAACTGATTGGACTTTCATGTTTCCTTCACACATGTGTTGGAATACACCAAACCAACTTGAACATTTGCACATTGCACAGGGCTAAACCACTTTGATCACTTTGAACATTTGTCCATCATGGTGGTATTAAGGTATATGCAGTTTAATCATGATTCTTATGGACCTAATGGAATTCTGTAATATTGATAATATCTGTAATGATGCTGTACTTAGAGCTAAGTGTAAAGAAATGATATCTAGTAGATAAAATCTATAAACTACTATATAAAATATAAACAGAAATGGAACATATCAAGGCGATTGCCATTAGTGAGTTCAGAAACGTAGGAAAATAAGTTGAGCATGGTGTTATTCCTTGGATATTATGAAGTAGGATTGTGAATGGATAGAATTACAGCATTTTAAATACCTAATAATTCAATTAAACATCAATGGGTTTGACCTTTTTTGTCGCAGTATACTGGCAATAGAGTTTTTTTAAATAAAAAAAAAAAAGGACTTATTTTCTTTTGAGCACAAGTCTGCTATTAGTCATGACAGTGTTGGGTTTCTGTATGAAGAGTACTGGCGAGGACAAATGGGAGGGGTGTGAGCCCCCTGCTGGGCAAACAATTCACAATAATGCTGGTAGGGAGATAAAACAGACAGCCCCGTCTAAACTAAAGGGTTTTTTAATGGATTTTACCTCGGTCATGGGGTGAGTATTAAATAATAAGTAAGCACACCACCATGGCAAAGGTACAGTGCTCATAGAAATAGCTGAAAAATAACTGGACGTTGAAGGAAAGGATCAAATATAAGGAAATAAAAGCCGAGCATTTATTTTGGATCCTAATTATTCCTTTGCTGTAGTTTATTTGTAAGTAACATGCAGCTATTTATTACAATCTCCAATTTATATTATGATTTGGAGTTCTCAGGAGCGGTAGAGGCAGAGGCAGGTGGAGGGCAGCTTGGTGAAGCTGTCAGTCAGGGAGCAGGAGGATCGATCCGGAGTGACAGGTAGCAGATCCCCCTGGAGTCTTCATTACAGCCTTCTATTAGGGCAGGAGAGGAGGGGCTCAGGCACACACACACACACACACACACACCAACCGTGTGTTTGTGTGTGTGTGCGTACTGGGCGGCTCATGTAATATTGATCAGCTGTTAGTGAGTTTGTTGAGCGGGATCAGCAGGGCCGGACTCACGCTGTGACGAGTGGCAGCAGAGCTTTAACACAAGAATGAGCCTCGGCCCCTCCTCCAAATGCTCCAGACACACACACACACACACACACACACACACACACACAGACACAAATAATTGTCACCAAACCATTCAGAAATGCTCATATAATACATCTGTCAGCTATACAAATTCTTCTCACAAATAAAGAAATCAATTAAACAAATACAAATATAAATCACAATATATTTGTTTAGGATTTGTTTAACATTGGCCCCTAGTGTGACAGGAATAACACAAAAGTCTGGCGAAAAATGTACAACACATCAATGTATTGAACATCTAACCATGTTATCCACGGTGTGAAAAGATCAGGTTTTACACATTGATTAATAATTAAGGAATGCTGTGTCCTGCAAATGATGAGGATGGTGGCATTCAGGGAAAAAAATCCACAAACAATTGAATTTTGATTGTAATTTGATCATTAGCCAATTCCCAAGCTTTAGCTAGCTCACTCTCTCACACATCTACCGTGAAGGTGTTTCCTCTGAGACATGTTGCTTATTCTGGTTCCCAGTGTAACAAACACTATGGTCAGCACTATCTACGCTCTTCTGCATACATAAACTGACAGACTCATACAATTGGCTGGTGCTGGTATGATTGACAGGTATTGTCATCCCTCCCACTTAGAAATCATGGGCAGTTTTGTTTTCTCGGACTATTGATAGATTTACATTTGAACAGTGACAGCACAAGGAAGCAACAAATTTCCAAATCATTGCAAGCTCATACAAAATCATACAAGTAGATGGATTGGTGACATTTCTTTTGGCACCCCCAAGTCCAGTGTTCCCTTCAGGGTGTATTTCCACCTCATGCCTGGGATAGAATCCAGATTCACCATGAGCCTGACCATGCTGGATAACATAGTTACTGCAGATGAATGATTTTAGGTTGTTTTCACTTGTTTTACATGTTTTTGTATTTTTATTTATTCATAGTTTACAAACAATAGCTTTCAACTAATCATTGTTCAGGCCATACACCGACTAGGCATAACATTATGACTAGGCTTAATATTGTGTTAGTCCCCCTTTTGCTGCCAAAACAGCCCTGACCCGTCATGCACTGTGTATTCTGACACCTTTCTATCAGAACCAGCATTAACTTCTTCAGCAATTTGAGCAACAGTAGCTCGTCTGTTGGATCGGACCACACGGGCCAGCCTTCGCTCACCATGTGCATCAATGAGCCTTGGCCGCCCATGACCCTGTCTCCGGTTCACCACTGTTCCTTCCTTGGACCACTTTTGAAAGATACTGACCACTGCAGACCGGGAACACCCCACAAGAGCTGCAGTTTTGGAGATGCTCTGATCCAGTGGTCTAGCCATCACAATTTGTCCCTTGTCAAACTCGCTCAAATCCTTACGCTTGCCCATTTTTCCTGCTTCTAACACATCAACTTTAAGGACAAAATGTTCACTTTCAGCAACATATCTGTGTGCTTCAGCAAACCATATGGATATATCAAACTCAACAGTAGTAACAAGCCTTGTTTTTTTTGGGGGGGGGGGGGTATTTTTATTGATTCAGCTGATATGATACAAGTACGTGAACCAGCAATGTCTAAAAGACTATGTTTATTCATCATTTTAGTTAAGTAAAACATTCCAAGTCACCTTACCAACCACACAACATAATTAAAGCAGAACCGATAGTAATGCTACAAGAGTAGCTCTTAAAAGTACCTCTGAATTGAGTCATAAACGTGTCGTTGTAATGCCTACACGCTGTGTGTTGATGTTGCTATGAGAGGTTTTTCTTTTCAGATTTTATCTCATCCTCAAAGAGTTTCAGTTGAAGAGGTGAAAATATCGATGAAGATAACCAGAACGTAAGGGTGATCCCTCATTAAAAGTTTATAAAGCCACCGCCTTCCTCATTCGCATGCCGGGACTTCCCCATTGGGGAAGAAAAGAGAGTGAGTGGGCAGATTGGTGGTGTAAACGGGGGTGGACAAGTGAGAGACAGAACCACGCCATGGCCTTTTTCATCTACTTTTGTGGCACTATTCGAGATTGACATCTTCAGACCGTCTCCTTGAGAGTTCTTTTTCGTTTCTGCCGCAGGCACTTTCAGTTTTTCCATCCTCCCACTACTTCTTTTGCTCTATCTCTGTTTCTCGCTTTTTCTCTGTTTTGTTTTTCTCTGGACGGGATGTTTTGTTCTCGACGTGTTTATATGGCCTACATTAAAGCTTGTGGACTGGATTTAACAGTTTGTGATTATCAGATTATTTGAGTCTAGAGTTGGACCTAAATTATTATTAGATGACTAAGAAATTAATTAGATGAAAGGTCACAGTCAGGTCTAGATTTGGAAGCTGAGTACAGCACAAACTAGACTGATGAATCATATAGGTACAAATAGTGCCAATAGTGATAACCGAATGTGCGCTTCTGTGGCTTGACATGTTACCAATGCAGCAGGATTTCAATATAAACTAAAATCACAAAGATTTCTGAACACTCTGTTTGTAAACTGATAGTTATCTATGGTGTAGGTTTATGAAACCAAGCTGTGTGGGTGATGCTTTGTTGTCACTTTGAAAGTGGCGGTTGTATATGACCCTCTTCTTTCATGTGTTTTTGTGTGTGTATGTGTGTATGTGTGTGCGTACAAGTAACTAAACCCATAGTGCCAGAGCTTTTCAAGAAGCCCTAGGGAGCACCAGAAATAAAATGTGCATGAGAGCGAGAGTGAGGGCGATAGAAAGCACACAGCAGGCTTTGGTTGAAGCTCAGTTCACACATGTGGTTAATCTGCTGGTGTTCTCTTAAGCCGGAAACACTGATCAGTAGGGCCCAGAGGGAGGAGCAGGTGTGTGTGTGTGTGTGTGTGTGTGTGTGTGTGTGTGTGTGTGTGTGTGTGTGTGTGTGTGTATGCGTGTATGTTTTTGTCTTCGTGGGAATCAAATGTCCTCACATGAATTGCAATATCTGATCAATTCAGATATATTTCACCAAACAAAAACTTTTAAACAATTTTTAATAAGAACATTTAAAAGAAACACAAAAGAAATAAAGTTAATTACTGAGGTTTAGGTGTAGACATATCATTAATTAACTTCTTTAATAGTTATGACAGTGACAGAGCCTCACAGGGATTGTGTTCCTGTGCATGTCCTTATAACGTATACAGTTATTTTAAGGGACTAAAATACAAGTTCAAGTTTTTTGGTACTCATCGATACTCGATTATCATGGGTTCAAGCTCCAGCACTGCCAAGCTGCCACAGTTAGGCCCTTGAGCAAGGCACGTATGCCTATCTGCTCAGTCTCATGGCTGACCCTGTGCTCTGTCTGAACACGCTGGGATATGCGGAAAATAAAGAATATAATTGTATTGGTATGCATATGTGACAAATAAATACTTCTTCTACTGAAAGCAAAATGAGTAACCTACTCAGTATTAAGCAATAAGGAATGTCACAGAACATTTTACTGGCTGGTTGCTGTAGTGAGCTGCTAGCAATGAACTCATCATGCTAAGATTTATCTTTAAGACTTTATGTTGTTCTTTAATAGAGACTATGAGAGTGGCCAACCTGAGCATGGTCATTAAAATGAGCACAACATGCTGTGACTCACAAGGAAGCTTGCAGGAAGTTTGCACGCTATGAAGTTTGCAAGACACTTGCTCAGTGCTCGCAGAACTGAAGTGACAGTTTTGCATCTTTGCTTTACTCTAACTTTGTGCTCTATGATTACATCTCATTGTATCCGTACCTGATGTTAATATCAGAGAATTTATTATGAGTAGGAGTACAAGTAATTGATAATGGTATTGGACCCTATATCAGCGTCTGTTTCGATACATTTATTTAAAATGGTTTAATAATGTACATGAATATGAATAATGTGTGTAATAATTAATGAATTATTACACACATTATTCATATTCATGTACATTATTAAACCGTTTTAATAAATGTATTTTACATTTTAAAAAATTACATTAATACATGACCACTAATATGGACTTTGCACCTTCTGACATCAAGGTATTAGTGAATATTCATTAAAATTAAACATTTTTAATTAGATGCTAAATAAATAAGTAAATTAAAAACAGAATAAAAACAAACAAACAAAAAACTCGGCCCTCGCTTTTTTTGGTTCCACTTTGCGCCTTGTTTCTAAGACGGACAGATTTTCGTGATGCACAAGGAAGAAGGAAAAAAACGTATTTACAAACAGAAAGTTTTTGACGACAAGCAGAAACATTATCACTTTTAAAGGTTTCTGAACCCTTACGGTTTTTTAGGTGAGGAAATGTATTTCAATTTTATTTTTAGGAGCTGAATAAATGTTTTTCGTCACTAGTTACAGTGTCTTAGATATGAAGCTCTGAGCTTTAACTAGCTAGCATTAATGAGTGTGTTAATTCTAAACGGCTCCATTCTCCCTAAATAAGCGCGCTATGTATAGGATATAAAATAATGAATTGTCCGTCCTATCTAGTGCACTATGTGAAATGTTTAGGTGTTTAGGATACAGCCTTTGTGAAAGAAACCGTATATAGTGAACTCTTTAAAATCATCTGGGCTGTATTAAGATGTTAGAGCTGTGTATTTTACACTGTTTGAGATGTTTAATGGAGTTATGCGTGAAAAGTTTTATTAATTTAGTCAGTTTAAGCCACAAAAAACAGCTAGGCCGCGAAACATGTATTTGAAGGGAAACTGAAAGCAAATAGATTAAAGCACGCCTTGTCCAATTAATGTACAAATCTCGCAAACACAGAGGACAGAAACATAAGGCAGTAGACAGTAGAGCATCAAGAATGCAGCTGCTTATAAAGTGTGTCTAATAGTTTGCTCCACATCATTCGACATTCACAGCCGTTGATCCTTTATTTCTCCCTTGCAGTGCATCATGACCCACATTATATGTAAAGGATGAGGGTGTGGTTGAACTCGTGACCTTACAGAGAGGCTGAAGCATGGCAGATGAGGAAGGCAAGCTGACGCTGAGGCGCCTGGAAGCGCCCATCCAAAAGTTCATCAAAGTGGTGATTCCCACTGATCTGGAGCGCCTTCATAAGCACCAATATAACATAGAGAAGGTAAACACACACACACACACACACACAGTTAGACACATAATGGAAAGGAGAGTACTATTGACATATGCACATATGCACATACACCGATCAGCCATAACATTTCGACCACCTGCCTAATATTGTGTTGGTCCCCCTTTTGCTGCCAAAACAGCCCAGACCCGTGGAGGCATGGTCTCCACTGGATCCCTGAAGGTGTGCTGTGGTATCTGGTACCAAGATGTTAGCAGCAGTTTCTTTAAGTCC
Organism: Hemibagrus guttatus; assembly: GCA_033459395.1. Taxonomy (NCBI): domain Eukaryota; kingdom Metazoa; phylum Chordata; class Actinopteri; order Siluriformes; family Bagridae; genus Hemibagrus; species Hemibagrus guttatus. Next base: position 12,892,988 of record JAUCMX010000020.1, read on the forward strand.
TGTAAGTTGTGAGGTGGGGCCTCTATGGATCAAACTTGTTTGTCCAGCACATCCCACAGATGCTCTATTGGATTGAGATCTGGGGAATTTGGAGGCCAAGTCAACACCTCAAATTCATTGTTGTGCTCATCAAACCATTACTGAACCATTTTTGCTTTGTGGCACGGCGCATTATCCTGCTGAAAGAAGCCACAGCCATGGTCTGAAACAATGCTTAGGTAGGTGGTACATGTCAAAGTAGCATCCACATGGATGGCAGAACACAAGGTTTCCCAGCAGAACATGACAGAAGCATGACACTGCCTCCGCCGGCTTGCATTCTTCCCATAGTGCATCCTAGTGCCATGTGTTCCCCGGGTAAGCGACGCAACCTGCCATCCATGGGATGTAAAAGAAAACATGATTCATCAGACCAGGCTTCCGTGGTCCAGTTCTGTTGCTCACGTGCCCACTGTTGACACTTTCTGTGGTGCACAGGGGGCAGCATGGGCACTTTGACAGGTCTGCAGCTATACAGTTGCATATAAAATAAGTTACGATGCACTGTGTATATACACCTTTCTATCAGAATCAGCATTAACTTCTTCCGCAATTTGAGCAACATTAGCTCGTCTGTTGGAGCGGATCACACGGGCCAGCCTTCGCTCCCCACGTGCATCAATGAGCCTTGGCCGCCCGTGAACCTGTCGCCGGTTCACCACTGTTCCTTTCTTGGACCACTTTTGATAGATACTGACCACTGCAGACCGAGATCACCCCACAAGAGCTGCAGTTTTGGAGATGCTCTGATCCAGTCGTCTAGCCATCACAATTTGGCCCATGTCAAACTCGCTCAAATCAAAAGTTGATGTGATTGGTGATCACATCAACTTTGAGGACAAAATGTTCACTTGCTGCCTAATATATCCCACTCACTAACAGGTGCCATGATGAGGAGATAATCAGAGTTATTCACGTCACCCGACACTGCTCATAATGTTATGGCTGATCGGTCTAAAGCACTGGCACCACTGTTAGCTGGTACTCGAATGATACTGTGGGTAATGTTGGTAACTGAAAACTGACCAACATGTTAAGAAAAAGAAGTTTAATCCAAAAAAGTCAACTCAGAATTTCATCACAAAATAACTCTTGGACACCACTGTCGATCACATGTTAATTGTAATGATTAGCATACAAGTCTTGGATTATTCCTTAACAATATGAACAACCTAAAATGCAATGTATGTTTTTATCTTATCTTATGTTCTGCAAAATAAATGTTATATGATGTTGTTATATAAAACATACTGATGATTAGTGGTCCAGTTTTTACTGTGGATTTACTCTGCAGTTCCACAGAAACAGCCAATGGGAGAAACTTCACCAGGAGCACATCAATGCTAGCCGCACTGTGCAGGTATGATAAACACACCACATATCCTGTACCACAACCACACACAAACATATACACATTGCATGGCTACTGCTGCATAATGTGACCTACAGCATGTTATTATAAGGATGTTCATGCATGCCAAGATCCTATAAACTAGTGTATGATATACTGCATATCCCCTCTCATGTGACTCTTGTTCCCTGGAACCTTATAGAACCACTTCTGTCAGGTCAGCTCTCATTCCATCTGAGAATCTTGGTGGCTATACGGTGTTTATAGAACCACGGTTACACATATTGCTTACATTCATTTTCACCCCTTATGTCTGCCAGAATCTCATGGTACCATGTCATGAGGAATCCACCCCCACCACCAGGACTGACTGGAAAGGTGTTTGAAGATGGCCACCATGTTGGCTCCAAGGGGGTTGGGGGGGTGGTAAACTATCAGTGCAGACCTTTAGACTAGCACTCCTTTAAACCAGTGAGATGAAGTCCTCCACTGAGACAGGGGAGCATCAGGGGAGGAATTTATAGGCAACCCTGCATTGAATGTTGTTGTGATCAGTAGATTAATTGACAAAAGTTGGGGGTATGGCTTCAGGCAGAAACACTGGGTTTAACCACATTGTTGCCCCAGGGTCTTCCAGCCATCCATATATTCAAGGCAAGGTTATTGCCCGAGTATAAAGGTCTCCCACTCTGCTGAATTGATTGCTAGCAAAAAGCCAGTTTTTGGAGAGAACTATTTCAGTTCGCCTTCCTGTGTGTGGCGATAAGAGTTCTTAAGGGATTCCATTACAAGCTGAGATCCCAAGCTGAGCCAGGCGGCTGGGGTGGCTTGGTAGATGAAGTTTAGGAACACTCAGCAAGACACTACTTACAGTGCTGTGATGTGTTGAAGTAGACGCCACACACACTTTCCATAGCAGTCTCTGTAGAAAGCCGTGAATTGGATACTGCATAGGATCCAGATGATGGAATGCACATCATTCATGAAACAGTTTCCACATGACAGCACACAAGGCCTGTGTACTAGAGATTCATGCCTTCAGCTGGGCCACAGTCCTCAACCTGCTCTTTACTCCGAGGGTGACCTGGCCAAGGTGACAAATTTTTTCATCCAACAATAGCTGCCAAAACATTTTGTTCACCAGTGAGAGAAGCAGCAGAAATCAAGGCTAAGAGGGGCACATAAGGTACACTGTGGTCTGATCTCTGAAATCTCTACAATGTGGACAGACTCAAAAGTGGAGTTAAAAGTGCATACAGTAGACAGCACCAGTACTTTTTGACCTAGTGGACTGTTGAGGTCCTGCCAGAGTTGACCAGCGACTGTATTTGCCAATGGTGAAGAGGTCAGCTTGAAAACTGCCAAAGTTTTTCTAGATCTAGGGCACCACTTATGAATGTAGACACCCTGCAACTGCCATCAGTTCTAGCTCTTCTGCACTCCCACTTGGCTGCCACGTGCCTCCTGTGCTTCTGTGGCACCACACTACCCTCCCTGACCAGTGAGCGAGGCATCCATAGTGATCTCTTTCTCAGATGGACCACTGTCATGAGAACAGCCTTGTCTCTCCAGTGACTTAGAGCTTATGTTGCTCTTGATGAGACAAGACCACATCTCTTCCTATGGTTTTTGGAGTTTAATTGCAGGCTGATCCTTAATTCCAACAGGCCCAATGGGACTACCTTCGTAGCTGCAGTTAACAGTCCTGGCATTGTCATCTGGAACTGGTACCAGACATCCTGGATTGGTGATCTTAATAACATCTACTACACCGGGGTGACAGGGTTCCTAGCATTCTCAAAGAATTAGCTTTTTGCCTAAGAATTGTAGAATAGTCATTTCTACCTGTGCTGGCCCAGTATAAGAATTCCAGGTCATTTAACAAATATACTCTTTCAGTGAAGTACAGTGGAGAGCAAGTAGACAAGATATCAATGCCTTAACGCTTCATTACACTTTGCTGGAATCATGTGCCACTAATATGGCACTGCTAGTCCTGGTGCCTCGAGAACAAGGAGAACATTGTTCATCAGTTAACATGGATTTGTGACTTCTGGGCCTTGTATTATTTAATCTGTAAATGCTTCCCTGAGTTGGCATAATTAACAGATATGCCATTTCTGTTGAGCTCTTGTTGGACTGGACAGTTGATTGTGAATGTCTCATAACATCTGGCTGTTGAAGCCAGAAAAGGCTTAAGTTAAGGTTAATGGAAATGAGGCACTTTTCTAAACATTTTTGACAGTGGTATATTGGTTTGAAGTTAGGAATGTCTGCAAATCAGCGCACCATCACCCCTGTTATATTTCTGTTTTAAATGTTCTTATTTTCGGGGGGCACGGTGGCTTGGTGGTTAGCACGTTTGCCTCACACCTCCAGGGTTGGGGGTTCGATTCCCGCCTCTGCCATGTGTGTGGAGTTTGCATGTTCTCTCCGTGCCTTGGCGGTTTCCTCCCTCAATTCAAAGACATGCATTGTAGGTTGATTGGCATCTCTAAATTGTCCATAGTGTGTAATTGCGTGAGTGAATGTGTGTGTGTGTGTGTGCCCTGCAATGGGTTGGCACTCCGTCTTGCCTTGATGCCCAGTGACGCCTGAGATAGGCACAGGCTCCCCGTGACCCGAGAATAGATTGGATAAGCGGTAGACAATGAATGTTCTTATTTTTAAATTTCTTGTAACTTCTGATGGTGAGACAGACAAACTTTTTTTCCGACTTGACGTCTGCAAAATTTTTTGCCTGAGTTTTTGCTTATTTGAATTTTGGTTATTGTAGTGTGGGGTTAAGGCTGTGTTTTTATGAATAAAATGGGAGACAAACGACATGTGAATCCAATTAGTGTATGTTCGACTTACCTAACCTTAGACACACATATGTTTATATTATGTGTGTCATAATATTTTAATCACATATGCCATGGAAGAATGTTGCCAAAAATGTTCAATAGTACTTGTCTTTATGGCCAAATGTAGATTTTAACCCAGATAGATTAAATGTGCTTACAATGAAGCATTAAATTTAACTCTTTACAAATCATGTTAATCTTCTTCTTCTTCTTGTTCTTGTTCTTCTTCTTTCGGCTTTTCCCTTCAGGGGTCACGACAGCGAATCATCTCGCTCCACCTATCCCTATCTTCTGCATCCTCAACACTTGCACCCACTAGCTTCATATCCTCATTAATTCCATCCATATACCTCCTCTTTGGCCTTCCTCTTTGCCTCCTGCCTGGCAGCTCCATGTCCAACATTCTCCTACCAATATACTCACTCTCCCTCCTCTGAACATGTCCAAACCATCTTAATCTGGCCTCCCTAACTTTGTCCCCCAAACGTCCAACATGAGCTGTCCCTCTGATGTACTCGTTCCTAATCCTGTCCAACCTTGTCACTCCCAAAGAGAACCTCAACATCTTCAGCTCTGCTACCTCTAGCTCTGACTCCTGTCTCTTCCTCAGTGACACTGTCTCTAAACCATACAGCATGGCCGCTCTCACCACTGTCCTGTACACCTTCCCCTTGATTCTCGCTGATATTTTCCTATCACACAGAACTCCCGACACCTTTCTCCACCCATTCCAACATGCCTGCACTCGCTTCTTTACCTCTTTCCCACACTCTCCATTACTCTGGACTGTTGACCCCAAGTACTTAAACTCCTGTGCCTTCTTCACCTCTTCACCCTGTAACCTTACTGTTTCACTTCCCTCCCTTTCATTCACACACATGTACTCAGTCTTACTACGACTGACTTTCATTCCTCTTCTCTCCAGCTCAAACCTCCACCTCTCCAGATTTTTCTCCACCTGCTCCCTGCTCTCACTACAGATCACAATGTCATCTGCAAACATCATTGTCCAAGGAGACTCCTGTCTGACTTCCTCTGACAATTTGTCCATCACCATAGCAAACAGGAAGGGGCTCAGAGCCGATCCCTGATGCAGTCCCACCTCCACATTGAACTCCTCTGTCTGACCTACAGCACACCTCACCACTGTCCTGCTCCTCTCATACATGTCCTGCACCACTCTGACATACTTCTCTGCTACTCCTGACTTCCTCATACAGTACCACAGCTCTTCTCTTGGCACCCTGTCATACGCTTTCTCCAAGTCTACAAACAGACAGTGCAACTCCCTATGACCATCCCTTCTCGATCATAATTCTCAGAGCAAAAATTGCATCTGTTGTGCTCTTTCTGGGCATGAAGCCATACTGCTGCTCACAAATTTTCACTACCTTCCTTAACCTAGCTTCCACTACTCTTTCCCATAGCTTCATTGTATGGCTCATCAACTTTATCCCCCTATAGTTGCTGCAACTCTGCACGTCACCCTTATTCTTAAAGAGCGACACTAACACACTTCTTCTCCATTCCTCAGGCATCCTCTCACTCTCTAAAACCCTGTTGAACAAACTAGTTAAAAATTCCACTGTTGCCTCTCCTAGACACTTCCAGACCTCCACCGGGATGTCGTCAGGACCAACTGCCTTCCCACTTTTCATCCTCTTCAAAGCCTTCCTGACTTCATTCTTTCTAATCTTATCTACTTTCTGTTCCACAGAGTTCACCCCTTCTACTCTTTTTTCCCTCTCATTTTCCTCATTCATCAGCTCCTCAAAGTATTCCTTCCATCTCCTCTGTACACTCTCCTCACTTGTGAGCACCCTTCCATCTCTATCCTTAATAACTCTAACTTGCTGCACATCCTTCCCATCTCGATCCCTCTGCCTCGCTAACCTGTACAAGTCCTTCTCTTCTTCTCTAGTGTCTAACCTAGTGTACAACTCGTCATATGCCTTCTGCTTGGCCTTAGACACCTCCCTCTTCTCTCTGTGCTGTAACTCCTTATATTCCTGTCTATTCTCTTCAGTCCTGTCCATGTCCCACTTCTTCTTGCCTAGCTTCTTCCTCTGGATACTATCCTGAACTTCCTCATTCCACCACCGCCGGATGCCCTTCCTGACACAACCCTCTCTATTTATCCGGGCTTTGGACCGGCACAGAAGTCACTGGACTGTGACCCCCATGGCTAGATTTACAAATCATGATAATTAAGTGGTGATTATGTACTGTTTGTTTTGGTTTGTTTTAATTAAAGGGTACTCTCGTGCACTTAGCAGCATCAACAGAACTGTTAAAGAATTGTACTGAAATGTGCTGGGTTACTACTGCACAATCACAAGTGCACATTGCCTAGTATTGCGATTGATGGGGAGAATGAGTCAGTATGCCATTCATCCCACCCAGAGAGCACAGCTAGTTTTGCTCTCTTGGTCTTGCGATCTCCAGGTGATCGTGCAAACACACTTATGTCTATCTTTTATTGTATCTTGGACCACAGCGCTTCAGAATTCTCTAATCTGATTGGCCCGATTGGTTTCATTTCTGTAAGACGCTGTGTAATCATTCATGCTTTTAAGTGAGGAAATGCTTCTAAAGTATTTTTGGATGGAGTCTCCTTCCATGCTTTCTAACAGTCTTTAAGGGTTCTCTGACAAGCTTCAGAAAAGATGCTGCTAAGGAAACTTCTCTTTATAGCTGATTTAACGTAAGTGATAACAGGAACTCAAGTTAAAACTAAAAATGGAAAAAATGTACAATGTGGTGTTTTTTAAAAAATGGCAAAATTAAGCATTGGCAAATTGTTGCAGTATAAAAGGAATAAAACCTGTGGGAAAATAATTCTCTTCACATTATAGCACTCATTTGTTGATTATTTTATTATAAGAGCTTGTACCATCATGGATTATTACTTCCTTTTTTAAATATTAAAAAAGTTATACCCTAGTCTAAAAAACACCACAAACCTTGTAGCCTATATAATTAAACGTTGTCATTATTACTTTACATTGTGCACTGTGCAGTCTTGCTGCTATAAAAGAAAGACTGTTATCGGTTTTGGGACAGTGTGTGTTGACAGGTAAAGCATGTAACACCCTGGTGTGTTCCTTGGTGTGTGAGACGTTACTCTGATGCCTTTTTTCTTAGATATGGGCTAGACAGGCATGTGTTAGAGTCTCTTAGAATCTGTTCCAGGTGCTCAGGGAACAGTCGTGTAAGGTGTTGAGTATGTGTATGAGTGCAAGTGTGGCTGTGTGTTTGGTATTTGTTGTGACCTTGGCACCTGGCCTATTTCCTCTAGAGACCCAAGAGAGCTTTCCTCTGTCTACCGCTGTTGGTATACGAGGCGTAGATGGCTGGCTGACGACACGCACATGAAGTGAAGCTACTGTTTAAGTGCCTCTCTGGAGAGAAAGAGAGAGAGAAAGATGCTGATGTTGATATAGATGCAGATGCAAGTCTCATCACACAAAAGGAAAAATGAAACACAAAGTGTGTGTCTGTGTGTGTGTTAGGTGTTTACCTTTTGACCCCTATTTAAGATTCTTGCCCATATGTCATTTTTTTCTAACGTGTGTATAGTACAGTATGTCTTTATAATCGAACAGTGCTGTACGAGTGAGTGAGGCTTTAATGAGAGCACTAGAGTGGAACCATTTGATTGGACCGCTGTTGACCTTTGACTTCTTGCCCTGAGGCTGTTGGATTGATCTGTGATCCCCATGATGTTGAGGGAGTGTGTGTGTGTGTGCGTAAGTGTGTGTTAAAAGGATACGCCAGCATTTTTCAGTCTAATCTCCATCTAATACATCTATAGCGTATATACATCATATATACACCAAAGACCATGACGTTCAACACGTTTCTTTTCACTGAGAAAAGAAAAGAACAGAAAACCAGTTTACTTAACAATAAACCCCCCAATAATGGAAGTCTAATGGAAGGGTATTTGATGGGGTACTCAATAAGTTAAGTTGTCTTTATTTATCACATATACATTACTGCACAGTGAAATTCTTTCATTGCACATCTTTGGGGTAATGTAAAAACACACATGAACACATCAGACATGCTTACAGAGATTCCCGCCTCCACCATGTGTGTGTGGAGTTTGCATGTTTTCCCCGTGCCTCGGGGGTTTCCTCCGGGTACTCCGGTTTCCTCCCCCAGTCCAAAGACATGCATTGTAGGTTGATTGGCATCTCTAAATTGTCCGTAGTGTGTGATTGCGTGAGTGAATGAGAGTGTGTGTATGCCCTGCGACGGGTTGGCATGCCGTCCAGGGTGTATCCTGCCTTGATGCCCAATGACGCCTGAGATAGGCACAGGCTCCCCGTGACCCGAGTATAGATTGGATAAGCGGTAGACAATGAATGAATGAATACTTGCATTAGTTTGAATTTTGTAATATATTTAAATCTTTACCATAAATTTATTTTAAGCAGCTTTTGCATTAAAGTTAAGCAGCAGAGTTAGTTAGTGTGCTACAACTGTAATCAGCTGTACACCTAACACACAAATCAAATTGCAGCACTGTTTTACATTAGATATGTAATAAATAAAACAGATCTTGTATAGGTAAAGAAATCCCAGTAGACTATGCGTGTTAAAATTCTCTACTCTTCTCTCTCTCTGCAGCAGTTGCGCTCTAACCTGCGCGAGATGGAGAAGTTGTGCCAACGTGTCCGCAGCTCTGAAGCACCTGCACTGGAGAAACTCGTCCAGCCAATCAGAAAGCGCGCCTCGGTCGCCACTCAAGACTTCCTGCGGCTTCATTCAGACTCTATCAATCAGCCAGGGCCACACCCACAACAGACTGACAGCACAGACACTCACACAGCCTCCGACTCAGCATATAGTAAGTGTGTGAAGTGTGTTATGGGTTTCGAGATATCATCTGTGTTTTTTGATGTTGCTGTGCAATGTGCGCTATTTTTCAGGTGGAGAAGATGTGGGCGGGGCCGAGTCACCTGTCACACAATTCCAAGTTCAATTACCTGCCATTCCAGCTGAACAAAATGCTGCGGAATCCTGGGACTTGTTAGAAGAGGTGCAGCATACACACATACAGACTGTGGAAAATGCAATGACATCTATGTCTCAGAGTAATGTGTGTGTGTCTGTGTGTGTGTGATATTTCAGGATCTATTGGAGCTCAATGGGTTAGTGAATGAGTTCTGCTCCCTCGTGCATGTGAGTATCAGCTCCTCTAAACTACGTGTCAGTATTTTTAAAGTGTGTGTTTTATTGAGTGTGTGTGTGTGTGTGTGTGTGTGTGTGTGTGTGTGTGTGTGTGTGTGTGTGAAGGGTTTGATAAAGTGTAGTGACAGAAACGTTAAGGGTTAGCAGCAGCTGTCAGACAGACAGCCTCTTGTCTTCTGAGAGCCAACAAGAAGGTATTGATCCCATCAGTGTGTGTGTGTGCGTGTGTGCGCACGTGATTGAGCAGAGACACAGACATCAGTGACAGTCCGTCAGCCATGTGCTAACCAGCAAGGATTAATGAGAATCTGGACTATCTACTCGCTATTATCACACGTGTACACACACACACACACACACACACACACACACACACACACACACACACACACACCCCTTACATGTTTGAGTTGAAGCTCGTTTATTGGCCAATCATCACCAAAAGTAAAGCTGCTGTGTTAGTCAGAATAATTATTGTACAAAGGAACATGTTTGATTTGGGAGCTCTATCCTTTTGTAGCAGAGGTATGAGAATTTTACGTTCAGATTTATATTCATCGGGTCTCATTTATCAGCCTTATAGTAGGCTAAACTAAACTTTGCAGCTAAAGTCTCCAGCAGCTCTGATATTATTCATACTTGTGTGTAAACCCCATTCAGGAAGCAGCTGATTTGCATTTAGTGATGCCTCCAAAACTCCATATAAGGTAAAGCATGTAGAGAGCTGACAAAATGACAACTAAACAACTAAATGAGCATTTAGAGGTTGCTATTTTTATTTCTAGATGTTCAGCTAGTCTCATTTGTTATTTCATTAACATGTCCATGTGTGTAAGGGAGATTTAATAAACACCTTGTCGATGTAATCCGTACAGAAAATTGCAGTAACTCTCTGCCAGTTATATGATTTGAATCCGATCAGTCATGGTTCATATCTCAGCGGCTTCCATAAAGTGGCATAAAATAGCACATTGCTCTCTAGAGAGTGAGTTGCGAACGAAGATTTTTGTAAAACTGAATTTCACAAAATGATGCCTATTGTTCATGAGAGCTGTAAATCAGATAAATGCGTACACACAGACACACACAAAAAGCTCCAACACACAGAGCTGAAAGTGCACCCTGGAGGTGTGTGTGTGTGTGTGTGTGTGTGTACACATCAGTGCTCTCCTGAGTGTGTCTCCGGGTTGAGAGCAGACGGTGCGTATTAGCGCCTGGTCCTAAGAGACATGGAACGGAAGAACGGAAGATTTCATAGACATCTGTGTAATTTGTTTAATAAGGATTGTGTATGTCCAAACTAAGCACTTAAAATGTTCATTCTAATCATGTTTAATTAAAATGTTTCATTTCTGACTGCATTTATGACACATTAGATGATCATACACTGGGAGTTTGTGTACATGAGCTGTGAAAATATGGAAGGAAAACCCAGAGGAGGCCGTATCATGCATTTATTATGACTTATTATTAAAACCTTTACTAGTTTTGAGTCCCAAATGGCTTCCTGTTCACTGCATATACTCACTACATAGGATGTAATTTAATAATATAATAATTAATAGGTGCTACCGTTCTGCACAAAAGACCCATTACATGCACAGAAATCCTGCAATAAGTGTGTGGTAGAAGTGACTTAGTGCACATACTAAGGCCATTTTCTTAGAGTTACACCAGTTGAGAGTTAAATGTCCAGTTAAGTGTCGTCCTAACCATTTGATTTTGAATTTTTTCTTATTCGATGCAAAGATGCATGTGCGTATTTACAATTCTTGTAGTGATGTTTGCGTTTTCATGACAGAACAGGCAGGAGTGTATGTGTACACCTGGGTGTGTGAACTACTGATGTGTTTATAGCTTTCCTTTACATATGTATGTGTGTGTTGGAGAGAGCGTGTGTCTGACTGCAAACATAAGCTTTGCGTCGGTAAATATCTCTCCCTCTGTGTCACAGCCCCATGAGTAAATGGCTTTGTCCTGACTGACAACAGCTCTCATTAAAACACGCCCGCAAAAACACATACTTGCGTGGAAATTGCCAGATTATGAGAGGCAAAGTTCAGGAGAAATATTGTAGTGTGCGTATTTAAGTATGTACACACACATGCTTGGTTTGGATGGAGGCTTATATAATTCGACACATTCTGGAAATTACCTGAAAACATTCCAAAAGTTAATCTAGTAAAAGCATAATATCAGTTATTACTGAATTACACTCACCCACACACCAATGCACACACAATAAAGGATTGCAGGATGGTGCATTAATGCAGATTTAACACTGTGTGTGTGTGGTTTCTGTGTGCAGCGATTACTCTGAGCTCACGCTGATTGAGACAGAGAGACAGCTGCCACTCTTTGAATATTTCATAAGGTTTTTGACTGACTCCCAGCCCCCTGGCCCCTCCAATCCCCCACTTGTGCCCCAGCACACACACACACACACACACACACACACACTGCTGGTGGTGTGTCTGTGGGGTGTGGGTGTGAGAGCGGGGCCAAGCTGTGTGTGATGGGGTAGGAGGGGGAGATCGGCGAATGATATCAGTGTGGCTTTGTTAAGTGTGTTATGGGTCAGACCTGGGTTTAGTGCAGACTGAGGTTAAACAGACGTGTCAGTGGAAAAAGCCCCTGTGGATCATTCTGTTTTTTGTAAACTACTTTATATTAGTCTTATGTAATGCTGGGTGATAGGTTGGTTCTGATATTGGGATAGGTTACACCGTTTTCTGTATCTCTAGAACACTGATTGTTAGTGCTGCATGTATTTGTGCTAATTGCTCTCATGAACACGTCACAAACCATTGAAAGAAGTGGAGAAAGTGATATATTGCTTAATATCGAGTCCTGAGGTGAACCGTTCACCCGAAGTTTATTATTTCCTGATGAAACAAGTGTTTTATTCCACTTATACTACAGCAGTTTGCCAAAGATTTGATTTATTAAAGAACAGCACATCATATTTCTCCATTTCTTGTTTCATTTAATGTTGAGTATCCAGGAAACAATTTAGTTCGTGTTGTCACAGCTGTGCTTGTCATTAAGTAACCGAAATAATGTGGCTCACCAGAAACCAGATAACTTAACAGTCCTCTTTTCTGAAGACCTCCCCATGAAGCACTGACCTCTTCCATCAATGTTAACCATAGCAATGATTTGTAATGTTTTTTTAATTATCTTTTTATTATCTGCCATACAAGTCTCTGTGCATTAGTTGTTACTATAGAAGCAATAACGTATTAGAATCAGTGATAGTTATAGGAAATAAAACCCCAACACAATCCAGAATTCAACAGCACTGTGGTATGCTGTTTAGATTTTATATTGTTCAACGTGAAGTTAAGATATTATTAATATTTTTAAGTATTACGCAGCTGGTGGGCTGCTTAATGTTTGTGTTAGATAAGTGTTTGTATGTATGGGATTGACTGTGTGAGAAACATGCATGGGATTTGCTTGCGTGTACGTGTGTGCGTTTCCAAAGTCCGTAACTTTCCCCTCTCGTCTCGTCTCAGGCTCAGCAGGAGAAGATCGACAGCATCGAGGCCAACGTTAGTGCGGCGGTGGCTAACGTGGAGGAGGGGACACGCAGCCTAGGGAAGGTGAGGAGAGAGAGGCAGCTCCCGCTGGGGGATCGATCTCACTTCAGCCCCCTGCTTCAGCCGAGGCCTAGCAACTCCATCGGGCCATCGATCCACACCGGCGTGCAAGGAAGTGGCAATTAAGAGCATAAGGAGGGCGGAAGGGGGCGGGAGGAGTGGAGAACGGGGGAGAGAGAGGCAGAGATGGTTTGCGGGGTCGGTAAAAGGCGTGCAGCCGAGGGAATCGATGTGTGTTGTGTCGGCCTCTCGCAGAGAGTCGATGAGTGTGTGACTGTGTGAGTGAACAGAGGTCTAAAGGGTGGAAAAGAGTGTCTAAAGACTGCTTTTGAGCTCCAGCTGGGGGTTCAATACACACACACACACACACACACACACAACAGTGAACCGAGGAAGGGTTAGAACTGAGGTATATAGTGTATGTGTATGTTGTATTGATCCAGTTAGAACCGAAATATGTCTGGGTGTACAGAGTTGATGTGGTTCCATTAAGTACTGTGTTGAAAATGGCTTCACTTGTGGTTCAGCTGAAAAGAACAGGAGGAGAGACACACACACACATAACTCACATCTTAAAGTTCTGTATCAGGATGCAATGTGGCGCTCGTTCGTCTGCCCTGTGAAATTATCTTTACAAAAGGACCTTTACAGTCTTTCCAGTTATGTACATAATGCATTGTCGGCCTTTCGAGCACAGAGTCTCTACAAGTAATAAAATAAAACAATTTGTGTGCTTGGTGTAGACGCTCATGAAAATGGAGAGTAAAATATAATTTTAAGGCAGAAGGTTCCGGTTGTGAAATCTTCTCCATCTGTTATTTTTGTGTCGTGCATTAGGAAACTCTCATATCTGATAGAGCTGATTGCGTAATGCCTTGGCTGTTAAAGATTCGCTGAACGTTCCCTGAAGCAGCACGGTCATTGTGTCAGTGGAAAAGGGGTGTCAGAGTTACATCATGGTTCATCATGCCACTCACACACAGTTCTGTTTTTTTTCCCCTCTCTCTCTCTCTCTCTCTCTCTCTCTCTCTCTCTCTCTCTCTCTCTCTCTCTCTCTCTCTCTCTCTCTCTCTCTCTCACTTTTTCTCTCTTTCTCTCTCTCTCTCTCTCTCTCTCTCTCACACTTTTTCTCTCTCTCTCTCTCTCTCTCTCTCTCTCTCTCTCTCTCTCTCTCTCTCTCTCTTTCTTCCTTTTCCTCTTTCTCTCTCTCAACTGGTGGTGTTGGTAATTAAGTGCTTCTGAAGTTGGTGAGATGAAAAAGATGAGAGGAGAATAAAGGTGCCGTTTGATGGGTGCCTCTGCCTTAAAGTTAAACATGGATGAAATTAGGTGTGTGTGTGTGTGTCCTCCTAATTAGTGTTTCCACTGACCGGTTTCTTCTTTCACCTGATAACACTGAATGTAGCCGGTCAGGTTTTGATCTGCAGTCATCCATTTCAACCTTGTTTTATTGATTAAGATATATATATATATATATATATGAGTGCACAACACAACATTCAGTTTTTGACATGCTCACTGGTGCCTACTGCTACTTAACACACAAACACCCACACACGCTTGATTGGTGTCAGTTAGCTTTTATTCTGTATGGAATGAAGTAAATCATTGGTTTTAAGTACAGAGGGGGTACAAAAATCTGATCTCTCAATAAGTGTTGTTTTTGTTCAGTCTGAAAAAAGAGTAACAATATTTCTCCAGATACATAGTACAAAATAAGATTTACTAGCTCTGGTTAGTGTCACGGCACAATTTCACACATTCTGTCCGCGTCTCTGTGGGTTTCCTCCCACAAGCAAGTCAGTGGTTTGACGACCCCTAGGCACGAATGAGTGTATGAACGTGTGTGTTCGTGTGTACGCATTAGAATTCCATCCGCGGTGTGTTCCTCAGTGTTCTTGGGATCGATTCTGGGATTCACGATATTTTCAAGATATAGCGCAAGATAAAGGAACAGAAATAAGATTTTGTCATTCTTTATTACCACAAGTCATAACATTGAGTCAATATCAGGCGTGAGACACTGCAGTTAATGACGTTTATTTAATGTAAATGAAATGTATGGGGTCATAACAGTACAACTATATTTATATTCCAATTCCATAGATTTAGGACCTCTCAAAGGAAAAGTAATTCATTTTGATTAAGTAGTCATTTTTAATAGTAATGTTAAAAAAAATAAGCTGTTAGCTGATTGATTATTGTGTACACTACTATAAACCTCAAACTAACAGTGCTCTGTCTTTGTGTGTGCAGGCAGCACGTACCAGCCTGGCAGTGTTGCCCGTAGCAGGTGCAGTGGTTGGCACCATCTTGGCCGGGCCACTTGGATTGCTGGCGGGATTTAAAGTGGCCGGCGTGGCAGCCGCAGTGGGAGGAGGCTTGCTCGGCTTCGCTGGAGGAAACCTCATCCAACGCAAGAAGAAAGAAAGAGTTGAGCTGCAGCTTCAGCACCTCAACACTAACCATGAACACGAGCATGTGCAATAACACACCTGCTCTTGGTGAGGAGACTGGAATCCAGTACTGACACTGGTATTTATACTACACTTAGTCTTACTGCTCCTCTCTCAACCCAACTGCCTTAAACAGACTGTTTTTGCACCAGAACAGCAATTTCCAAAGAGTGTGTAGTAGTGTATATCATAACCCGCGTTATTGACGTGACTGTCGGGTCAGACGGCAGTTCGTTTCTCAGTCTATGTGCCATATGGCCGTGGGTTAAAAAAATTATCGATCGAGCTGAGCCGGTTCACAGACATCAGAGATCACCGGGGTGTCGTCGGTGTTGGGGTTATAAATGATGAGCTCGAGTGCAGCACAAATCGTAAAGTGTGTGCAAGGAGTAATGCACTAAAATCACGCAAATACCAGACAATAACGGTCAAATAATCACAATTAGGCCTGTCACAATAATTACATAAGTTTGTTCCGATTAACTCACTGTAACATCATATTTTATCTCTTCTAACCCAGTGCTTTTGAGCTGTGAACTATTTGCTTTGTTTGTTATTAACCTGATAATTTAGCCATTCATACTAAAAACTTATAGATGAATTAGGATTTCTTGTAGAAGAATTTTACATACTTTCTGCTTTCTATAGTGAACTATGAAAGTGCATTGTTACACTACAATTATAGGTATGGATATATGGACAGTAACATTGTTAATCAGCACTTCTCTGTTCGTGACAGGCCTGTTCACAATCACAATAACGTTTTAAATAGAGTTAACTATTTCAGTGAAGTCAGTACAGATCCTGTACACTCGGGTTCATCAGACGCTTGAATTGTGTTTTTAAGGTGAAAGATATCAACACCATCCAGACATTTCCAATTTGTGCCATGAGCATTCGAGCGCCATTAGAACGGCAACACACTTGTGTAGCTAATATTGTGTAAATTAGCTGGTTTTGGTTTCAGAGTATTCAGAAACAGGACAGTTTCTTACAGTTTAAAAAAAAATCAAAGCTGCTTTTATTTCTTTAAACCCTTGCTGAAACCATCCAAACTCTTCAAGCTTAAATGTCTAATGATCCATGTAGAAAGTTCTAGAAAATGAAACTGTAGACCGTAATGTTCACGCTGATATTTGGATGCTTGCTACATTTACCAATAACAGATTCCAACCTATGTATATATATATGTATATATATGTATATATGTGTGTGTGTATATATATATATATATAGATATGTGTATATGTATGTATATATATATACATATATATATATAAAAGGTTGGTTAAGGAGACGCTTATTTAACATCGAAGGAATGACGCTCCTGTGTCTGTGCTTTGGAAGAGTATGCTTTCCTCCACAGGGTAACAGGGTAGTCTTCAGGATTTCTCTGTGACATGAGAAGCTCTGCTTGTTTATTTTTTTTTTTGTTATCTACTTCACCTCCAGAGAAAAGTAAGAGACTGGTGAGGGATTGATGTTTAATAGCTGCTATAATGTAAGTGATAAATTTGTCTCATGGAGAAAAAAAAAGTGTGTAACTATAAATGGATATAAAAGCACAACTTGTCACTTATGGATAAATTAGAATTTATAATTGTGGTATTAAAGAGGGCTGTGATGCTATTGGACAATAATTCATTCCCTGGGGTAAACACCATATTGTTGATTTTTTTTTTTTTAATAACATGATTTGGTGTCTTTTATTCCATAATTAATATATATCTCGCCTGATATTGATGAGATGTCGACGCTAAGTCTAGTGTCCATGTATCCCATGGACACCATTGTTTTCAAACTTTTTCATCAACGCAATTTGTAAAACATTCATATCATTACTGACAAGTGTGTCCCCAAACTCTGGCGCTAAAAGCCTGACTTGTTGCTGCTTTAGAGCTTTGATGACGAAGGGCACCAAGAAGCCAAATCTAATACAGAAATCAATTCACAGTGGGGTCTCCTCAAGCACAAACAAAATTTCAATGTTATTTGATCAAAGTCCTGTAGGAACCAGGGAAAAAGCTGAACAATGACCTTTTTGGCTTTTTATCGATCCTCGTATTTAGCAGAGAATAAAACGGAATTGTTTACAGCTCGGTGCTGGCAGGAGTTAGTTTGTATGTGTAATGTGCCGAGTGGCTGGATGCTGCATGTGTGACAGGGTCATAAATAATGTCATAATAATAAAAAAACACAAATAATGAGTTTTAATTTTAGATCTTGCAAGAAGTATACATGGACACAAGTCTCTTAAGTCAGCATGAGATCCTTTTATTTATTTCAACTGTTAAGCATCGAATGACCCTAACTTAGGGTTATGCTTTTTTTTTGGGATATTTGGGGAAGCCCCATAAAGACACAGGCCTGATTTGAGCTACATGTTATCCCCCCACGCCTTCCGCGCAACACACACAGGACTTCCCCTGAGTGTGTGTGTGTGTAGATGGGCAACTGTGTCAGATGCAGTGTGTATAAATGGAGGTGCGAGTGTGTTTGGCTGCCTGTAGGGGGGAGGGGCAGGGGGAAAGTCCCAGTGAGAACACTGACCCGACTCATGTCTGCGTCCCAGACATCCCACGCTTTCCATGATCATATAGACTGGAAACGTAGCCCATCCTAGCGCCCGGTGTTTGCGCATGATATCATCGTATCGGCTGCTGTGACGCCACGGGTTTCTGCCGTGGGTGGGATGATGTCACAACACATCAGCACCCACCTCTAGCCACTTCCACTTTCCTCAAAGTGGGCTTTGAGTGCGAGGTTTTTATCAAAATAAGTCTTCAGAACGTTCCTCAATGTACACACTAGTGCCGCTGAAGTGTGAGTCACTGTTTCCATGTCAACTTCCTGCCACGGTTAAATACACTCCTTGATCTTCAACATTAATTAGGGTGCAAAAGGAAATCTTGCAAACATGCCATCCTGTGCAAGTCAACATGAGTTTGTAAATAATATTTCTATTAAAAAATAACACAACACCTTGATTGCACTTGATATAAAACACAGACACTCTAGATTCCTGTAAAATGTTTTCCCTTTAATTTTTTAATTTACTTTTTGTTTGTTTCCATTCCCCACTCTGAGATGATTTACAAACACCCTGTTAAGCCCCACCCCTTATTAAGTCCCACCCCTTACCACTCCTCCTCATGGAATGGGCTGATATGAGTCCAGATTTTAACAAGCAAGGATTTATGGGAGTCTGGAACTCCCACAATATGTAAGAATACAGACTAATTATGTACCACTGTGCGTTCTCACTCACTCACTCTCTCTCGCACACACACTCTGCCTTTCTCTCACACACACACTACTGTAGACTGTAAATGAATGAGGGACACCACAGGGTTGACCAAACAGTCATTTCCCATAATTCCCCAGGTCTTGGGTGTCTGGATCCTGCAGGTGAGAACCATCGATGTTTATCTTATTATTCTTCTTACCAAAAAAAGGAAACAAAAAACGAGGGATTGGGGGGAAAAAACAGAAAAAGAAAAAAAAAACCATTTAATTTAGACGACTCACCTATGGAGGACATACATATTTACAAGCTTCGAAAAAAACCAAAAAAAAACCAAAAACATAAAATCAATCTCTCTCGCTCTTTCATTTCTTCTTCGCCCCACTCCACCAAAAAACTTCAGATATTCTTTGTGTTTTTTGTTTGTTTTTTTTTAGCCAAAATAAAAGTTATGAAAATAGAGGTGACGCAGGTGGCTGCCTGCCGGGTGTTCTGCGCTAGGTGGTGATGAGACGAGGTCACAGTTCGTCCCGATCCCTGAGGATGGTGTAACGGTTCTCGCTGGGTGCTAGCTTCTGGAATGAGCTCTCTGGAGGATTGCTGGCCACCTCTTTGTTCTCTTCCTGCTGAAGAAAAACACACACACACACACACACACTTCAGTTAAATAAGACATTTAGAATCTGATTTCAGCAGCCCTTTAACATTATTAGCACATTGTATGACATGATCCCATGAAAATCTTTGCTGTGTGAGAGAGCACTGTAGCAGTGGTAGCTCAAAGGTTAAGGCTTTGTACGTTTACTTAGAAGGCCATGAGGTAAATTCCCCATCACTGACAAGTGGCTACTGCTGGGCCCTAGAGCAAGGCCCTTAACATTTGTATAAATAAGATAAATGTAAGTCGCTCTTACAAATGGCGTACATGTAAACGTCCTCTCCATGTCACGTCACACAAAGAACGCTAGAGATGTGATTAAATATGTTCTACTTAATGTGTTATCAATCAGTGATCTGGAAAAGAGCTTGTACTTAAAATTGGGTCATTTAAACACAAACATTTTTCAAAAACTAAGTTTCTATGTCACGGCTATATCTGTAGCCATCTTGCATCACCCAGTCCAGTACTGTAGCTTTCAGATGACTGTCTGAGCAGCAGATTTTAATCCAATTCTTTTTTGTGTTCCAAACAGTTTGCTTACAGTGTGTGAGATTTTTGTCTGCGACAGCAACAAGCAGCTTGTGGCATAGTGACTTCGCCATGAATATACACCGATCAGGCATAACATTATGACCACCTGCCTAATATTGCGTTACTCCCCCTTTTGCTGCCAAAACAGCCATGATCCGGCAAGGCATGGACTCCACTAGATCCCTGAAGGTGTGCTGTGGTATCTGGCACCAAGATGTTAGCAGCAGATCCTCTAAATCCTGTAAGTTGCAAGGTGGGGCCTTCTAAAGGATACTTTGATAGACACTGACCACTGCAGACCAGGAACACCCCACGAGAGCTGCAGTTTTGGAGATGCTCTGATCCAGTGGTCTAGCCATCACAAGTTTGAGTTTGTCAAACTCGCTCAAATCCTTACTCTTGTCCATTTTTCCTGCTTCTAACACATCAACTTTGAGAACAAAATGTTCACTTGCTGCCTAATATATCCCACCCACTAACAGATGCCATGATGAGGAGATAATCAGTGTTATTCACTTCACCCGTCACTGCTCAACGTGTTATGCCTGATCGGTGTACATACCAAATAAGAACTTGCTCTGTGTGAAGCTCCATTAGATAAATAGTTCTGAGAGTTAAACAAGATTTAAATGCTGATTCTTTTTTGTTTACTCATTGACCCTGCCCAAATTCTATACATGTACAGGCAACAAATAATGAATAACAGCCCAGACTTGAAATCTGCTTGTCCTGGGTACCACTTATAATTGCTTCCAGGATGTTATGATTTTATTATTGCAGAAATTAACGCAAAATCCCAATCTTTCTCAGACGAGCTTGTGATTTTTCAAAATTAAAACAGATTTTCTGCAAATTTGGGCCAAGATGTGTCACAGTGTTGTGTACAGCTATCATAGAAATGAATTACTTTATTATATAGTATTAATGTGTTTTCAATGGTAGGAGTTTAAAAGAAAAAAATTCTGTGCCTGCAATTTTCGCTTTCCTGCAAAAAAAAACACACACATTTTGAAAAAAAATGCCATTGAAAAATCAAGCATTTTTTAATTAAAATTAATTAATTAAATAATGACAAAAGAATAACAGTAAATGTAAAACTAAGCTTGGACACACAGGTCTCGCAGTGCTGGTGCATTAAAGACTCAGAATTCTCTGTTCTTTATGCAGATGTCAGCACTCATTAATAAGAGTTAATTATATGAAACCTGCATTAATTCTCTTAGGGCTCGATTTATTTTCCCAGAACTGAGCTTCAGTGTGACGTCTGGCCTCGTCACATACCCGACTTTGATCGTTGTAAATAACCGACCCAAATGTCATCTAAAGCACCGGCTGTATTAAAGATAGTAACTGATCCTTTGATGCCGGTTCAAACGAGGCAGATCTCTAAAGCAGTCCTGAAACAAACATATATGCGTTTCTGCCTGCAGGTCTGTTAATAAATGTGATGAAATGCGGTAGGGCCAGACTCCATTACCTGACCTATCAAAAACAGATGAAATTTTGTTATCATTTAATACATCCTTAAAGGTTCAGAAAACCATGGTTACACACAATTTCCTTTATAAAAAAAATTGTTGCATAGCTTATTGGGAGATGATGAGTGGCAATCCTGATGCTAGCTTTCCTCTCTCTTATTAGGCTCAGCACACACATGCAACAGAGCATTAGCGCTCTCCTGTAAGCGTGGTCAGGTGTCTGAAGCAGGGTTTACACTGATTAGGTAGGTAGATCCTCAAAGTTGATGTCTTAGAAGCAGGAAAAATGGGCGAGTTTGACAAGGGCCAAATTGTGATGGCTAGACTACTAGATAAGAGCATCTCCAAAACTGCAGCTCTTGTGGGGTGTTCCCGGTCTGCAGTGGTCAGTATCTACCAAAAGGAAGGAACAGTGGTGAAACCGGCGACATGGTCATGGGTGGCCAAGGCTCATTGATGCATGTGGGGAGCGAAAGCTGGCCCGTGTGATCCGATCCAACAGACGAGCTACTGTTGCTCAAATTGCTGAAGAAGTTAATGCTGGTTCTGATAGAAAGGTGTGAGAATACACAGTGCCTCATAGTTTGTTACATTTTGGCAGCAAAAGGGGGACCAACACAATATTAGGCAGGTGGTCATTAATGTTATGCCTGGTTGGTGTACATTACTGCACAGTGAAATTTTTTCACCACATATCCCGTCCTTGGAGGGTTGGGGTCAGAGTGCAGGGTCAGCCATGATACAGTACCTTACAAGACCTGCTGTATTGGAGATGCTCTGACCCAGTAGACTAACCATCTCACTTTGGCTCTTCCGCTCCATTTTTCCCACTTCCAGCACATCAACTCTGAGAACTGTCTGTTCACTTGCTGCCTAATATATCCCACCCCTTGACATGTACCACTGTAACAAGATAACTCCGTGGTTGGGGGCCTTGGCGATACTGGGGTTTGAACTCCGATCTTCAAAACAACAACCCAGAGCCTTAACCGCTTGAGCTACCACCACCCCCAGGTTATTACTTCATGTCAAACTTCATGAGATGATCCCAATAAAATCTCGACTGGATTCCAGAATAGACTGGGAGATAATGTGCTCTACATGCCAGATTTCATGAGGAAGATTTTCTGAGCAATAAATATATAAATAGAAGAAATTGTTAAAAAAAAAAAGAAAGAAAGAAAGAAAGAATAAAAGAATTCTTTTACAATGTACAAGTTTTGGCAGTGATAGAACAATCCCCGCTGCCGGAGGCAGTAGAGCGTGAGATAGACCTAAAGTTGAAAATTTAACTAGAGGTGGCTGATATTTTTGCCATAAATAGATAACTGCAACCTTTTTTTTCGCAAGGAGATTTCTGTTTTTTTTTTGGTCTAGTTTTATACGTGGTAGCCATGGTAACCGGCAGTCATTCAGAATGCATCCTTTCTTCCACTAATAAGGACCAGGGAAAAAATGTGAAAAGTACAGAGCTAGCCTTTGTACTCTTAGATTGAAAGGAAAGAATAATAAATATTAGAATTTTAACAGTATATACAATGTGACTCAGAAGCCCTCTGAAGGTGTGCTGTGGTATCTGACACCAAGACGTTAGCAACAGATCCTTTAAGTCCTGTAAATTGAGACTTGGACACTCCATGGATCTGACTTGTTTGTCCAGCACATCTCACAGATACTTGATTGGCTTGAGATGTGAGGATTTTGGAAGCCAGGACAACTCCTTCAAGCATTTTGATCTACAGTAGCTCTTCTGCGAGTTCGGCCCATCCTTCAATCCCTACACGCAGCAATTACCCTCGGGCTTCATGACCCTGTCACTGGTTCACCAGTTGTCCTTCCTTTGAGCACTTTTGGTATGTTCTAACCACCGCAGTCTCCACAAGACCTGCTGTATTGGAGATGCTCTGAACCCACTAACCATCTCACTAACCATCACACTTTGACTTTTCCGCTCCATTTTTCCTGCTTCCAGCACATCATTTCTGAGAACTGACTGTTCACTTGCTGCCAAATATATCCCACCCCTTGACATGTGCCACTAAAACAAGATAACCAATGTTA
The DNA here is from genome assembly GCA_033459395.1 of Hemibagrus guttatus. NCBI lineage: Eukaryota > Metazoa > Chordata > Actinopteri > Siluriformes > Bagridae > Hemibagrus > Hemibagrus guttatus. Next base: position 12,916,456 of record JAUCMX010000020.1, read on the forward strand.
TGTCTGATAAATACTCATGTTGCCATCCGACACGGGTTCAGTTAAACCTGTGCATCATGTCTAGAATAAACCGCAATAGTACAAATCTGAAACGCCATCGAATCACTCTTCACTATTACTGACAGTTTCCCTGGTTCTTCCGGTTGTGCCATGCTGTAAAAGCTGAATAGAAAAGGCTGGTGTGTAAAATGCATCTGTGTAGAGCATCACTGTCTCCTAGTGTCAGCATGAGCTTAAAACAATGTGTTGGGCTGTAAAGGCTTGATTTACTGAAACAGAAATCGAACGTTTACACTTGTACTACTACTGGTAGCCATGAAATCACTTCCTTTTTCATCTCTCTCATTTTGGCTCCGCCCACTTCAACACTGTTCTTGGGAAAACACCATTGAAAATAACTTCTGGCTGCTTGGTAACACGACAGTGAGAGAAGGGTTTGTGTTGATGAAACAAACAGATGTAGGAAGTGGAGCCTGGCTGAGTTTTCTGACCTGTCCTGGAGTGGTGTCCGTGGGGTCAGGCCCATGGTGGAACTCTCGATGCAGCTTTCCTGAGTGGAGGTCTAACACAAACTGCCTCAGTTTTCCTGGAACCCTGCGAGCACACAGACCCAGGTTTAAAATAAAAATAATAATAATAAAGTTTTTGTCTGAAAGCTAGTGAACAGATGAAAATAAACTTGAGGAGCCGCCCTTTCTGATTTGATAAGCGATTGGCTAAGAGCTCGGGAAAGTCGGGCCGTCTCCAAAACCACGCGTCTGTAACGAGATAACCACATTGTCTTCCCACAGACGCCACGGTAACTCGAGCTCCTGGCCAATCAGTGACATCAAAGTCTGCAGAGAGGTGAGCTGATAACGCTGAGATTGAATAATAGTACACAGAGCTTGTTAATGAAATACAGTGTGCGCTGAATTATGATGCTTTCTGGAAATGCACTAAATTTATTCCAAACTCGATAACGCTAAAACCCAAAACAAATAAGTTATGTATACATCTGTACTGTGTGTATACACACACACACACACACACACACACACACACACACACACACACACACACACAGTGACAATATGTTGCCTATAAAAGACACTGTTAACTCACATACTGCTTCAATTAATTAAAGGAACTATGTCTAGAGCACTAGGGTGTGTGTGTGTGTGAGAGAGATGGTTTAAGGGTGAAGGCATAATTAAATTGAAGGTATCTGGAGCTGGAGATAACCCACAAAGAGGTGGGGCTGCAATTATTATAACATAATATAATAACACACACACACATATACGATTAATAAAGGTACTGTGGGAAGGTCAGTGAGACAGGTACTTACGAGAGGTCGTTGAATTCTGGGAAGACATACATGTGGCGGAAACTGTCTATAGCAATGACGGGGCAGTCGGCAGGAGTCTTCTGGATGTGTAATAGAGGGTGCCGAAACTTATCGCAATCAGCGTGCAAGAAATTTATAGAGCCTGTGACACACACACACATGCACACATGCAAAAAGAGAGAGAGATTAGAACATAAACATGGTACTTTACTATTAACAGTATTACTCGCTTTCACAGCTATCTCTCCCAACACACTCATATATTTGGCTTCAGAATTATTGGCACCCTTCACAGGATGTCCTCTGAATAATTAAAAAAATTCTAATAATGAAAAACTTTCTGTTAACCTCTGAAAGAACTGGGTAGTGGAATGCGTCAACATTTATGGCATTTGGCAGACAAACACCGATAGTGTGTGGTGTTTGTTTTTTCGGCTGTATATCTAGCCTTCTCTTTTCCTGCCTGTCTTGTGTACACACCCTTCTCAGTGATAAGCTGACGTGCCACCTCCTGCTGGAACTTTTCTAGACTTTCTGTATCGTCCCTCTGATGGAAGAGGATCAGGAATGGAATGCCTTCTTCTGTCAGCTCCTACACACACACACATAAAACTATATAATTATTTTAATTCATTTCATTCTGTCTAGCATTTATTCTTGATAAATGTGTTAGATTTTACTCCAGTCCCATAAATCAAGACCTTTTCATAGCCTAATTAGTGAATCACTGACACATCCCAATCATCCAATCATGTGGCAGCAGCGTAATGCATCAAATCATTCAGATACAGGTCAAGTGCTTACACTTGGGAGAGAAAATGATCTCTGGACAGCATGGTTGCTGGTGCAGGGTGTGCTTGTTTGATGATTTCAGCAACTGAGAGATCAGAGAGGTCGAAGGAAAATGACTGGATTGGTTTGAGATGACTGAAAAGCAACGGTAGCAGTTTTTACAACCATGGTGAGCAGAAAAGCATCTCAGAACACACAAGATGCCAAACCTTGAGGTGGAGGAGCTATAACAGCAGAAGACCACATTGGGTTTACTTCCTGTCAGCCAAGAATACACACCAAAACTAGACAGATGAGCCTGAAACTCTTGAGGTGTACCTGTATGATTTTGTGCCCTGAGCTGCTGCCACAATGGCTGACTGGATAATTGCACGAACAAACAAGGGTACAGGTGTTAATAAACCTAAAAAAAAATGGTCGGTGATGTTGAGAGAGTGTGTGTGTGTGTATACATATAGTCATAATAATGAGATATCTTACCT
>JAUCMX010000020.1:12924059-12944059 GCA_033459395.1 Hemibagrus guttatus
CAATCACACACTATGGGCAATTTAGAGACTCCAATCAGCCTAGAAGCATGTCTTTGGACTGTGGGAGGAAACCGGAGCACCCGGAGGAAACCCACCAAGCACGGGGAGAACATGCAAACTCCACACACACAGTGAACGGGAGCGAGACTCGAACCCAGGACGCTGGAGGTGTGAGGCATTTGGCTTTTATTTTATTCCAATTTTTTTTTAATTTCTTTCACATTTTTATGAGAGAGAGAGAGAGAGAGAGAGAGAGAGAGAGAGAGAGAGAGAGAGCTTGGAGAGTGTACAAAACACAGTGTCGTACTCACCAGTCTGCATAAAAGTTGACTAAAGCCACTCCAGCATTGTCTGTAGAAGAATTTCATTTCAGTTACTTAAGCAATAAACACATAACACTTCCCCACACACACACACACACACCCAAACACACACACACCCAAACACCCACAAACACCCACAAAGCAAGCGCTTACTGAGAATGTCGTCGATGTTCCCTGAATCCAGACTGGTGATCTCCCCTCGCCCTGGAGTGTACAGTCCGGTTATCTACAAAAACCCAACAAGAGACACGATATCTTTAACCTCAGCGGTAAAATCCAAGCAGGATCAGGATAAAGCTCTGGTCTGAGGCGGCGCTCGGGACTGCGGGAACGTGTGTAGAGTTTCAGATTAGAATGAAAGAAATGAAAGTTTTAAGAGGTGAAGAACCGTAAACACCTTGTGGAGTGGAGCGGAGGAGCTGTTGAAGTGTGTTAAAGAGTTGCTCAAACACTAAATAAACACAAACAATAAACAGGCTTTTTAATCGGATGTGTAAATCTGATGCATCACATCCGAAACAACGGATTAACTCGATTTAATCCAAAAGTAACTAAGTATGATTAATACAGATTTGGGGTGCGTATTAAATCGCACACTTATGCACTATTCTGTGGCATTTTATATTTATTTATATTTTGTAATATAAATAGTGGGAGTATTTACACTGAAAACTCCAACAACAAGAAGTCCACTTCTAAAACACGGATGATTCACTTATTCAACCGAAAAATCTAAGTGTGGAACGTTGGACATTTTGTGCTTATATAGCTGGAAAAGGGGGCGGGGCTTCCAGGCACTGATGCTGGATCAGGGGGAGAAAAAAAAGGAAGTGATCGATTTGAGACACCCCTTCTAAAATTTTTACACTTGACGTTAGAGTACATAGTGCGTAGTGTAAGTGTGTAGTGTCTAGTACATCATTCGGGACGAGGCTTAGTGAGTGATTGAGTCCCTGAGAGGCGACTTTATGTAGCTGAAATCATTATTCAGTTCTATTCTATCTGTATAGCGCTTTTAACAATGGACATTGTCTCAAAGCAGCTTTACAGAACATAAGAAATATAGTACAAAAAGTTCAAGATTAATATTAGACTTATATTTCAAATGATGTAATTAATCCCCAGTGAGCAAGCTTGAGGTGACTGTGGCAAGGAAAAACTCCCTTAGATGTTAAGAGGAAGAAACCTTGAGAGGAACTTCCTCATTTGGGTGACACCAGAGAGTGTGATTATGAATAATATCGGATGTAGCGCTGTAACAGACTCAATCCGATTGAGATGCTGTGGCATGACCTTAAAAAGGTGGTTCATGCTCGAAAACCCTCCAATGTGGCTGAATTACAACATTTCTGCAAAGATGAGTGGGCCAAAATTCCTCCACAGCGCTGTAACAGACTCGTTGCAAGTTATTGAAAACGCTTGATTGCAGTTGCTGCTGCTAAGGGTGGACCAACCAGTTATTAGGCTTAGAATAGCCCGAGAATAGTTCGGATAAGCGGTAGACAATGAATGAATGATTATCTGAAACATTAAAGTGTGACAAACATGCAAAAAAATAAGAAATCAGGAAGGGGGCCAACACTTTTTCACACCACTGTATGTCTGTAATAATATATGTATTTCTGTGATGAAGGAGCGCTCAAATAACAGAAACACAACTGTTGTAGTATTGTGTACTGTGTATCTGTGGGGGGCTGAAATTTAACTGCGTTCACTGGATGTTTCTTTAAATCTCTACAGTACCAAATATATGAAAAATAGGGGGAAATAACAGACATTCAACACACACACTCTCTCTCTCTCTCTCTCTCTCACACACACACACACACACACACACACTCTCTCTCTCACATACACACACAATCTCTCACCCACACACCCTCTCATACACATACTCTCTCTTACACACTCTCTCTCTCTCACACACTCTCTCACACACACACAACCACTCATTCTCTCACACACACACAGTCCCTCTCGTCCATACCCACACTCACTCATTCTCTCTCCCTTTCTCACACAGTCTCTCTCTCACACACACACACACACAAAAGTCTCTCTCATACACACACACTCTCTCTCTCTCACTAATTCTCTCTCTCTCTCACACACAGTCTCTCTCATACATACACACACACTCTCTCTCTCACTCATTCTCTCTCTCTCTCTCTCACACACACACACACACACACTCTCTCTCTCTCCTCTCTCCTCTCTCTCTCTCTCTCTCTCACTCTCTCTCTCTCTCTCTCACACACAGTCTCTCTCATACATACACACACACACACACACTCTCACTCATTCTCTCTCGCTCTCTCACACACACACACACACTCTCTCTCACACACACACACACACACACTCTCTCTCACACACACACACACACACTCTCTCTCACACACACACACACACACACACACACACACACACACACACACACACACACACACACACACACACACATATATATCTCAGGGGATTTGGGGGCACCATGGACAGGGTGTCAATCTCTCACACACACACTGAACAATTTAAAGAGCACATGTCTTTAGACTTGGAGAGGAAACTGGCGTACCTGGAGAAAACCCCTGAAGCTTAGGGATAACGTTCCCCCTCGACACACACAGGACGGAGGCAGGAATCCGAACCCCCAACCCCAAGAGAAGCAGGGCAAACATGTCCCCATATATAATTCCAGCTACATTACAATACCTTACTATACACATGTATCACAACATTCACACTAAAGCAGTCAGTAAAGCCTTGGGTATTTGTGAAAACTTTAAGCGGTTACAAAGACAAAGTGTAAAGGAAGGCAACAAAAAGGAAAGGAAGTTTCAAGGAATAAAAGCGGTGACTTTTTACATCCAAAAAAAACTAGGTCGATATTTCAAGTCCATGTAATGGACTTTCTGAACGACTCGTCCTCTGATGTCATCAAGATGGATTATTACGTCATCCATCTTTACCTTTATAGCTTTATTCCGATCTGAGACACAATGCATCAGCAACTTATCCTGTAAATGCTGAGTGTGTGACAATTTTTTGTAAAAAACAATACAAAAATAAAAAACAAAGAAAAAAAAACACACACAAACCTGACCCTAACACCTGTGGATTTAACATCTGATGCAAATTACCGAAAATTTTTTTTTTTTCACCTGCTCTATTAATTCTGCCGTGGTTACATGAGAAACTTCCACTGCGTTCTACCACACTTTACCTATCCATCACTGGAAATATCCCTACTGGTGGTACTAACTAACTCACCTATGATGTCATCACTGATCCCATGCCCTTTTGCTGTATTCGAGAAAAATCCAGAGGTTGTGTGCGTCATTGATACGTCATGTTTCTGTGTGATGGGTTCATTTCATGCTGAATCGTGTGGTATGGTAAACATTCATTCATTCATTGTCTACCGCTTATCCGATCTATTCTCGGGTCACGGGGAACCCGTGCCTATCTCAGGCGTCATTGGGCATCAAGGCAGGATACACCCTGGACGGAGTGCCAACCCATCGCAGGGCACACACACACTCTCATTCACTCACACAATCACACACTACGGACAATTTAGAGATGCCAATCAACCTACAATGCATGTCTTTGGATTGGGGGAGGAAACCGGAGTACCCGGAGGAAACCCCCGAGGCACGGGGAGAACATGCAAACTCCACACACACATGGCGGAGGCGGGAATCGAACCCCCAACCCTGGAGTTGTGAGGCAAACGTGCTAACCACTAAGCCAGGTATGGTAAACAGTCTTGGGTTAATTGAGGAATTAAAACACACACAAGCTGGTGCTGAAAATGAAATGGTTTTTTTTCATTCTAGAAAGATCAAATCCCGGAAGTGTTTTTCTTTCCTTCGAAATTGAATGTACACACACGTATCAGTCGAGTTGTGTTGCTGGAGATCGTCTGTAGTAAATTTGGTCTATTCACACGTTTCGTCACGATGTACACGTGCCTCATCTGCTCATCTGAACAAGTAGCAGGTGACTGTTGGTTGGTCACATGACCAAAAGCTGAGGTATAAGTATATAAGTGCTACAGCAGACTATAATGCCAATTTTACTGACATTTTAATTCAGATAGGATATAGGTGTGTGTGTGTGTGTGAAACTTGGGGTTATTCTTCCTGACTGTGTTATAGAAGGTAAAATACAGCTTTCCATACACATGTATGGTGTGATAGATGGATGGATAGATAGATAGATAAAATTTGATACAATACAATAAAATGAAATAAAATGACTGATTTGGAAAGAACAAATGTCCCAGAGATACTTCAGTAATAATTTCACCACAATTATATCTCTTACATTGTCAGTTATTTATCAGTTTGCAATTATAAGATGAAAAAAGAGGAGCTATTAGGAAAAGCAACATGGTGAGCGAATTAAAAAATACTGTTTTTCAAAAAAAAACCCCAAAAAAACCAGATAGAAATCTGTATTTTGAAAAAGTTTACAGTAACATCTCACAGGATCATACACCGTGACTAGTTGTGAATCTTCTCACACAATAGTGTTTCATATCTGGACAAAATCTGTACCTGTAGAAAGACCAGCATTACCGGATCTGCTACTGGAAAGGCAGCATGTTTTGTGTAAATCCTGATAGTATCATCCTGGTGTCTGTGTGTGTACTTTCTGCTACTGTAGATTTGCATACGTGAACAAATCCAGCCTGTTTCACCATTCCCCCATTTCCTCCCACTGAAAAAATATTTGACATCAGGTGTCCCACACTTTTTGAGCATATAGTACACAGTTATAAAAGGGAAATGGTTTAGAATCACACTATCCAGTGTCACCTGGATGGGGCTGGGTTTCCTTTGGAGTCTGGTTCCTCTCAAGGTTTCCTTCATATCATCTTAAGGAGTTTTTACTTACCATTTTCACCTCTGACTTGCTCATTAGGATAAATTTTACACTGATAAATGATATCCTGAATGTACATAAGGCTATTTCTCTAAAGCTGATTTGTGACACTACACATACAAATACAATTGAATTATTCCATGTCTGTCTGTCGGATTATCAAACCATCCGTCCATCCATCTATCCATCCCTCCATCCATGCATGCATAAAAAACATCCCGACATTCATCCATCAAACCATCCATCCATCCCATCACCCGTCCATCAAACCATCCCACCATCCCTCCCTCCATCCATCGATCCATCCCTCCCTCCATCCATCAAACCATACCTACCTCCATCCATCAAATCATCCCGCCATCCATCCATCCACAAAAACCATCCTGACATTCATCCATCAAACCATCCATCCATCCAACAATCCCATCATCTGTCCATCAAACCATCCATCTATCCATCAATCCATCCCTCCATCCATCGATCCATCAATCCATCCCTCCCTCCCTCCAGTGATCCATCAATCCATCCCTCCCTCCATCCATCCATCAAACCATACCTCCCTCCCTCCATCCATTGATCCATACCTCCCTCCATCCATCAAACCATACATCCCTCCATCCATCCATCAAACCATCCCGCCATCCATCCATCCATAAAAACCATCCCGACATTCATCCATCAAACCATCCATCCATCTATCCCTCGATCCCTCCATCCACAAAAAACATCCCGCCATTCATCCGTCCACCTATACCTCCCTCCCTCCATCCATCCACCTATACCTCCCTCCATCAATCCACCTATCTATCTATCTATCTATCTATCTATCTATCTATCTATCTATCTATCTATCTATAGTACACAGGACTAGTGTAATATCATTCTGAATCCCACTGCCTGCTACCTTTCATGTGAACATGATAAAATACACTTGCCGGAGTTTACTCTCCATTGAGTACAAGTAGTGGACCATTCATGGTAAAGCAAGTCATTTAAAATTACTTAATTACTAATTAAAAAAGTCAGAATTACAAAATGATAGAGCATATTTTTTGTCATCAAAAATAATCTTGCGTCTTTTCTGTTATCTAATCAAGAAAATGAAACAAGAGCTCATGATGCCATGTGTCGTATCCTGAATGACAAATTTACTTAAGCATTAGCTTATATTTGCTTAGAGATAGGTCGTGAACATTCATAAACCATTTTTTGTACACTGTGTCGCTACATTACCTGCGTTCTACTGCATGCTGCAAGCACTAGCTGTATGATCAGTATGGTCATCTAGGTGTAAAAGGGCTAAGCATCTCGGTGTGTTTCTAATATGATAGTGAGCCCACTGACCCGGTAAAAAAAAGACTCTAACCCGTCATAATAACGTATTTAAACGCACACACACGGACAGTCCGCAAGCCATATGGCAAGCACAGCCATATTGTTGGCAGCTAGTGAACAGCGCTGCTTAAAATCGTCAACTAATCTCACTCCTACTGTCAGCAAAACATAACAGAAGTACAAACGAGCCAATTCCAAGATTAATCCACGATCCACACAATACGGCACGCTACCCATAGTTAGACCTCCTAAGATCCTGGCACAATAAGAAGAGCAACACCAACTGCCACAATAGACCTAACAGATGAGGTAATACATGAATAAGGAAGCCTGATGGACTGTTCGTGAAACATATACATGAGTTGAACTGCTGCGTCCTGATACTTTTGACCTCATTGAAAACATTGTGGCTGTTTTTGGCTGTTGAGGCTAGACAGGGACTTCTCAGAACACGACGTTCATAGGTTTTAACATTGTATTCGAATGCAAAGGATGTCGGAAAATAGTTACACTTACGCAATTGTAATGTAAGGAAACATTCTGGAGGTGTCAGCGATTATTCAAGCGAATAAGCATAACACGGGTCAGAATTACAAGAATTCAGCAGGAAACGTCTTTGGTATGGAAAAATAATGAACCAGAAAACAAGCTTTAAATGAACACAGTTTCCTGACTACATAAGTACAGGTATACGATCTCACTCCTACTTTATATACCATTACTATCCAGAACAAATTCAAGTTTATTTGACGATTTTAAAAAGGTACAGCAGTTAGATTTTCTTACAGATAACACCAATAAGCTGAGAAAACCGGTTTGGAAAAACTCTCTTATGGTCCAGAATGAAAGTTTGTCTTTAAACACGCCTTTGTTGGACATTCCCTCACATCTCTTCATTCCTCCACCTTCCAACCTGCTAATATCACAGGTTATCACTCTTATGAGCTGATCATGAAGAAAAACAGACCATGACTGCACTCATGATGATTCTCATAAATCTGTGTGTGTGTACATAGTGCTGTATAATATGCATGGAAGTGACGTCATGGATGCCGTTGCTCCTGCTATGGGATATGAAGGTGAAGCTTTTGCTGCGTCCCAATTCGTCTACTATCCATCCTAAATAGTGTCCGAGATTAGAACTATGATGAAACAAGATTCCCTAAGGTCTCTGGATGGTCTACTATAACGAGTAGATTTTCGAAATGTGGACATCTTTACAGCTAATACTTCCCACAAGTCGTTGCACCAGGAAGGAGTTTTTTTTAATTTTTTTTTAATTATTATTATTACAACGGATTGCTTTGCCGCATTGAAACGCGTTTTAGATAGATGTAAATGAAATTTGGAAAAATAAAACAAGGGATTTGTACAATAAATTACAAGGGAGTTGTGAATAAGGAATAATGATTTAAGAAAAGCTGTGAAATGCAACAGAGTTTGTTTACAGTGAGCCTAACTAAGCAACGTTTTCTTCCTTTACATGATATGTTAACATGTTCTTTTGCCACACAATCAAAAGTCTTTTCTTCACAATTATTACTATTAAAATGACTATTGTTTATAAAATATTTTATATATTTTACAAGTTTACTGCAGCAAGGCCTGTGTTATAGCTTTACATCACTCTGAGAACAGCTCAGCGCTTCACACTAGTTCCGGGTTGCCAGCCAATAGGATTCGGCCACAACAGAGAAATCGACCAATCAGGTTTGTGTTAACGGAGTGGATGTAAGGGAACGGAATGCATCCCAAAATAACTCCATAAACTTGGGTTAAGTTAAATACCGCATTCGATGGTTAAGACGAAAAAAAAGCTAAATCGGCCAGTTATGTGGTTGTTTTTTGCTTAAATGACGCGCACACACATCAGGAGAACTTCCTGATATGTTATTTCTCCTAGGTTTTGTATTGAAATGGAATGTTTAATATTCTGTTAATTGTTTTACACACTGAACACAAAAACACTGAATGTTACGCCGCATAAATTACCGTAATAACCGCAAATAAACGCGGTTATTTCCAGATATCAGTATTTGTAAACACAGCCATGACTTGAGACAAAGTAGATACTTTATTATCCTTGAAACAGTTTTAATATACCATAAGGTTACTTACGTTCATGCAAAACTACAAAACTAAGTTTACTAGTAAAAAAAAAACAATAAAACGATTGGAAATGATGCAGCGTTCACTAAGCTTCACTGTGAGACAATAATAATGATAGATAGCAAATTAAGTTAGACAGTTAGTTACCTGATATACATGTTTGGAAAACCTCTCGCCACGTTGTTTTACTTGCCGGATGTCTTAATAATACTTAGAAAAGTAACCAGTCATGCTAACTAGCTAGAAACCCATCAATCAGATCAGTGCACACACACACAGCTAGCCGGGTTCAAATCGAACCGCATATAAAGGCTTACTTTATATTAAAATGATACAAGTGATACGAGATCTCTAACATTAGTTTGTACCTGTGATATATCTAGAACTAAAGTTTACAATGCACTGTTAAATCGCATGACATGCACTCAACTCCTGGTTAGCGTTCGATGCTAACAGGCTAGCCTGCTAGCATAACTTGTAGTGCAAAAGAAGAAGTCCCAGTGATAATAAAATGCACACAGATGCACAAGCACTTACCAGTAGTATGGTGAAATAGTGGAGTTCAGAGGCGGGCGTGAATGAAGTTAATTTCATTGTACAGTGGAGTTGATTGGGATTATGATGTTAAACGTTTCCAGTCTCTCGACACCACCTCCTCTCCTCTGCCGCAAGGAAACGACGGACAGTATGCCGAGCCGACTCCCGGAACTTCAGGGGATTCCGGATGGCTTCACGGGACTTATGGGTAATGTAGTTTATTAAACATTTTTAAATAGTTAACAGCCTAGCATTAGAACTACAAATCCCAAACCACCCCGCATACGGAACTTGTATTTCTCCGGTACTTGTAGTTTTTCACAAATGATCCAGATGTGTTTGCAGTATGGAAAAACAGTTTTAGCGGTCTGTAGGATTTTAGCCCAAATCCTACAGGAAAGTGCTAAAACAATGAAAGGACAGTGAATGTTTTTAGAGTGTGAGCGGTGTTGCATACAGCCACTGAAAGCTACTCGTATTTCATCTTGAATGAGGTAAGTTGCATCACCGTTCAGGCTACAGAGAAACTTAAGATGTGTTTTCTTTTCTGGGAAATCTGGCAACTGTGTTAGTTATTAGCCTTCAGCATACATGTTGCACAAGCTGATACCCATAACCAGGAAATGATACGCTTTCCCAGCTGAACTCGATCGACTTCTTTATTGACAGTACAACATTATCGACAGTGTCGTTATAAGAGGCTTTAACACTGGGAATAAGTGTTTACAGAGTTGTGATGAGCCGAGATTAATCACAGGTCGACTGATTGTAATTACAGGTCGACTGATTTGCGTCCAGATGCAGTGATTTGCCATCATCGATTGTTTACTCACACAGTTCACTTGACTTTTGGTGACTTTTTGTATCTTATCTGTACCTGAAACTGTTTTATCTGTATCTGAATGTTCTTCTGAAATTCAGAATTAGTTTTGCTGAAATAGTCAGAACAATGTGCAGATGCAGTAGAAAACAAGGAAATACGCTATATTGCCAAAAGTTTTTGGACACCCCTCCAAATCATTGAATCCAGGGGTTGGGCTCGGCCCCTTAGTTCCAGTGAAAGGAACTCTTAATGCTTCAGCACACCAAGACATTTTGGACAATTTCATGCTCCCAACTTTGTGGGAACAGTTTGGGGATGTCCCCTTCCTGTTCCAACATGACTGCACACCAGTGCACAAAGCAAGATCCATACAGACATGGATGAGAGAGTTTGGTGTGGAGAAAATTGACTGACTTGCACAGAGTCCTGACCTCAACCTGACAGAACACCTTTGGGATGAATTAGAGTGGAGACTGCGAGCCAGGCCTTCTCGTCCAACATCAGTGCCTGACCTCACAAATAAACCTTGTGGAAAGCCTTCCCAGAAGAGTTGAAGCTGTTATAGCTGCAAAGTGCGGGCCAACTATATTACGTTAATGTGCATGTAAAGGCAGACGTCCGAGTTTTGGCATGGCTCGCAGTCTCCTCTCTAATTCATCCAAAAGGTTTTCTGTCGTCATAATATTATGGTTGATAGCGTATTATTGTCTAGATTAGGAAAAGGTATGTTATGTAGTCTTTAGAGCAATACTCATCTCGGTTGATAGTGTAAATGGTGTACAATGGTGGAGTGTGATACTTTCACACCTGCCCTTTGGAGCTTGTTGGTGATGTCTCTCACTGACTTGTTACTTTTGAGGTTTTCCTTACAGCTCTCATAATATCTGGTTGTTAGTACACCAGAACTTTCTCCAAATTGTTATATTGGCTATGCCGGTTTGTTTATAATGGCTCTGATAGATTTCCCTCTTTTCTCAGCTTCAAAATGGCTTGCTTTTCTCTCATATAGAGCTCTCTGATCTTCATGTTGATTTATCCTTTCCAGCAATAAATGCACTCTTTACAGGTGAAACCCAGGATTCAAACCACAAGTAGATTTTCAGAGCTATTATTGTTTAACCGATCAATCTAACAGACCACACCTGAGCAACAAGAAACATGTGTACCAATATTTTTGAACACTCAAAATATAAGTGAGTTTAAATAAAAGCTGTTAAATCTTCTTTAACACATCTAAATGTAAATATCAGGAAATGAAAGCTGAAATTTTGATCTATCCTCTCATGCTTATCTTTTGATCCCAAACTCACATGTCTCAGGACTTCTTGTTCTGATACTTTTGGATTTTCAGTTCATCCCACTGGCGGGTTCAGTAGGGTTTGAGGTCAGGGCTTTGTGCTCTTCCATTGCCAAACCATGTCTTCATGGAGCTCTCTTGGTGCACAGGGGCATTGTCATGCATGGAGCTTTTAACTTTTCAGCAACAGTTTGGAGAAGGTTCAAATATGAGTGTGATGGTCTGGTGTCCTCAAACGGTGTGACCATATAGTGTACATATTTTTAAATATTTAAAAATGGTAATATATTTATATCAGACATCTTTTCTTTGGCCACCACACACACACACACACACACACACACACACATAAGCACTGTATTTTTCTCAAATCTTTGTACATCATTCGGCATACATTAGTTTAGCAAGGTTTTCAATCATTTAATGCACACGTTCACAACATTGTAGCTCACTAAGGCGAGCGTAGTATTTTTTTGTTTATTTATTTAGTTTCTCATAATATTTGTCTTATTATATTGAATTTAAAGGTTAATCAGATAATCATTGTAATGCGAGAATGGAGTGTAATGTATTCAGTCAAAAGAGCAGCTTTGGCCAGATAACCCAGAGCAGGTGTTCAGTGCTCTCTCTCAGTGTGTGTGTGTGTGTGTGTGTGTGTGTGTGTGTGTGTGTGTGTGTGTGTGTGTGTGTGTGTGTGTGTGTTTATCCACTGTCTCTGATCCTCAGGAAGGTGCAGCAGAGCTGCCAGGGGGACCTGCAGCGATTCTTGGCCCAGCGAAGGAACACAGAGCTGGGCAACATCTGCTGAGGCCTCCTGCTTCCTCCTGTACTCCATCATGGTAAGAGTCAATTGTTTGGTTTTCATCTAACTGAGCCCTTCTAATTATTTAAACCAAACTAACCTGCTAACCATTTACCTGCAAATAAATCTTTCAGTAGCATACCCAGCCATTCATCAGTCAAGCTCAAAGCTAGGCTTCAGATGAGACTGAATGACGAGGACATTAAGCATTATTACTTGCATGGACAGAAGTGAATTTTAATAACTTAAGAGCTGATTCAATGAAATTTAGTTAGAAGTCTCCAATACCATAATTGCACACTTCAGTGTTTAACACAATCACGCACAACTTGAACTTTAACCTGTCAAATCAAGCCAAATGTTATTTATAAAGAACGTTTTAAAGACAACAATGGCTGATCCAAAGTGCTGTACATGATATCATATAGTCTCATATATTAAAATATTATCATACCACATCATAAGACAAAAATGAGTTTTAATAAAAGGTTTAAAAAGCGCTAAAAATAGAACAGACCTCACGTTAAAAACGGAGACTGTTCCAGAGTTCAGGACCAGCCTCAGAAAGGCTTGATCACCCTTTGTCTTCGTACAATAACGGGGGACAGATCTTAGCAGACCTTGCCCTGACGTCATCACTAACCTGAAGATGATTATTTTCCAGTTACAACACATCCAGGAAGGGATTTCTTTCCTCTTTACCACAGCAACTCTAACAAATTTGTATTAAATGTTAAACCTCACAAGTTTCAGACCAATGAAAATAAGACATGAGATGATTTGGATCACGTCTGGACTTCACCTCTTGCATTCGGCTTTTGTACATGAGGGTAGTTACCTGGAATCTTCTTCTTCTTCTTTCGGCTTTTCCCTTCAGGGGTTGCCACAGCGAATCATCTCTCTCCATCTATCTTCTGCATCCTCAACACTTATACCCACTAGCTTCATATCCTCATTAATTACATCCATGTACCTCCTCTTTGGCCTTCTACTTTGCCTCCTGCCTGGTGGCTCCATGTCCAACATTCTCCTACCAATATGCTCACTCTCCCTCCTCTGAACATGTCCAAACCATCTTAATCTGGCAGGGTAGTTACATGGAATGGCTACCCCTTGATGTAAATTAGTGTGTATTTCTGCCTCATTCAGATGAAGCACTGACTTAAGATAAATGAATTTCAAGAGGATGAATGAAGTGTTTTTGAATGAAGGGTGCCAATAATTCTGGAGATGACTGCATTCTGTATATTCGTCCTGGACAGTTTATGGAAACTTGTATCTACATGAGCTCCTTTAAAAGCTGTGTGCCTGAACTGAGGTTAAAATCATTTTGTACGAAAGCGTCAGGTGTGAAATAAATAAATAAATAGGTTATACACTGTACACTTAGTCACAGTTTGGAAGAATATGCTGTAGTAGGTATTTCAGAGAATGTCAAAACGGTGCCACGAGATATTATAGCACCGTGGGAGCCACCATTCACGGATGAATCTCAGCATGCAGTGTGTTTAGCTGACTTTTCTTCATTGCCATGTACTAGGCTCCACAATAACTATGACCCTGATGTTAATATTTGATGAAATGGGGGCTAAGTGAATGTTTCTCTGGGAGGCATAGCCATCTCCAAGGTTAAGTGGGTTGTTAATAATTGATGGGCTGCTGATTCTTTTATGGCTGCGTGAGCGTGTTAATAGAATAATGCAATCCCGCTTACCGACTGCGCTGAGACAATAATGTTTTGTGTGCGTGTGAGCATGTGTTTGCAAACTAATATGATTAGTATGTGTGTAATGAATAACATGTGTACACACATACACACGTCACACGGTCCTAAAGAACAAGGCATCTCCATCTGCAGGTTATATATCCATCTAGATTAGCCCTCATTCCCTCTCCTCTCTGTCATTGATTTTCTGTTTGTTTTTGCAATCGCATTATTTCCAATTGCCACCGGCTAAATGGCCCTTCTCTTACTAATTGGACGTTTAATTAGATCACAGATTTAGCCCAATTAGGTGCTGGTGGGAAGGAAAGGGTGAGCCCGAGGGCCGTGTGCGCTTCGTACGTGTGCATGTTTTGTTCGCAGGAGTGATACGAAAAAAGAAGAATGCCGCTTGCCTGTGACATTAATTTAGGATGCTAGGCGATGCGAGCTTGTTTATGAGTGGAGCCCCTAGTGGCACAAATGAACGGCGGTTACGAGGATTACGATTCGTACCAGCCGTAAGAGCAACAGCTGTTAAAATCAATACAGCTCTACCAGCTTCCTGTCACAATATCGGTTATAGATCAGCAATCAATTCTGCGCCTCTGTCAGTCATCATTATTTCACTCAGTTTAGCGTAATTAACGGAAAATAAATAAATAAATAAAAATTAAAAAACACACACACGTATAAAAAACGTAAGTCTACATAAGAATAAAATATACTCAGGTTATTCTGGTGTATTTATACTTTAGTTGAGTACTGAAATTCATTCATTCATTGTCTACCGCTTATCCGAACTATACTCGGGTCACGGGGAGCCTGTGCCTATCTCAGGCATCATTGGGCATCAAGGCAGGATACACCCTGGACGGAGTGCCAACCCATCGCAGGGCACACACACACACACACACACACACACACACACACAACAGACAATTTAGAGATGCCAATCAACCTACCATGCATGTCTTTGGACTGGGGGAGGAAACCAGAGTACCTGGAGGAAACCCCCGAGGCACGGGGAGAACATGCAAACTCCACACACACGGCGGAGGCGGGAATCGAACCCCCAACCCTGGAGGTGTGAGGCAAACGTGCTAACCACTAAGCCACCGTGCCCCCCAGTACTGAAATTAAAAACTTAAAATTTTCATTACATTTTCACAAAAGAAATTACTCTTTATATTTTTATTTAGACCTTCAGAGTATGTACAAATCACATGTAATGAATACAAAGAGCTTTTCTTCATTATCAAGCTTATGACTGTACATAAAAAGTACAAAAAATGATGAACTTCTTGCTTTATTTAAATTTATAATACCTTTATTTGTATACGTTTATCTTTATCGTAACATTAGTCATAAATATGAGCAGCATTCCTGATGTTTTCAGGCGAAGTTACTTTCAAATGAAATTCATCTTCTAATAGTACTAGATAAGTAATAAATGAACTTCTTTATTGAATGAAAAGTGGTGCAAAATAACGAAATGTGGTTAGCAGCTCTTTAGATGCCTTATATTAAAAAGACATTCATTCATTCATTCATTGTCTACCGCTTATCCGAACTATTCTTGGGTCACGGGGAGCCTGTGCCTATCTCAGGCGTCATTGGGCATCAAGGCAGGATACACCCTGGACGGAGTGCCAACCCATCGCAGGGCACACACACACTCTCATTCACTCACACAATCACACACTACAGACAATTTAGAGATGCCAATCAGCCTACAATGCATGTCTTTGGATTGGGGGAGGAAACCGGAGTACCCGGAGGAAACCCCCGAAGCACGGGGAGAACATGCAAACTCCACACACACATGGCGGAGGCGGGAATCGAACCCCCAACCCTGGAGGTGTGAGGTAAACGTCAAGCCACTGTGCCCCCCTTAAATAGTAATAGTTAAACAAAATATATATGAACAGTAGTGCAGAGACAGCTTAGTGTTAGAAAAAATGGTTTTTTTTTGCTAATAGACTATATTCAAATGTAGCAGCTGTCTATCAGTTTCTCTTTACTATCTATCTATCTAGCTATCTAGCTATCTAGCTATCTCTGTGTCTGTTTGTCTGTCTGTCTGTTTGTCTGTCTGTCTGTCTGTCTATCTATCTAGCTACTTCTCTGTCTGTCTGTCTATCTATCTAGCTACTTCTCTGTCTGTCTGTCTATCTATCTGTCTGTCTGTCTGTCTATCTATCTAGCTATCTTGTGTCTGTCTGTCTATCTATCTGTCTGTCTGTCTGTCTGTCTGTCTGTCTATCTATCTATCTATCTATCTATCTATCTATCTATCTATCTATGTGTAGTACTGATTCCCCCCTAGTGCTGAAAAAGGTATAGAATCTTTTTTCTGAATAATTTCCGATGACTTTGGGGATTTGCAGGTTCAGTTTATTATAAAAACAGAACAAAACATCCCTAGGACGTACGATGCTGTCTCAGTGGTGTTACTCAACATGGGGTGATTCCTTATCTTGTGTACCATCCGAGAGTATTTGGTCCCTGATGGATATTGTTCATTTGCAGAAAGCACACTGGGGATGGATCTGCCTCACACAAACAACATGTACACACAGCCTGTATGTCACTGACTCGCAGAACGTCCAGCTGTCAGGTTCTACGTTCTCATTTCAGACTCTGCCTTCCAAAAAACTTCATGCTGACACCATACGTGTGCATTAACAACTTAAACGGGTAATGTTTTAATTGGCCTTTTGGAAATGATTGACAGCTCTGGAGCCCTCTAATTGCATTACCCCCTGCCCAGAAGAGGCGACACCTCCATTACCTGAGGAGCCTCTTTGTCCGTATGCATTATGGGTAATCTCAGCTAATGAGGCGATGGTTTCGTTCATCCCCGATCTCCCAGAGGACCGGGCCCGTGACTTGCTCTCCGGAGAGAGAGAGTGTGTTAATGATTGGTCCTCTGAGATTCAGGCTGAAGCTCATGAGTCTCATGAGCTAGCTATGCATAGAGACAAGGTTTGTGCTGTGCGTGCGGTAGCGCATTTGTTGCCAAAAGCTACACACACAAGCCACTTTACTTAACTTCTGCCCCGGTGATGGTTCTTTATTATTCTTTCTCTTTAATTCCTGACTCAGCTGCTTGGTCCTTAAGATGTTGGCAGGGAGTCACTAAAAAGGGTGAGGTGACCTGGATGGTTGAAACCCCCCTCTTCCTACACACACACACACACACACACACACACAGACACACACAGGCACACACACGAACTGTTTCTATTGTTTGCAGATTATCTGAATTTTTAATGTATCCCTGAGCATCTGTTGAAAAGAACGGATGTCTTGTCTATATTTAGGCTTGTTTTTGAAATGTTTCCCTACGTGACTTTGTCGTGGAAATACTTCACAAATAGTCAGTGAAGTTGTTTACACTTCTTTACTTTTCTTTTCTTACACAATTGTTTATCTATTCACATTAACACATAACTCTAATTAACTGCATAAACGGTGAACATTAGTGAATAATTGTCAAAACAAATCAGTGTAATTATTTATAGTAACTTACTCTACTAAACTTTTAGATTATTTGGCTTTGTGTGTGTGTGTGTCTCCCTCTCTCTCTCTCTCTCTCTCTCTCTCTCTCTCTCCTCGCTCTCTCTCTCTCTCTCGCTCTCTCTCTCTCTCTCGCTCTCTCTCTCTCTCTCGCTCTCGCTCTCTCTCCTCTCTCCTCTCTCTCTCTCTCTCTCTCTCTCTCTCTCTTTGGATGTAGCCTGGAGGAAATTGGGGAAAGCTTGTGGTTCAGTATGAACAAAAACTTCTTAAAAAGCCCCTGTCATGGAAAATCACTTCCCACGCAATGTTACACCACACTCACACACACCGACCCACGGTTGCACTCACCAACACGCACACACAGCATATTCCTCACATACTCACCTCTGTCTCAAAGGCATCCCCCTGCTGGCTTTTTCCACACTACCACTCCAAAAACTGAGTTTTCATTTTTTTTGTGTGTGTGTGTGTGTGTGTGTGTGTGTGTGTGCGCGAGTGTGTGCGAGTGTGTGATGTCTTATTTCCTTAGTTAAAGAATTCAGAGGCACATAAAGCTGAATTACAGTGCGTCAGACATCATTTAAACGCTTTAATCAAAAAACACAAACACTGACACTCATAAACACACACACGCTACTGAAGTTACTGAAGAGTTTTACGGGTCTATAGTAACTAACCCCAATTACCCCCTGTGAGGAGCGTGAGAACAGCATGGCTAATTACTTTAGTGTGTGCTATAGAGGAGAGAGAGAGAGAGAGAGAGAGAGAGAGAGAGAGAGAGAGAGAGAGAGAGAGAGAGAGAGAGAGAGAGAGAGAGAGAGAGAGAGAGAGAGAGAGAGAGAGGGAGATTTAATGAATGAGCATATCCAAACATTTAGTCAATCCTTAGAATGAAATGTGGGCTAGATTATTTTGAAATGTCAGCCTTGGTGCTTTTTTAATTAATCCAAATTAAGATCATCTTTAGTTCAAGTCTGTCAGCCAAACCTTATTTTTTATTTGTTGACACAAATCAGTGTTACTTATTAAAATCCTTATTCTTTTTATATGCTCTATTTTATGATCACTTACTGATATATGCCTGACTCCACAATAATCATCAATATTACACCACAAAAACCTTTATTTTTGATTCAGGGGGATTTGATACTGTGGCTTATTGGTCAGTATGTTCACCTCACACCTCTGCAGTTGGGGTTCCTGCCCTGTGGGTGTGTTTGTGTGTGTGTGTGTGTGCTTCAGGATTTTCCTCCAGGTACTCCAATTTCCTTCTTCAGTCCAAAAACATGTCCTTTTAGACAGATTGGAATCTCTAAATCGTCCGTAGTGTGTGAGCGTGTGTGTGATTGTGTGATTGGACCCTGTGATGCCCTCCATGCTGTCTCCTGCCCGGGATTGCCTTCTGCAACCCTGTGTAGGATCAGCGGTATAGAAAACAGATGGATGGATATTGATTCATTACCCAGTGCAGTTTCTTTGAAGAATAATGTTGACTCCGGGGCATTTGCACCGTCACACAACAACAGACATCCACTATTCCTTGATATTTGCTGAAAGCAGTGATGGAAGAAAAAAAGGGAGGAAGAACGTCAGAAAGCTAAAATATAAAAATGTTCTAGTGTAATGAGTAGAAACATATTTGTCCTAAATTAATGTTTAAATAAACAAACCGTGAGTACATGTATGAAATAAATAAATGTCCTGAGTGTGTCATGGATGTACACGTATTGCTGAGGGGAAAAAAGTACAGAACTATTTCGAGAAAGCGTTTCTAATGTCTATCTGGATCAAAAGGATAACACTATGGAAAAGATAAAGCTTCTCTTTTAACCAGAAGCTTTCTAAATCTCTAAAATATAGATGCTTCGAAAGCCTTTCAGGTAACTGGCTGAATGACTTACACAGGCTGTCATATGATGGACTCTTTCGATATGCGTTTGATATGGAGTTTTCTGTGAGGAAAAGATGATTTAGCATTTTTGGGAAGGAGTCTCCAGTGTCAGTGCACCAGTCAGAGGTAAAGCTGTAACCTGAAGTTATGGAGATTTAGGAACTCCATGCACTGACCTGATAGCTGTGATCGTTTTGTGACATCTCTAACTAAGCTTATGCCACCTAGCTAGGTTTACCAGGCTGGCATCGGATCCCAGATGTGCGGATTTATTAATGCTATATACTATACAAGACATTTTCCCCATTGAAGACAAAATATAACTATTTGCTAACTAAAACAAAGTCTTGTTTTTTTCAAATTATGACTTGCTGGTAGGTTGGTTATGTATTTAGTATTTGTCACAAGCTTCAGGTTACATTTGCAAGACCATGGCACTGAGTGAAAGCCAGCAAAAGATGTTTATTTACATTTCATTTAAGGCATTTGGCAGATGCCCTTATCCTGAGCGACTTACATTTTATGTCAATTTATACAACTGAGCAATTTATGGTTAAGGGTCTTACGATAGGTTATGCAATGATAGGGATGTGGTAGCTTAGTGGTGAAGGTGTTAGCCTACTGATCAGAAGGTCGTGAGTTTGATTCCCAGGTCCACCAAGCTGATATATATATATATATATATATATATATATATATACGCCTTAAGAACAGAAGACACACTATATTTGACACCTATACTTTTTGTCTGTACTTATTATTTTGTATT
>JAUCMX010000020.1:12949059-12974059 GCA_033459395.1 Hemibagrus guttatus
GGAGGAGCTAGACACAATTTAACTTAAAACATTTAACTTGTGGGAGGAGCTAGACACAAATAACTTGTGGGGGGGCTAGATACATGTAACAGGCACATGTAACTTGTGGGAAGAGCTAGACACAAATAACTTGTGGGAGGAGCTAGATACATGTAACAGGCACATGTAACTTGTGGGAGGAGCTAGACACAAATAACTTGTGGGAGGAGCTAGATACATGTAACAGGTACATGTAACTTGTGGGAGGAGCTAGACACATGTAACATAGGCACATGCAACTTGTGGGAGGAGCTAGATACAAATAACTTGTGGGGGGGCTAGACACACATAACTTATGGGAGAAGCTAGACACAATTTAACTTATAACATTTAAATTGTGGGAGGAGCTAGACACAAATAACGTGTAGGGTGGCTAGATACATGTAACAGGCACATGTAACTTGTGGGAGGAGCTAGACAAATAACTTGTGGGAGGAGCTAGATACATGTAACAGGCACATGTAACTTGTGGGAAGAGCTAGACACACATAACTTGAGGGAGGAGCTAGACACACATAACTTGAGGGAGGAGCTAGACACACATAACTTGAGGGAGGAGCTAGACACACATAACTTGAGGGAGGAGCTAGACACAATGCGGGAGGAGCTAGACAAAAAAAAACTTGTGGGAGGAGCTAGATACATGTAACAGGCACATGTAACTTGTGGGAGGAGCTAGACACAAATAACTTGTTAGAGCAGCTAGACACAATTAACTTGTGGGAGGAGCTAGACACAATTAACATGTGGGAGGAGCTAGCTTTATATAGATAATATTCCAAAATGAATTTTGTTCACGTCTCTTACACACACAAATGCTTGACATGTTTGTGTTCCAGTCAGTATTATTTGTGTAACATTTGAAACAATGTACATTGTCATGTATTTTCTTAGTTAAATACTTCTTAGTTAAATGTGTCTTTAGGCATTTTTGTCATGGGTCTGAACATTTTCAAACCTCAAGCACAGAAAAATGAGTAAGGACAGAGAAAGGAATATAACAGCAGGGTGTGATGTTATATAACAGTAATAGTTGGCAGGTCGCTGTAACGCAGCCTGAGGCCTGAGGAACTGTACTGCAGCTACTGTTCCACCCCTGAGTTTATCTCTGTAACAATTCTGACCCAAAGTGTCGTATTTTATTCGTTTGACCATGACAGTTTTGTATTAATTGAAGAACATGTCATACCTCGTAACCATTTAATGTTATGAAATCCCAAAGCTGATTTATTTTTACTACAGCAATTTGTAAGTAGTAGCATTGTTTTTATTTTTATGAATGAGCGTCATATTTAAAAAAAAAAAAAAAAAGAAAAGGTTATAATTATATTTAATGTTGTGGAACATCACTGCATCAAGTGAGATCCTGTTAATACACTGGAAACTCCTCTCCAGCCATTCTCTCCTTCTCTTACTCTCTCTCTCTTTCTTTCTCTCTCTCTCTGTTTCCCTCTCTCTGTCACTCTCTCTATATCTCTTGCTCTCTCTCTCTCTGTTTCCCTCTCTCTGTCACTCTCTCTGTCTCCCCTTTCTCACTCTTTCTGCCCTTCCATCTCTCCTACTCTGCCTTTGTCTTTCCTTCTCTCTCTCTCTCTCTCTCTCTCTCTCTCTCCCACTTGCTTGCTTACTTGCTCACTCTCTATGTCTCTACTTCTCTCTCCCTCTCTCCCTCTCTCTCTCTCTCTCTCTCTCTCTCTTCATCTCTCCTTCTCGGCCTATGTCTCTCCCTCCCTCTCTCTCTCTCTCTCTCTCTCTCTCTCTTTTTGTCTCTCCTTCTCGGCCTCTGTCTCTCCCTCCCTCTATCTCTCTCTCTCTCTGTCTGTCTGTCTCTCGTTCTCTGCCTCTCTCTCTTCTCGCTCACTTGCTCATTCTCTCTGACCCCTCATCTCTCCTTCTCTCTCTCTCTCTCTCTCTCTCTCTCTCTCTCTCTCTCTCTCTTTGTCTCTCCTTCTCGGCCTCTCTCTCTCACTCTCTCTATTGCTCTCTCTCTCTCTCTCTCTCTCTCTCGTTCTCTGCCTCTCTCTCTTCTCGCTCACTTGCTCACTCTCTCCGACCCTTCATCTCTCCTCTCTCTCTCTCTCTCTCTCTCTCTCTCTCTCTCTCTCTCTCTCTCTCTCTCTCTCTCTGTCTCTGTCTGTCTGTCTCTCGTTCTCTGCCTCTCTCTCTTCTCGCTCACTTGCTCATTCTCTCTGACCCCTCATCTCTCCTTCTCTCCTTCTCTCTCTCTCTCTCTCTCTCTCTCTCTCTCTCTCTCTCTCTCTCTCTCTTTGTCTCTCCTTCTCGGCCTCTCTCTCTCACTCTCTCTATTGCTCTCTCTCTCTCTCTCTCTCTCTCTCTCTCTCTCTCTCTCTCTCTCTCTCTCTCTCGTTCTCTGCCTCTCTCTCTTCTCGCTCACTTGCTCACTCTCTCCGACCCTTCATCTCTCCTTCTCTCTCTCTCTCTCTCTCTCTCTCTCTCTCTCTCTCTCTCTCCCTTTGACTCTCCTTCTCAGCCTCTGCCCCCCCCTCTATCTCTCTCTCTTCATTTCTCCTTGCTCACTCTCTCTATCTCCTTCTCTCTCTCTTATTTGTCAGTTCTCTATCTTAAAGTCTTTCCCATGGTATAAAGGTTAAGGAGACAACTTCTCTCTGACACTGGAGACTCCTTCTTTAACTGTTAAATAAATGGCCACTTACTAAAAGCAGCCTCATCACCATATCAACATATTTCTTTGTTAAACAGTATGGTAAATGCATTTATTATTAGTGTTAGATTGTAAGATCATGTGAAGACCTTTTCTGATTTTGATGTTACTGTAGAAACAGTAATGGACTAGAACAAGCGCATTGCAGCCAACACTGCTGTCCTACCTGGTGTAATAAAATGAATCAGCAACTTCTGACTGTAATCAAGTGCTGCGGGAAGAAAGTTATGACAAAACTGTGAAATAGGAAATCAGAGAAATTTAAAGAAGACTGTCATATTTAAAAGAACATAAAATAAAACAGTACACCGAGCCCTGAGGAACACCAGCACTTGCATTATTTTCATTAGATTGCTTTAGTTCGTAATAAATAAAGGCTTAATTGTGCTGCTCGTGTAAAGGTAAATATGGTTGTGTATTTGTGTCTGTTTGTAGGGCAATGTTCGTTTCATGAAGTTGCTACTGTCGCGGCATGCTAATTGGCTGTTGAAGGATCTTGAGGAAATGACACCGTTGCACTTAGCAACCCGTCACTCCAGCCACAAACCTCTCTCTCTTCTGCTCAAGCACATGGCACCTGGAGAAGTGGATACTCAGGACAGGAACAAGGTAATACAGATGCAGCGTACTGCCAGCATTTTTACACTTCTCCAAAAAATCTTTGTGTAAGAGAGTGGGGTGAAAATAAGGTCAGCTTGTATGTACGTGTGTATGTGTGTGTGTGTGTGTGTGTGTGTGTGTGTGTGTGCCTAAATGGGTGTGTATGTTGTAAAACAGTGGGAGCTCTCTGTACTCTCTGATTTTGGAGGATATGAAAGCCCATTGAAATAGTCTAATAAAATATATTTTCTCAAAGCCACTGCCTGAAAGTGAGCTTGCCAGGCGCCTGCTAGGCTTAAGGTTGCCATCTTAACCTTGTGGGAGGTCACGCTGTACTATATGTGTTTCCAATGATGAAATCCTTGAGTCATTCAGGGAGATGGCAGTGTCTAAAAAAAAAAGTCTAAAATAAAAACCTTTAAAATGTGAGCAGTGACTTGGTGACAGGCAAGTAAGTGTTATTACATCATAAAATGTAAGAGCCTATCAGGAGCCAGTATGCAAATATTCTTATTCTCTGTTGTTTATTTGTCAAGTGCTTTTAATAATAGAGATTTTTACAAAGCAGCTTTAAGGAAATATGGATGTAGATTAAGATCCTTAATGATTAAGCCAGAGGTAGAAAGAAAAACTCCCTGATCCTCTAGGTGACTCCCATTATAAATCATTACTCTTCTACAATTATATACTATAAAGCCCTTTAGCACTAGGATCGGAAATGTTTCCAATATGAATATGTATCGAATCTGGATAAGAAAACCATTGTAGCATGGTAGTATCTTTGTGGAAAGTCAAATGAATTAGCTGGAAAGTTTGGCTGAGGGTTAAAAAAAAATCTTTCTCTCTGAGTAACACAGTAATCCTGATCTAGTCTACATTCATGACCTGAGCTCGATTTGCTTTTCTCACATTCCACAGAGCATGTGAATTGATAATCTAATCAAAATCAAAATACCGGATTGAAGCATCGAGCATCCTGTCATGCTGTATTAAAATAGTGATGTTATCTGAGAGTAGTGTAGCTATAGACACAGTTATTGAAGTGCAGACACAATGGGGATATGTGTAACAGAGTGATCTTACATCTTTCTCTGCTGGATAACTTCAGCCAGAGCAACATCCTGTGTGTGATTCATGTGATTCAAGATGATGATGGGTATAAGGAGAAGTTTAATAACTAAACACAGTGGTAAATGCGGTCAGTCTTCCTGAAACTTTGCTAGCTTTCAACTGAGATTTTAGAATTGTTCATGGTGGTTGAGACAGAAGGAAATTTCCAGAATTGTGTTTAGTAGAAAATGTTAGAACTTTCTCCAAGATTTCACAGAGGGTTTTTTGTGTGTGTTTGTTGTGACCATTGTGAGATTTTTCTGGGGCTTTTTTTTTTCTTCAAAATCTGTGATAAAAAGTTGTGCTTTGTTTGCAGAAGCTACGTGAATTTTTAGAATTGTTTTTAGCAGAAAATGTCAGTTTTTTGTGATTGTTGAGGCCAAAAATGTGTGATTTTTCTCTTTTTAAAATTAAAATAAATTTTATTTATTTATTTATTTATTTTCAAAGTTTTAAATAAAACTTGCAGCATTTTTTTGTGCTTTTATTTTCAGAATACTGCCTGAATTGGCAGAATTACAATCAAACAATTCTTCTTTTAAACTCCTACCAGTGAAGACACACATGTAATTGCTTACTATGATAGCTGTACTCGGATATGATGCTCACGAATCGAAGAGGGCTTTGATTGAGTGCACGTTGATGATGAATGATGATGTCACTTGATGCATCTTGGGCCAAATCTGCAGAAAATGTGCGGTAATTAAAAAAAACAACAACCAACATGCTGCAAATATTGCAGAGTTTGCTTGGTTCTGGTTTAATTCTGGTTCAATCACAAAATCCTGGAGGGACTGCAAAGGGTGTTCAGCACGTAAAGAGGGCTAGTCAGACTCTGGAGGTCCTGAAGGCCCACAGAACTGAAGTTTATATGCTTTACACATACAAAATTCAACCCATGAAGTACTGTACCTATCAATGCATGTGTCATTAAGACATTGGTATCAATGCATGTGTCATTATGACATATATATTGATATATGCATCATTATGACATGTATAACAACGTGTCATTATGATATACCTATCAATGTATGCATCGTTATGACATACATATCAATGTGTCATTAAGACATGTTTATCAATGTATGCATCATTATGACATACATATCAATGTGTCATTAAGACATGTTTATCAATGTATGCGTCATTATGACATACATTTGGTAGAAATCGAATGGTTTGAATCAGGTATGCCAGGTAAATAAGAAAGAAGTTTTGCCGTATAAGACATCTGATACCCCTGATATAGAATTAATATTACTATTACAGAATGTTTAGTAATAGTATTCCTAAAAGTAGGATTGCTAGTAATTGTAATTAATCACAACAGAAGCAGTGGAAACGGCCGAGGTCGCTGTAGTATATAGTAAGTAGGAGTATAATAGTACATAATAGCTAAAGAGAAGCAGTTATAGCCGTCTCTGAACCTTCCCAGACATAATGGTAGCTTTGCTGAGTGTTTTCCTGAGAACCACTGGCATCAAGCTCTCCAGTTTAACAGACCACATGCAGTTTTTTTATTCACTTTGGCTCCAATTACTGTAAACATTCACCCCAGTTTACTTTCCGACGCGCACACGCGGAGGCCAACATCGCTCACCATCTCATTCCACAGACAAACGGCTCTTATTGTGGCTTTTAAATCAGGAGTCACTCAATGTATGCGTATGGATGTGTGTATGTGTGTGAGTGTGTGTGCGTGTGTTGTGGTTACGTGAGCGTTTCCTTTTGTCCGCATAGAGAAGTTCTGTTGTTCATCAGCTCTAGTCTGTCTGGATCTGTTGGTTTTGTTATAATTCGATAAGTGCAATTCTCGTGATGATGCTGCCGTCTTAGCCAACTGCACAAAATAGTCAGACGTTTTCAGGGTTTATGTCTTAAATCATTCTGGCTGATGTGGACTGCTCGTGTTGGAGAATCTTCACATTTTTCCCAAATGAGAACTGAAATCCAAGTCTTTTAGTGCTTTTTGATATGGAATAAAACACTAGTAATGGAAAGTAATCCATGATGTGTTGTAATGCAGTTCATTATGATGTGGAGTTACCATTATCATCCCATAGTTGATTAGCTTCCTTTAACCCAAAGTGTTTTCTTTATTTTAGGAAGGCTTTTTAATCAGTTTATAGTTAAGCTTTGTAACACTAACTCACAAGAGTTAGTTAGTTCCTGTTATCACTTATGTTATAGCAGCTATGAACACACATAAGGGGCTTTTCACCCCGGGTTAATAATATTTAATCATTCTTCTAATCCCTGATTTTGATCCCAGGTTCACACTTGTCATTTAGAAGCATGCTATAAGCACCACTTTTTACCCAGGATTATGAAAACCTGCTCCAGAGATGCTTTCGCGATGTTAACCCCACATTAGGGTGCCAAACAGAGACGTGTGTGTAAGGAGGAGGCGAACACTGCAGGTGTAGAATCCATTTGTGAGGCGTTTAATAGGGAGAAACAGAATAAACAGATCAGGCAGAAACAACGGCACAAGAAAACCCAAAATCCACAAAACCAGAACAGACAATCTGCGGAGCAAACAAATCCGAAAAATGCAACCAAAACACTTGAAACCAAAGAACAGAAAAAAAAAAAGTCGAAACACGATGCCAAACAGAAGATCAATGAACGGCTCGGTACACAGCTAAGTGTCAATACTTCGCATTGTACCGTAGCATATGTGTGGTTTACATAATCTTGAACTAGGAAGTGAATCATGCACCCCAGAAGCGTCAGTACTCCAGTGAGGGCTCTTGCTGGCAACTGGGGGGAGTGCAGGTAGCACTGTTACAGTGTGCCTTTGAGGTTTACAGTCCCAGAAACCAGAAAACAAAAGTTTTGGCTGATTTAGTCCATCTCAAGTGGCTCAAATCAGCCAAGGAGGATTTACATGGCAACATTTTTTGTCAGTGATGGGAAAGTGTGAGACGAGTCCTTGTCTGTATTTATCCGGTCATGGTTGTTGACCGTGCAAATATGCAAATAAGAAGGTTTAGGAATGTATAGTGTGAAACGTCAAATTAAGAATATTTAGGATTCATTGTTAACACTGGGTACAGTTTGAGCAGTGTGAAACATGCATTAATAACCCAGGCTTCTGTTTACTCAGGGTTTACAGTCACCCAGAAATAATGAAAAAAAAGCACACATAGTTTTAATGTTATTGAGAAACCAATCTGGTACAAGCTCTGACACTGGAGTTTCCACTAACGATAAATAAACATTCTTTACAGAATGATAACTAACTTAACTAGCTTAGCTAACTAACTTAACTAACAGACACGTATTTAACCTTATTTATCATCAACTTTACATTAAAGACCCAGTGAACATCGTTTCTATAGAAACAATAACTTTTTTTTTTGAGAACAAGGACATCAATATAAACCCGTGATTTTAATTACAGTTGACACTGCTGTCAGAGTCGCTGTCACAGACAAGTAATCAACACCTCCTGGAAAATCAGGATGGAGAATTCACCAGTGCTGTGGTATCAGTTCTAATAGGAAAGAGATGCTCTATAAATTTGTTGATGTAATTAGAGAAGAATTTACTGTGGCGCTGAATTACTGAAAACCTCAGTTTGCTTAAAGTGCTTTTCTGCAACGAGACAATGGGAAGCTTTGAAGCTGAATCTGTGTGTGTGTGTGTGTGTGTGTGTGTGTGTATACAGCAGACAGCGCTGCACTGGAGTGCATTCTACAACCACCCTGAACACGTGAAGCTGCTGATCAAACACGACTCAAACATTGGAATTCCTGACAGCGAGGGCAAGATTCCCCTGCACTGGGCAGCTCACAGCAAACACCCTAACGCCACACACACTGTTCGCTGCATTCTGGTGAGAACACACAAACACACACCTATAAGCACACAAACAGAAAGAGTAGCTCATGTTTAATACAATTCATACAACATCCGCATAGTACGAGCTAGTCCAAAATTTTAAGGTGATGTTATTTTGCCGTTAGGATTGAGGGAGTGAGTTCCATGATATGACTCCTTAATTACTAAGTTTTTACTAAAGGCATTTATTAACATCGGCTGTTCTTTTTTTTCCAGCCACAGTGGGTCTTAGAATAATTGCCTGAATACCTCAGAACTTTTCCCCCAACTCCTTCTCAGCTTGCTCACACTGTATTTGTGTGTTTGTGTGTGTGTGTGTGTGTGTGTGTGTGTGTGTGTGTGTGTGTGTGTTTTAGGACGCTGCTCCCACAGAGTCTCTTTTGAACTGGCAGGATTACGAAGGCCGCACGCCGCTTCATTTTGCAGTGGCTGATGGCAATGAAGCGGTGGTTGAAGTTTTGACTTCTTACGAAGGCTGCAGCGTTACAGCCTACGACAACCTGTTCCGAACACCGCTTCACTGGGCCGCATTGCTCGGTACACTTACTTGTTTTTGTGCTACTTTTCAAATCCGATACAGTGTGCAGTTTGCATGAAAATTTGACATCGTGAAAGCTGTCACGTGGCCGGGAAGCACACTACGTCACTGAACCCGAGGAGGCGCTATGAGGTTGTTTCCACCAAAATCCCCGTGCACGTGAACGCAGCTCGCATTCGGGTCCGCAGTTGTTCAGGAAGTAAAGTAATCTGAGGGATGTAGCTTAGTGGTTTAGGCATTGGACTACCAATCGGAGGTTGTTAGTTTGAATCCCAGGTCCACCCTGCTGGGCCCTTGAGTAAGGCCCTTAACCCTCAATAGCTCAGTTGTATAAAATGTAAGTCTATGTAATGTATATGTAACCTGCGCGTGTGCTTTAGCTGATGATGACAGCATTCGTTTTCACAACACAAGTATAGCATGAGTGACAGGGTAATGGTGCAGGACACAGAAGTGGTGTGGAGTCTTACTGCACATAATAGCACCTAAAAAAAATCAGCTGAGTTGCTTAGTGTTCTCCATTTGCGATGTTCAGCAGAATCAAGTGAAACCAGACCAACACCATGTGAGAAAGCAGAAACAATCAGACTCAGATTCAGACCAAGTGTGAAGACCACATTACTCACTAACTTCCCTGTGTTTCACAAACTACATGTTTTGCTCATCATTCTCTCACATAGACACCACAGGAAACATTTTGTCATCAGTTGCATCGAACCCAGGTACGTTGTCCCTATTGGTTGATATGTCCAGGTAAGGACACGGCACTCGTTTGAACCGAAACAAACGTTTCTAGTGATGTCTGAATGAAGTGAAATCATCGGTTCACTTCCAAGCGAAGGTTTGATTTGTCTCGGGATCAAGCAGACTACAGGAAGTGAATCAAATATTCCGAATATTTTGGGTTGTGGACAAAATGTTTTTTAGAGGCGAGGTGCTAAACTGACCTGCTGTAGAAAGTTGTGGATATTTGGGCTAATAAAATAAAAGAGAAAGAAAATACTAGATGTAATGCTGAAAATATTGCTAGAATTATTTAATCCTTTATATACACCGATCAGGCATAACATTATGACCACCTGCCTAATATTGGATTGGTCCCCCTTTTGCTGCCAAAACAGTCCTGACCCGTCATGTGACACCTTTCTATCAGAAACAGCATTAACTTCTTCAGCAATTTGTATCAATGAGCCTTGGCCGCCCATGACCCTGTTGCCGGTTCACCACTGTTCCTTACTTGGACCACGTTTGATAGATACTGACCACTGCAGACCGGGAACACTCCACAAGAGCTCCAGTTTTGGAGATGCTCTGATCCAGTCGTCTAGCCATTACAATTCTGCGCTTGTCAAACTCACTCAAATCCTTACGTTTGCCCATTTTTCCTGCTTCTAACACATCAACTTTGAGGACAAAATGTTCACTTGCTGCCTAATATATCCCACCCACTAACAGGTGCCATGATGAGGACATCATCAGTGTTATTCACCTTACCTGTCACTGCTCATAATATTATGCCTGATTGGTGTATTTATAGGTCTGGATTTATTGTGCTTTTTATGTGTGCTTGTTTGCTGTCTATGGCACCGAGAGATGAAAGAATTTAATTTATTCTTTAAGCACCTCAGCCATAGTTTGTGTCTTTGTAAAGCAAATAGGAAACGAACATAAAATATTTACTCAAATTCAGACACCCCACACATTGTGTAAGTGCTCTTAGACACTATACTATTGCGGTGCATATTATAGTGCACTGGGTATGTAACATCTGTAATTACTATATACTACTATTCTATATAGGGAATAGAGTTTATCTTCCAAGACAAACCAAAGAAATAGTGTTCTTCGGTTGGTCGTTTGGCGCAAACCATTAAGAGTTGTGTGTAGAATAAGAGACTGTTTTTAGGAAAGTGTTTAAGGAGCTACAACCCTTAATGAAGAGTGTATGCAAACATTTAGCACAAATTATATCAGCAGGGGTGTGGCTGTATATAATTATGACTGGTCTGAAATAAACATACTGTTAACTTTATGCTATAGCTGTATATGTAGACATTGCTGTGACAGAAACATTGCTTTAAGCCTTAATTTACATCTGGTAAACATATATTTATTTGGCTCTACAGTGCAGCATGTTGTGTATTCTTATAAGCACATAGTTAGACAGTATGTTTAAACATCCTTCTAAGTGGGTTGGTTATGATATGGTGAATTTGTGATACCATGTGGGGTTGTGTGAATGTTGTGAATCGGTTGTGTTCTCAGGTCATGCACGGATCGTTCATCTGCTGCTGGAGAGAAACAAGTCAGGCATGATACCATCAGACAGCCAGGGAGCTACACCGCTGCACTACGGAGCTCAGAGCAACTATGCTGTAAGCTACACATTGTGTGTGTGTGTGTGTGTGTGTGTGTGTGTGATGCATCTAAAGGATGACACCGCTTTATATCTGTGCACCAGGACACGGTGGCGGTGTTTCTGAAGCACCCCTCGGTACGTGATGAGCCTGATCTGGAGGGCAGAACCGCCTTCATGTGGGCCGCTGGGAAGGGCAGTGATGATGTCATCAAGGTCATGCTAGAGCTTAAGCGAGATCTGGACATCAACATGGCTGACAAATATGGAGGAACAGGTGAGTCTGAGTCAACCACTGACATGTAAACTTCAAAGAGAAACAAATGAACTAGCTAAGTGGATAGATAGATAGATAGATAGATAGATAGATAGATAGATAGATAGATAGATAGATAGATAGACTGCTTACAACAATATAGTAAATTCTATATAAATAAAAATAGTAAATGATGTCAAATATTGCCCAAAATCAATAAGTAAATAACCTAAAACTAATAATTTAAAAATTAAGAAAATTAACATAAAATTAATAAAAAAACCGGCATACAATAAAATGCACATATATAATTATAAATAATTTATAGCAAAAAAAGAAAATAAACAAATAACTAAAGATATATATATATATATATATATAGTGTAGTAGAGTAACATCTACATAATTTTTGCAGCTCCAAAATCTAAAAAGTGCTTTCAAAAAGGCCAAAAAATAAAAATGTAATTAAATAAATAAAATAATTATATACAAATATATCTATATCTAAAATACACAAATATATTTACAAATAAAGTAAAAGAAATTTTTTATTTAAATTGGGAAAAATAAATAAATTGGGATTTTATTTGATTACACTGAGGGTGAAACCTCTTTTTGGCGGTCTCGCTGCATCAGTGTGGCACCAAGGTTTGTAACTGTGACTCTGGGATTAATATCAAAAGTCAACAAATGTCAAGTCTTGGAAGCAGAATAAACAGTACACGTGCTAATCATCTGATAAACACTTGAAAAGCTTTGATAAGATATGGCACTTGTTTTGCTTTGTGTGTGTGTGTGTGTGTGTGTGTGTGTGTGTGTGTGATTTCAGCGCTGCATGCAGCTGCACTCTCAGGCCATGTGTCCACTGTACGGTTGCTGCTGGAAAAAGGAGCCATGGTGGACCCTCTGGATGTAATGAAACACACTCCTCTGTTCCGTGCCTGTGAGATGGGCCACCGCGACGTCATTCTCACCCTCATCAAAGGTATCACAAAGTATCCTAATAAGGATCTTACAAATATTACTCTCCTGTCACTGTTATGCTGTAGTACTCCATCTTTTGTCCACTGATTTGCTCTTTCACTTTTGAGTTGACTAATAAAACTATCTAATATTGGTGAATTAGAAGCTGTGAGAGCTCTAAATACAGATACAGTCTCTGAGTACTTTAAAAATCTTACACATGATTTGTGTATCTGTTGTGTTTGGAGGCATGGAACAAGAAAACAAATGTATCTGTAGTCAGTCTATAAAGAATATTGTGTGTATGTGTGTTTGAGGTGGGGCACGTGTGGACTTGGTAGACACAGATGGTCATTCGGCGCTGCACTGGGCAGCGCTGGGAGGAAATGCAGAGGTGTGCGAGGTGCTGATGGAGAACGGGCTCGGTCCAAACCTGCAGGATCACGCAGGCAGGACGCCGCTGCAGTGCGCTGCGTATGCAGGATATATAAACTGCATGGCCTTGCTTATCCAGCATGATGCTGACCCCAACATCCAGGATAAAGAGGTATGAAATAAACGAGGGATGGAAATAATCAACAACTATCATGCTTAATATCGCACAATATGTTTTATTCTTCCAATACTGCAGCAGTTTCCTAACTATTACTATTTTT
Organism: Hemibagrus guttatus; assembly: GCA_033459395.1. Taxonomy (NCBI): domain Eukaryota; kingdom Metazoa; phylum Chordata; class Actinopteri; order Siluriformes; family Bagridae; genus Hemibagrus; species Hemibagrus guttatus. Next base: position 12,962,110 of record JAUCMX010000020.1, read on the forward strand.
ATTTATTAATGAAAGGCACATTGTTTTTAACTGCTAATAGTGACCTTTAATGTTCTGGAGGATCTACAAGACGATTTAGTTCTCGTTATCACTTGTGCTATATAAGAGCAAGCTTTTCTTTTTATTCCTGTCTCTTGATATAAATAACAATGAAACACAAATTCTCATGTTACAGAGAAACCGGAAACCACAACCTTCTGTCCTGAAAACATTCAATTTCAATTTAGTTAAATTTTATTCGTATAGCACTTTAAAGAATGGAAATTTTCACAAAAGCCTTTACAGGAATATATATCGAAATTCAGTATATAAATTATACATTTTGAATTCAAATGAATCCCAATTGAAAACATTTAAGATTATTATTATTAGTAGTAGTAGTAATCTAGCCATGGGGGTCACAGTCCAGTGACTTCTGTGCCGGTCCCAAGCCCGGATAAATAGAGAGGGTTGCGTCAGGAAGGGCATCCGGCGTAAAACATTGCCAAATTTAACCATGCGAATCGTCAGTACGAATTTCATACCGGATCGGTCGAGGCCCGGGTTAACAACGACCGCCATCGGCGCCGTTGACCTACAGGGCGCCGGTGGAAATTGGGCTACTGTTGGTCGAAGAAGTAGAGGAGGGAGGAGAGTGCGCAGACAGAGAGAGAAGAGGAAAGGTAAGAGTGTAGGACTGAGAATAGGAACTCTGAATGTTGGTACTATGACAGGGAAAGGTAGAGAGCTGGCTGATGTGATGGAGAGAAGGAAGGTGGATATACTGTGTGTACAGGAGACCAGGTGGAAGGGTAGCAAGGCTCGTAGTATAGGAGCAGGATTCAAGCTGTTTTATTATGGTGTGGATAGTAAGAGAAATGGGGTAGGTGTGGTCCTGAAGGAGGAGTTTGTGAGGAATGTCCTGGAGGTGAAGAGAGTGTCAGACAGGGTGATGAGTCTGAAGTTAGAGATTGAAGGGGTGATGTTGAATGTTGTTAGTGGTTATGCCCCACAGGTAGGTTGTGAGTTAGAGGAGAAAGAGAGATTCTGGAGTGAATTAGATGAGGTGATGGAGAGTATTCCCACGGGTGAGAGAGTGGTGATAGGAGCGGATTTTAATGGACATGTTGGTGAGGGGAACACAGGTGATGAGGAGGTGATGGGCAAGTTTGGAGTTAAGGAAAGGAACCTTGAAGGACAGATGGTAGTGGACTTTGCTAAGAGGATGGACATGGGTGTGGTTAACACTTATTTTCAGAAGAGGGAGGAGCATAGAGTGACTTACAAGAGTGGAGGTAGGAGAACACAGGTAGACTACATCCTATGTAGAAGAGGCAATCTGAAAGAGATTAGTGACTGTAAAGTGGTAGTGGGAGAGAGTGTAGCCAGACAGCATAGGATGGTGGTGTGTAGGATGACTCTGATGGTCTGTAAGAAGAAGAGGTCAGAGATAGAGAAGAAAACCAAGTGGTGGAAGCTGAAAAAGGAGGAATGTTGTGAGGAATTTAGAAAGAAGTTGAGGCAGGCTCTGGGTGGTCAGGTAGTGCTGCCAGATGACTGGGAAACTACAGCAGAAGTGATCAGGGAGACAGGGAGAAAGGTGCTGGGTGTGTCATCTGGAAGGAGGAAAGAAGATAAGGAGACTTGGTGGTGGAATGAGGAAGTTCAGGATAGTATCCAGAGGAAGAGGTTAGCCAAGAAGAAGTGGGACATGGACAGGACTGAAGAGAATAGACAGGAATACAAGGAGTTACAGCGCAGAGTGAAGAGGGAGGTGTCTAAGGCCAAGCAGAAGGCATATGACGAGTTGTACACTAGGTTAGACACTAGAGAAGGAGAGAAGGACTTGTACAGGTTAGCTAGGCAGAGGGATCGAGATGGGAAGGATGTGCAGCAAGTTAGAGTTATTAAGGAGAGAGATGGAAGGGTGCTCACAAGTGAGGAGAGTGTACAGAGGAGATGGAAGGAATACTTTGAGGAGCTGATGAATGAGGAAAATGAGAGGGAAAAAAGAGTAGAAGAGGTGAACTCTGTGGAACAGAAAGTAGATAAGATTAGAAAGGATGAAGTCAGGAAGGCTTTGAAGAGGATGAAAAGTGGGAAGGCAGTTGGTCCTGATGACATCCCGGTGGAGGTCTGGAAGTGTTTGGGAGAGGCAGCAGTGGAATTTTTAGCTAATTTGTTCAACAGGGTTTTAGAGAGTGAGAAGATGCCTGAGGAATGGAGAAGAAGTGTGTTAGTGCCGATCTTTAAGAATAAGGGTGACGTGCAGAGTTGCAGTAACTATAGGGGGATAAAGTTGATGAGCCATACAATGAAGGTATGGGAAAGAGTAGTGGAAGCTAGGTTAAGGAAGGTTGTGGAAATTTGTGAGCAGCAGTATGGCTTCATGCCCAGAAAGAGCACAACAGATGCAATTTTTGCTCTGAGAATTTTGATGGAGAAGTATAGGGATGGTCAGAGGGAGTTGCACTGTGTGTTTGTAGACTTGGAGAAAGCGTATGACAGGGTGCCAAGAGAAGAGCTGTGGTACTGTATGAGGAAGTCAGGAGTAGCAGAGAAGTATGTCAGAGTGGTGCAGGACATGTATGAGAGGAGCAGGACAGTGGTGAGGTGTGCTGTAGGTCAGACAGAGGAGTTCAATGTGGAGGTGGGACTGCATCAGGGATCGGCTCTGAGCCCCTTCCTGTTTGCTATAGTGATGGACCAGTTGTCAGAGGAGGTCAGACAGGAGTCTCCTTGGACAATGATGTTTGCAGATGACATTGTGATCTGTAGTGAGAGTAGGGAGCAGGTGGAGGAAAACCTGGAGAGGTGGAGGTTTGCGCTGGAGAGAAGAGGGATGAAAGTCAGTCGTAGTAAGACTGAGTACATGTGTGTGAATGAAAGGGAGGGAAGTGGAACAGTAAGGTTACAGGGTGAAGAGGTGAAGAAGGTACAGGAGTTTAAGTACTTGGGGTCAACAGTCCAGAGTAATGGAGAGTGTGGGAAAGAGGTAAAGAAGCGAGTGCAGGCAGGTTGGAATGGGTGGAGAAAGGTGTCGGGAGTTCTGTGTGATCAGAAAATATCAGCGAGAATCAAGGGGAAGGTGTACAGGACAGTGGTGAGACCGGCCATGCTGTATGGTTTAGAGACAGTGTCACTGAGGAAGAGACAGGAGTCAGAGCTAGAGGTAGCAGAGCTGAAGATGTTGAGGTTCTCTTTGGGAGTGACAAGGTTGGACAGGATTAGGAACGAGTACATCAGAGGGACAGCTCATGTTGGACGTTTGGGGGACAAAGTTAGGGAGGCCAGATTAAGATGGTTTGGACATGTTCAGAGGAGGGAGAGTGAGTATATTGGTAGGAGAATGTTGGACATGGGGCTGCCAGGCAGGAGGCAAAGAGGAAGGCCAAAGAGGAGGTATATGGATGTAATTAATGAGGATATGAAGCTAGTGGGTGCAAGGGTTGAGGATGCAGAAGATAGGGATAGGTGGAGAGAGATGATTCGCTGTGGCGACCCCTGAAGGGAGAAGCCGAAAGAAGAAGAAGAAGAAGATTATTAGTAGTAGTAGTAGTAATAATAATAATAATTATATTAACAATAACAATAATACTTTAATAATAATAATAACAATAATATTTCACTACTACTACTACTAATAATAATAATCTTAAATGTTAAAAATATTAAATAGATGTCTTCTCACAGAAACGTTATCATATGAAATATTATATATTTTAAACATTTTTTTTTTTTTTTTTATCTGGGGTTTTTTTGGGGTTTTTTTTTTTTGGATCATGCGGCTTATCTGCCACACAAGTATTTGTATGAGTTATAAATATAGTTTAATAGTTTTAAGGTTTCAAGTTTTTGTAATAGAATTTGACTTTTTGACCTGAAAAATTGAATAATTGATCATAATAAACCGTGTGTGTGTGTGTGTGTGTGTGTGTGTGTGGGCCTGTGTGGTAAGGGGAGGACAGCGCTCCACTGGTCATGTAATAATGGTTATTTGGATGCTGTGAAACTTCTTTTGGGATGTGGAGCTTTTCCTAACCACATGGAGCATACAGAGGAGAGGTAAAGTACAACACAGTACTCACACATGCACTCATACCCATCTATATCATACATATCACTATAAACAAACAGAACAACTAACAGCAGCATCACTGACGTCTTGGTCATTCATGACGCTGTGACTTTTGAAGGGTGCTAATAATTCTGTAGTTGGTTGTTAAGCCCAAATACAGAACAGAGATGGTATGAATAATAAATAATGAAAGCATGCCTCAAAGTGATCATTCCTCTTATACTGCATCAGTGCCATAGATAATAATTTATAATGGATTAATGCATGCTTTTCCAAAAAAAAAAAAAAGTTTATAGATATGTTTAATGATGTGAAACAAGTTAGTTCCTGTTATTACGTAGGTTAGAGCTACTATTAGCAGTCAGTCTGTCACTAGTCTCTAATTTTCTCTCTCTTTTCAAGTTAATAAGACAACATCAACAACAAAAAGCACAGCTTGTCATGTTACTGAGAAACCTGTAAAAAGTCCTCTGTTCTGAAGATTCCCATGAGCTACAACAGCAGAAAACCACATCAGGCTCCTCTCCTGTTAGATAAAAACAAGAATCCGAGGCTATCAAGGGCACAGACTCACCCAAACTGGATAGGTGAAGATTAGAAAAAAAATCAGATTGTTTCCTGTCTTCTCCTGTCCAGTTTGAGTGAGTCTCTGCCTCAGATTTCTGTTCTTATTTGGCAGGAGAGGAACCTGATGTGGTTTTCTGCTGTTGTAGCTCATCCACCTCAAGGTTTAATGTGTGGTGTGTTTTGAGATGCTTTCTGCTCACCATGGTTGTAAAGAGTGCTTATTTGAGTTACTGTATACTTCCCGTCAGCTCAAACCAGTCTGCTCATTCTTCTCTGATCGTTCTCATCAATAACATGCTTCAGCCTGCGGGATGTTTTTTATTTATCACACAATTCTGTGTAAATGCTAAAGACTGTTGTGTGTGAAAATCGCAGGAGATCAACAGTTTCTGAAATACGCACACCGACCCATATGGTACCAAAAACCATGCCATAATCACATGCAACAAAAGTCACAGGAATCACAATTTTTCTTCATTCTGATGTTTGATATGACATTAACCAAACCTCTTGACCTGCATCTTTTTTTTGTGACTTCACTTTTTTTTTTGTGTTCTCCTGCTGTCAAATGATTGATTGATTAGATAGCTGCATAAATGAGCAGGTATAGACTTGTTCCTATTAAAGAGACCACCAAGTGAGTGTACACCAACTAGGCATAAACTGCCAAAACAGCCCTGACCCGTCATGCACTGTGTATTCTGACACCTTTCTATCAGAACCTGCATTAACTTCTTCAGCAGTTTGAGCAACAGTAGCTCGTCTGTTGGATCGGATCACACGGGCCAGCCTTTGCTCCCCATGTGCATCAGTGAGCCTTGGCCACCCATGACTCTGCTCCCGGTTCACCACTGTTCCTTCCTTGGACCACTTTTGATAGATACTGACCACTGCAGACCGGGAACACCCCACAAGAGCTGCAGTTTTGGAGATGCTCTGATCCAGTGATCTAGCCATCACAATTTGGTCCTTGTCAAACTCGCTCAAATCCTTACGCTTGTCCATATTTCCTGCGTCTAACACATCAACTTTGAGGACAAATTGTTCACTTGCTGCCTAATATATCCCACCCACTAACAGGTGCCATGATGAGGAGATGATCAGTGTTATTTACTTCACTGGTCAGTCATAATATTATGGCTGATCAGTGTATATTAATGTATTATTTGATACTTGTAAGCTCTTACATCGAATCCAGTAATACTGTAGCAAAACCTAATCCTAATAAATTTTTAAGAATCCTGACCACTTAGGCACTTTTGGAAAAATAAAAACACAATCTAAAATGAAATGTATGCACATACTGTATTTGCAGACCACACACCGTGTTAGAAAACACATGTGCTGTTTGTATACATGGAATATATGTTGCACATGCTTATTACAGTCTGTGTAAAGTAACTGTGTGTATATGTGTGTATGTACAGGTACACTCCTCTGGACTACGCCTTGCTGGGAGAGCACCAGGAGGTGACGCAGTTCCTTTTGGAGCATGGTGCACTGTCCATCGCTGCCATCCAGGACATCGCTGCCTCGTCCATTCAGGCTTTGTACAAAGGCTATAAAGTGCGGCGAGCTTTCAAGGAGCGCAAGAACCTCTTAATGAGACACGAACAGCTCCGTAAAGATGCAGCCAAGTGAGACACATGCGCACACACACACACACACACACACCCCGCAATAAATACACAGAACTACACAATATATACACAAAACTGGACAATAAATACACAGAACTGGACAATAAATACACAGAACTGAACAATAAATACATAAAACTAGACTATAAATACACAAAAGGACAATAAATACACAAAACTGGACAATAAATACACAGACCTGGACAATAAATACACAGAACTGGACAATAAATACACAGAACTGAACAATAAATACATAAAACTAGACTATAAATACACCAAAGGACAATAAATACACAAAACTGGACAATAAATACACATAACTGAACAATAAATACACAGAACTGGACAATAAATACGCAGAACTGAACAATAAATTGTAAGTTGGACAATAAATAAATATGTAGATAATAAGAAATAAGAGAGGTATGTTGAACTAAAGCTGATTTTTGCGTCATATTCACAAATATTGTTAATATTTTTCTAACTCCATTCACCTTGCTACTAAGCCAGAATGATCTGAACCCAATCTCATGTGTAATATGATTTAAAAAATTGTCCTTCATGTTCATTACAGGAATTAGGCAGATTCCATGCAGTGTAATATTGAAAAATTCATTTTGCTGTTGCTGAGCTTCAGTCAAAATTTCAAACGAGTCATTTTGACCCAAATAGAATATAAAGGTTAAGAGGACGCGACAATTGTTTTAGCTGCATTTCAATTTGCGAGCGAGCACAGCGAATGATCAGATTAGTGTCTGACACGATCGGAGACTGATTAACATAATGGATGGTTTTGTATATGAATACTGCATCAGGCTGATTAACATGTGGATATTTGCTAGGGCTCATTTATCTGGCTGTCTGATTTGCAGTGTGATTAAACAACACTGTCAGCTTCAGCTTACTGCCAGGAGAGAGAGAGAGAGAGAGAAAGAGAGAGAGGGAGAGAGAGAGATGGGGGAGAGAGAGATAGGGGAGAGAGGGGGAGAGAGAGAGAGAGACAGACAGAGAAAGAGAGAGACAGACAGAGAGAGAGAGATAGGGAGAGAGAGAGCAAGAAAGAGGGACAGAAAGAGAGAAAGGGAAAGAGAGAGAGAAAGCGAGAGAGAGTGAGAGAGGAAGAGAGAAATAGATAGATAGAGAGAGAGAAAGTGAGAGAGATGAGAGAGAGACTGACAGAAAAAAGAAAGGGAGATTTGCTGTCCTATTAATTGGGCAGTGTTCAACTGCTTCTGCATGTGACATTTAGAATCTGTCAACATGCAGGATGAGTGAATACACACACACACACACACACACACACACACGTGCACACACAAATATTCTGTCTAACACACACACACACACACACACACACACACACACACACACACACACACACACACACACACTTTTCTTATGTTTCCAGGAATTAGATATTCTTTCTCCATTTCTGGCTTCTCTTTTCTTTTATCCTTTTTGATTTATGTAAAATACTTTAATAATGAAATGAACAATGATGAATACTGACAGTATCAAAATCCCACAATACTTACAATGTCATTATAATATTGTAATTAGAATATAATATTATAATATAATACCATGTGCAATATCACACCATCATAACATGTGCAATATATTATAAGGTGCAATATGTTCTAGTCCCCTAGCACCTTTTTTTGTACTTTGAAAACATTTTGCATATGTAGAATATTTCATATTGTCTGCCGCTTATCCAAACTATTCTCGGGTCACGGGGAGCCTGTGCCTATCTCAGGCGTCATTGGGCATGAAGGCAGGATACACCCTGGACAGTGTGCCAACCCATCGCAGGGCACACACACACTCTCATTTACTCACGCAATCACACACTACGGACAATTTAGAGATGCCAATCAACATACCACGCATGTCTTTGGACTTGGGGAGGAAACCGGAGTACCCGGAGGAAACCCCCGAGGCACGGGGAGAACATGCAAACTCCACACACACACATGGCGGAGGCGGGAATCGAATCCCCAACCCTGAAGGTGTGAGGCAAACGTGCTAACCACTAAGCCAACATGCCCCGCAGAATATTTCATTTATTTTTTATTTATATTTTAGATTTCATTTATATTTTCAAATATATTTTGTACTTTTGAATAAATTTGTATATATAGATTTTTTTCCATTTATTTTCATTTCCATTTATTTTTCTTGTAATCTGAAGCAATCTCTGAAAAAAGAATTTCTTATTTTATCTTAAGTTTAATATCTTCTGTTTTTTTGTTTTTTTTTAATCCGACATGTTCACTTTCTCTTTGGGCCACTTTGACTTGTTTGATTTGAGGATGTCCTAAAGTGTTTTATTCCACTTCACCCACAGCAATTTGTCAACGATTCTGTTTAGTTTATTAATGAACAACAAATAAATACTGTTAAACATTTTGTAGTGACAGTTTGCCCCGTTACCACTTATGTTATTCATTCATTGTCTGCCGCTTATCCGATCTATTCTCGGGTCATGGGGAGCCTGTGCCTCAGGCATCATCGGACTTCTAGGTAGGATACATCCTGGACAGAATGCCAACCCGTCGCAGGGCACACACACACTCTCATTCACTCACTACGGACAATTTAGAGATGCCAATCAACCTACACTGGGGGTTGGACTGGGGAGGAAACCCCCGAGGCACGGGGAGAACATGCAAACTTCACACACACGGCGAAGGCAGGAATTGAACCCCCAACCCTGGAGGTGTGAGGCAAACGTGCTAGCCACCATGCCCCCTCACTTATGTTATAGCAGCTATAAACATCCATCCCTGACCAGTCTCTCTTTCTTGCTGTACTTCCTGTTTCAAAAGAAAAGTCTTCTACCTTGAAGAAAGCCCCTTATGGGAAAACCTCCAGAAATTTCAAACATCTCCTTACAGAAAGTTTCAACTTTTTTTTTTGTTGTTGATTAAAGACACTTTCTGGTTGATTAAAGACACTGCAAAATGACTGAAGAATCAGATGACCAAGAGCCAGGGTGTAGTCAAAGAGACAACATGGATAATTCATACTCTAAACATACATTGACTTTACATTATTTCAATTTAAATAATTCTTAAGGCTAAAATAGAAGAACAGAAAAACATGAACACTGACAAAAACATCATAAGTTCAGACCTGATGACTTAATTTTTAGATGCTGAGGCATTAAAATGTAATCTGATTACTTTTACTATTACTATTAAGACTACTCTATTAATATGACTTTATTTGTGCACACTGATCTGATGTTCCTGTGTATTTGTAGGAAGAGAGAAGAGGAGCGCAGGCGCGAAGCCGTACAGCAGCTCTCATTGGCTGGAGCGCAGCAGCCTCAGATCTCATTGGTCCAGGTTGGAAGTGAGAGGCCGCCGTTGGCTGCTACCGAACTCAGCGGCGAGATTAAAGACATGAAGCCTAAAGGTCACAAACATCGAAAATCATCAAAGGCGCATCGAAGCCAGTCGCATGACAGAACTGAGAAAAAGACCAAAAAGCCAAAAGAGCCAGGTGAGCTGATGAGATACTTTACTCTCACAATATATCCAGCTTTGTTTCTGTATATTTAACCATCTTAAAAAAAATTTTTCAGAGCACACGGCTGAAACTCCAAACACCTCTCAGATGTCTGCTTTAAACCTGTCCATGACCTCTCAGAGCGCAGACAGATCAGACACAAGGGCAGATGTGTGTGTGCGCGGCGTATATACGTCTGAGGACTGTGTAGCCAGGCCAGAGCGTCATTCTCCGGCAGGGTCCAGCAGGCCAGGCAGTGCCAGACACACACACCCTATTCATTCAAGACCCAGGACTTCAGGTCGCACTCCAGGTTAGGCTTCTTTAATGATACTGTGTCACATGTTAGGTGGGTTAACTCTCTTTACCAAAAATAGAATTTGCACATTTACATTTATGCCATTTGGCAGACGTCCTTATCTAGAGCGACATGCATTTTATACATTTGAGCACTTGAGGGTTAAGGGCCTTGCTCAGGGGCTCCACAGTGGCAGCTTGGTGGACCTGGGATTCAAACTCACAACCTTCTGATCAGTAGTCCAACCCATTAACCACAAAGCTACAATTTTTTTATCATGTCACACACACAGTTGCGGTTAACAGCTCAGATGAATGTAGACACTCAGGGTTGTTAGTTTCTAGTTTTTCATAAGGATTTCTGTGTTTTCCTAGCCTAATAGAGGCAACAAATTTATAGAAAAGTTAAAAGAACAAACAATATGGTGTTTTTTCTACACACAAATGTTTCTATCTTCAAAGTAATATCAAACCCATTCCTGCTTACTGAGATGAAGTGCTTGTTCATCAGCATCTAAAATTTGAAGGGTGTTATCTTCAACCACTAAAATTCTCTGTAAGGTTATCCAACAGCTGGAAAAACACACATCTTACACTGAAACCTATAGCGTCCTGATTAATTTTATATCAGATTTACAGCCTTGAACGCCAGTGTACTGGTAAAAGGGGTTAAGCTGTATCTTATTAGGGTATATTTTTTTGGTTGATATTTCGTTTCAAGCCCAGTTATTATATATAATAATTTACTGGTCCATTCCGAGTTGTGTGTGCGTGCGTGATGCATTATTCACGTATAACAAGATGTGTTTGAAGTGTTAAATTAAGTGGTCATTTTTGGTCATAATTCAACACAGAGTCCAAGACGAGCCATCCAGCTGTGGCGTCTCCTCCTGCAGCTGCCGATCAATCCGGCAGCTTCATCTCGGTTCCGATCCAAGCAGGACGGGAGAAGAGCAGAACGAGGGAGCCACGGGCCGAGAGAGAAAAGGAGAAGCCGGCCAGGGCCAGGAGAGAGAAGGAGCGTAGGACTGAGAGAGAGGAGGATAAGTGCTCGAGGACTGAAAGAGAGGCAGAACGCTTTTCAGAAAGAGAAAGAGAGAGAGGTTGGAGCAAAGAGGTCGAAAAGGGAAAACGAACGGAAAAAGAGAAGGAGCACAGAAGAAAGAGTCTCCGCAGAAGGAATCAAGCAGCGAGAGTAATACAGACAGCGTGGAGGAGGTACTAACATTTTATTTCCATATTTGTTTATACACAATCTGTCTATAAACTTTAATGAAAGTTAAACAGGGACAGTTGAAAGATCTAACACAGAAAAATAACGCTGAATAGAGACGGTGGGTATAATGGTAGTGCCCATATGTCACCCACATGTGGCCGCTCTAACTGTGGTCTGGCTCCCTGCCCACCTGCACACTAACACTTCACTGGGGGAATTTTTGGCTTGGCGTGGCGTGTGTGTGTGGAGAATAGTTTGGTTAAGAGCGGCTAAAAGTTCATGCTGCTGAGCTAAGCTGTACTTTGCTAATGGCTTTATCAAAATAATGGGTTACAGAGACTCCCTTAATAACACAAAAACACACATGCACTCTTAAAAAAAAAGCTGGGTTTCTTTGATGAACACTAGGGATGTTGCGGTAAACTGTGTACCATGCTATTAAGTCGTTTTGACTATTGCACCATAAACAGCTGAAATTTTCATTCAGACGTTTTCATTGTTCACAGGCCAAAAATACGCAGTCTGTCTGTCACTTAACTCATCATCCGAAATACAACGTTCACTATGGATTAGGTGTTTAACCTCGGGGTGCATGTGACATCCGAATTATACACATCATACACATGTGTGAAACTCACATATGCATGCTCGAAC